>JAJTUV010001121.1:0-600000 GCA_021653895.1 Mastomys natalensis | reverse complement strand
TTTACCCACTGAGTCACGGTTCCAGCTTGCAGAGAACACATTCTGTGTAACCCCTCGGTCAGCAGACATATTTTGAATGTAAGCCAGTTTCCCAGATAAAACAATTGAAAAGTGTCCTTCCCGGTTTGAATGTTTTATTATTAACTGTCTTGGAGTTGGGTTAGCTTATGCATTTCAGAATTGGAATTTGTCTTTACAGTAAGTTTTGTTTATAAGTCAGAGAATAAACTCTTTGAAAAAATATATTTTATGATTGTGTATATGATGTATGTAGTTGTGCATGCCATACATCAAATCACTCTGTTATTCTTTCAGTTTTGTCAGGAGCAAAATAACAGTATCACTTGACTTGCATTTGCACCTACTGTGATCTGAGTAACTCAGTGAAGTAGAAACCATAGGCCCACCAAAGCAGCTGTCAATTCTTGTTTATGTCACTGGTTTCTTTTTGTAAATTAGCAACTTCTTTCCAGGACTCAGTTGAGAATTCTTCTCCCTCCTCTACCTTGTTAGCTTGTCCTTCTCTACTCTTCCCTGCCTTCATTTCTAGTTCTTTAACTTCTGTCCTTTTTTCCTTTGCTTTTCACTTGTGCCTCCCCCTTCCTTCCCTCTCTCCCTTTCCCTTCTCTCCCATTATGCATCTCCCTCATTCCCCCTCCCTTTCTAAATTCACTACTCAGGAGCATGCAGAGATCTTGCCTAAGTCTTTTACAATTATGCTGCTGAATTGACCAACGTGGAGCCCATGCTGAGTACGACAGAATCTTAGAATCCTTGGACTTAGGTAATTTGTCCCCACAGGTCTATACAAAGATATATATTCAACTGATTTCTATTTTAGTCTTGCCTCTGTTGAGATGAAGAAAGCCGTGAGTCTATCAGGATGGACGTATGTGATTATTTAAACGTTAGACTGCTCTTCTGTTTGAGAATTTCAGATGCTCATTCAGTTGGTCAGTTTCAGGCTGCTGTATCTCCTGTCAGAAGCTCAGGATGTGCACATACACATCATAATACAGCTGGAAGAACACAGCTCCCATTCTTCTGCAGTTTATTTAATGTATACATCTGGGAACTTCATCCAGGAGCACATGCTGAGACTACCTGTGCTACAAATTTTATGGCAGTATGATATGCCACTGGTAAAAGGAAGCATAGTTTATTTAGTCAGCTATTGATTCCTTGTTATTTTTTTTTTTTTTTTTTTTAGTATTGAGGATTGAAGCCAGGGTTTTCTTCATGTGGGGCTAATTCTCTACTGATGATTTACATCCCCAGTCTTTTCTGCTTTGTAATTTGACAAGGAACAGAGGACATTTAGGAGATTTGTTTGCCTGAGAGGCTGGAGGGAGGGCACATGGAAAGGAGTTGGAAGGAGGATAGAGGAGGAGGGAAATAATGTAATTATGTCATCAAATTCCCTGGAGCTGAAATTCCAGGTGGTTTTGAACGACTTGGTTGGAATGGTAGGAATTGAACTCCAGTCTCATGGAAGAACGGCTAGCATTCTTAACTGCTGAACCATCTTTTTAGCCACTGAGTTTTAATACTTTTGAGAAAGGGTTTTGTTAAGCAGAGGAACTTAGCCTTCAACTAGTAATCTTACTTCAGTGATCTTACTTCCTGTAAATCTGGGGCCATGGGCATGTTTCACCACAATTAACTATTTGTTGTTGCTTTGAGGCAGGCTCTTATGTAACCAAGGTTGGCCCCTAGTATACTAAATAGCTGAGGTTGGCCTTATGGCTGTCATTGCGTTCCTTAACTCCCTATAGTCACCTCTGTTGTGCTGGGATCGCAGGCATACATCGCCAATCAAAGCATTAATGCAGCCACTGGAAGCAAGGCCATGTGCTTTGAGCATGGTGATAAAATTTTGATGGCAGACTCGTTTTTGCATCAAAGTGTGTGTGTGTGTGTGTGTGTGTGTGTGTAGGCTTTATGGAATTCCCCTTTACATCTACTTCCTGGAGAGCAGTGCTGACCAGTTTCATGCACTAGAATTTCATTTATCATCATGGCTTCAGGTCTACTCTCTCTTCACCTAAAGCTTATGCTTTTCTGCGTGTCGATTCCATTTTAAAATCATGTACTGTATCAAGATCACTTGTGTGTAATGTGAACAATCTACAAATTGCACTTCTGTTGTCAGTGTAATGCTGAGATTCCTGAACATATTGAGCCAGTACTGGAGAATTAAGTTGGAAGGTAGAAAAAAGACTTTTATCTTCAAAAGCTTGAGGCAGTGCTAGCATTTCAGTCCAGACTCAACAAAACAACGGCAATGACAGGCATGTTGGGAAATTACCTAGAATTGCCCTAATCATTTACAAACAAGCAATTTACCTATTGATTCCCAGAAAGTGCTTATTGTGATTCCAATCTGTTAATCTCCTCAAACATTCCTTGCCTTATTTGGTCCACCTTCTCCCTCTTGTTCTTTTGCTGTTTCACACCCCTCTCTGTCTATCTTCTGGATTTTTTTGTTCCTTTCTCCTCCCACCTTCCCCTGCCCTCCCTCCATCCTCCACTATCTTGTATATTACATTTCCCACATCATAGGTACTTCTCTCTCCAATGTCATTCTCTCAGCATTAGGCAGCAATATTGAGTAATACTGATTGCATTCTTTGAGCCACATGCCATAACCCAAACCACTGTCTGTCCAGAACATCACAATGACATACTTTTCATCACAAAATAGGAAGTCTATAAACAGTAGCAACTCATAATACATATAGAGTCCTAATCTGTGAAATAATTGCTTTAAAGGCAGAACAGCCAATTTTTGTTAAACCATGTACTATATTAGCAAAAGGAGCACCAGTCCCCTTGTCTTAATTTCAGCCAAGATTTTTCTCTTGGTTTGCTGTAATACTGTGAGTTAATTGGCTTAACTCATCCTGTGGAGTGCCATACCAAATACCTGTTGAAATCTAGCCTTTACTATCTGTGGTTATAGCTTTGGTTCCAGCAGGTAATTGAAGGAGATTATTTTACAAAGTTACTTCAGAAACTCACTTTTCTTATGACCTACTCAGTATGACAGCCATGGCAATACTTGCTGTGTAATGAGAGGTTAAGAAAGAAGAGTCCTTTCGGTCCCCTGCTTGCACCTTGCAGAAAATAGCAGCTTCTTGCAGTGGCAAACCGCCAGTAGTGAGAATGCAAATTAGGATGAAGTTTTAGTAAATGTTTTGAAGCACAGTGTTACTGAATCAAGAAATATTTTCAATACTTTAGAAAAGTGAAGGTATCCTAGGCAACCTAGGGATCGAGAGAATGTCTCTCTTCTTACAAATCTGAGATAATTCATCACTGCTGAAGTATTGGCCCCCATACTCCCTGCCCAAACCATGGTTCCAGACATTACACTGCAGGCTGTTTCATTCATTTAATGCTCAAATGGTCCATGTGGATTTAGGATAGGAAGCTTTGTCAGCTTTGAAGGTCTGAAGGAGCTTATTGGATTGTTTCCATTTGCTAAGGAAAATAGCTGGCCTAGAAATGAAACAAGCCAGAGCAACCCAAGATGAAAGTGGAAGACAGTGTCTTAGACTGTGTGCTATTCCCAGCTCTGAAGTGTGGGTAATCCCAGGAGGGCAGTGTTGGTAGGCACTGTGCTGGGATTTAGCTCAGCAAAGTGGATGAGTGAAATTAACAGTCAACAAAAGGACTCACAGCTAGGAGAGATAAGCAAGGAAATATGTAAGTGGGCATCAGAGGAGAGGGTATATCTATATCTATCTATCTATCTATCTATCTATCTATCTATCTATCCATCCATCTATCATTCTAACATATATATACATATATGTATATATATATGGAAATTAAAATACACAAATATATAATACATACACATGTATACATATAAACATCTATTATCTATTTAATATGTTTAACTATTTGTATATATTATGTGTATATATACATATATGAATATATATTTGAATAATGCTAAAGTTTTCTGGTGTTGGAATTTAACTACTATATCTGTGATCACACACAAAGCCTCTGTAAAACTGAAATAATGACATAACCTTCAAGTGATTATGACTATGATATCACATTAAAATCACCCATGGCATACTAGAAATCCCAGATGAAGGCAGTTGTTGTGGTTTTATTAAGTCATACTTATCATTGTTATGTGGTATGTTTGAGTTAGTGTTGAATAGGTAGATGACTATGTAGTCTTATTCATATTTTAAAACAGAGTAGCCTTTTGCTTCAAAATATCACCCTTATGATCTGGCATTCTACCAATTAAGATTTATTTCTGGCAAATAAAATCTAGTCAATAAATGATTTTTGAATGGCTGGATGAAAAATTGATAGCAAGATGCAATGGCCAGTAGTTGCGGTCAGTAGACGAGATGTCACATTTTATGCCTGTCTTCTTTAAGTAAAGACTATCAAGGCTTGAGAAGAGTGGAATTAATAGTGTATTTTCTTTAAAGATGGGAATGTGCAGGAAAAGCAGAAAGAGAGCTTGGTGTGTGGAAGGGTCAAAAGGGCATTCCCCTGGCAGTACAGACAGGAGATCTCTTACACACATGCAATATATGCTTTCTTCCTTGCTTTAGGTTGGAGTCAGCTACAGACCTAAACACAGAAAATAACAATTTTATAATATTATTTTACTTTGTCCATTTTAGTGTTGCTTTTTATTAAATTCTTACTGAAAGACTGCTTGCTTGGTTGAATTATTGGTAATTTTTTTTGCAACTGTGGGACCCACTGAGTCACTCAGTCTCCTGGCCCAGATTAATACAAATCATCTTAGTATAATGGAAGTTTAGTCTGTTTTGTTTTTAATATCCCAGAAAGTAGGAAAAACTACTTGGTAACATTTTATTTAATATACATTTTGTTCTTGCAATTATGCTCAGTTTATTGATTATAGGATGTTTACTGAAATACTATATTAGGTTATTTTATCTGGCTTTATTAAGTATATAAAATTCATTATGTCATGGTGGAAGTTTAGGATATAAAAATATCTTGAAAATAAAAAAATCATACATGAAGGACACTTTTAATTATGTACTTTATAATGTCTTATCTATTTAATTTTGGTCTTCAAGTTTATTTAGGCACAAATACTTGTATGCACTTTTCTAGCTTTGTAACTTGTCCCATCAGGGAGTTTCGACATGCTTGTTAGCAATGTACAGCATCTTGTACATCAAGTATAAATGCTCACAAGGTAGCCCTTGAGTGAGTACCAGTGAGCCCATGAAGGTACAGGGCACATTCTGCAGAGATTGCACTTAACGTGCTTTCTTTTAGCTTGTTTCAGATTTAGACTGCTAGCTTTTAGGAAATTCTAGTATTCTAAAGATATTCTCAGAGTGTTTTTTTTTTTTTTTATCATTACACATGATATTATTTTCAGAAAAACATAAATATGCTAGGATTTAAAAAAAATAAAAAATCATACTTGTGCTTCAGATTGTTTTTCTGTAAGTAGTTCTACAAAAGACCTAGAATGGAGACAGGTAAACAGTAGGAGTTAATCATCTTGGAGAACGACTGCTATTTCAGACAGTGTCTCTGTGTGGCTAGAGTCACATGAAAGGTTCTTTACAGAGGAACCTGAAATTAGTCCTTACAGCTCTGCTTGCCCAAATGCATAACAGATACTCCCTTCTAAATATTGTTACTGCTAAAATATTTATTACTGGTCTGGATAGTAATTTGAAGCTAGATAACAGTTCACCAGTGGGGGTGGGGGATACTCCTTAAAGCAAGCAGCTCCAAGGCTGAACAAGCTAAAAGAAAATGCTCTCTGATGTCTGTCATAAATGAGGTCTCTGTGGAACGTGTTTGTACCTATATGGCATCACTGAAATTATCCAAGGGCTACCTTATGAGGGTTCCTACTTACACTGAATGGTTGCTCTTGAATTTATTGGTTAACCTGATCTTAGAATGGCTTGATTGCTGGAAACTTAAGGATACAGCCCATTAAATGGGAAGGATTATGGTGACCAAATTCTAGAGTTTGGTGAAGACTATATAAATCATTTATTTGGACCTTATACCATTGCCTAGTCTAAAATAAGTCATCAGTTAATATTAAATGTTGCTAATGTCATTATAAGTTAACTATAAGCTTACACAGATTTATATACTTTTGCATATTATCATAATCTTATTGTTTCTCCATTTACACATAAGTATATAGTGGAATTATTTTTGGAGGGGTTAAATAATTGGCTCAAAGTTCAGAGACACAGGAAACTACTGGGCTAGGTAAACACAAAAACAAACTCCCCAATCAACTTAAGTCCAAATACTCAGGATTTTCCTACTTCCTCTCTAAACTGAGCAAAATAGCTGACATACCAATCTTGGTTCTTGTTAACAGTTCCCTTGTTTGTTAGAAGCAGCCTGATTTCTGAAGGATAAGAACTAAATGACTCAGATCTAGAAATAGGATTTTAATAAAAAATCTTAAGCATATATGTATGAATAAATGGTTATTAGCACTGTTCACAATTACTTCTTGCTTTCTACCTATTACTTCATTGTGGCCACTGTCTGCCCACGGTTAATCTAGCTGGGGCTGTGTGACCAGTTTTGGCTAAGGCAGCACAGGTGCCAGAGTCTGGGGTTACTTCAGGAGAGACTGTGTGAGACAGAGTGTGCTTCATCGAGTCCATGACTGTAGAGGTGCAGCTCACAGGGAGTCTCCATTTGTAGACCAATAATGGACCAGTAGCATGGTCATGTTCAATATCCTTTCTCACCGGTTAAGACCCAATCCCTTGTTTTAAGCTGCTGAGATGCTATGGTCTTTTCATCACTAACCCAGTATTGAATGAGTGGCAAGGATTTTGTAGCTTCTTATAAAAAGCGATAGATGGTAGTGCTTTCACAGAGCTCAGCACCTACCTTCTGTGCCCTTCGTTTGTCTGCTCGTTGGTTTTGGTGGTAGATCCGACTGAAGTTAGACACGATCACGGGCACTGGTAGCGCAATGACCAAGACTCCGCTCAGTGAGCAGATGGACCCAAAAATCTTCCCTGCTATGGTTTTTGGTACCATGTCTCCATACCTGGGTAAAAGGAAAAAAGAACTGTCATAAGTCACACACTTCTTCCTGGTACAATTATTATTATTATTTTGCTTTAGGTCAAATGATACTTGGGAAATATCACCATTTCTACTTCATGACTAAATTATGCAAGGTGTCAAACTAATAAATGGGAAATTGTGAATATAAACTTCCAAAAAATTACCTTTCAACCTTGTAGAAAATGATGCTAACATTTAGAAACCTCTCAGACTAGAACATATTTAAAGTCCGATGATGTCATGAAGGCTCTTTAATTTGCCTTTTATATCATGTGGCATAGGATTTTTTTTTTTAACATTTATTTAATAGTCAATATTTCTGTGCTGGAATTTATAGTCTAGATAACACACTTCTCCACTTAATTCTTCAGCATTGGATGCGGATGAAATTTAAGCAGAAAAAGTAGGGCATCACATCACATGGTTTTCATCCGCTCCAGTCAGGATTCCCATTAACCTTCACTTGTGACAACTGATGGCCATTTCTCATGATAACCTTACCCAGTCTTGTGCTTGTGTGTGAGTCGTTGACTGTTCTCAAAAAACACTTTGTCCTTTGCTTGAGTATTAGTCAGCCTCTTACATCACTGGGCGCTAACTTCTTTTCTGGCTTCTTTCCCTTTATCTGACTTCTAAAGCTTTGCATAATTTGTACCTCAGTTTGAAATCTTCTTATCTTCTTCATATAGACCTTGTCTTTGTGCTATTTCAATTAATCCCATATCTTAAGACTGGTTTTAGGTAGAGGATATCCTAGTTTTCACTCACAGCCTCACTGGATGACTTTTCCATACACAAGACTCCTACCCTCAGTAGTCTGGTCTTATTATTTCCAAGTCGGATGCCATCGAGCCCGTGAAGCCTTAAACTAGACAGAACAGAACTCTTATATTCCCCACTTCCTATGTCAGCTCACAAATCAGTTTTCATAGTGTTTGCCTTCTATCGCTAAGCAGAACTTTCCCATCCCTACCCTACTAGATTCTTATTCCAATATGGACTGAACTACCTTCCCCGATTAGAGTCACATCTTATCTCCCAGTTACTCTTTTCACTTGTGACTGAGACATTTAGAAACTCATTTAGATCTCTTTACTCACCTTCTACTTGACCACCTACCAATGGGCAGAGGAACTTATCTACACTTTCCACATGCTACAGTGCATGAGATAGAACCATGATTTTAAAATAGATATTGGCCAGTTGGGACTTTATCTCAGCTTTCCAATGGAGTTGGATACTAAAGCAAATTGAAACTCATCCCCTTTGTCTTTTCACTATGGTAAAACAATGACTGCCTAGTTCCTGTCTACTTTATCACAGCCGCTGCCATGCTAGTTGTCCTGTGGACACATCCGGCCATTTAGAGCTCTGCTTTGTGTGTAGTCCCAGGCCATTCACTAGGTGGCAATTAAATGTCTTCATTCCAAAAGTTCCTTCCCATACACCTTGTTCACACAATTCCTACTCCACTCTCTAATTATGTTCCATAGCAACTTCCCATTTGATAACTTTCAGATTTCTTATCCATACATGATATAATATTTATATTTTTAGCCTTGTCTGAGGTACTGGGGATTGACTCTAGGACATTTTACATGCTAGTCAGGTGGTATCTTGCTGAACTGTGTCTCTAGTCTGATATTGTCTCTTTACTTTTCATTCTTCATAAAATAAAGTTGACAGAGTGGGAGCTGTTTCACTTTATGTCTTCCTAGCATGGAGTGGGCTCTCGTCGTATATCAGATGAGTGCATACATTTTCTCTTATTTAATAATCTATGTGCTTATTCCTGGGAAAGAATACTGTGTTTTCAGGTATTTATTAGGAAATGATCACCCTTATAAACATGGCTCTTGTGAGAAAACATTTTGTGTCAACTTGTAGGTGGGAATTGCAGAGAAACTGGCCAAGGAAAAGCCAGTGACAGTGACAGTGACAGATGGGATACTGACCCTAGCGGACTTGAGGACCCCATTTGGACTCTGTTCAATGCTGTGATTCTCCAGTTGCTCATTCTTAGTGTTTGTAGGTGATCAGCAATCCAGGTAACTCACCGTAATTCAAATTCCTCCAACAGAATGTTCATACTGCATTAATTATTGCCCAACTTTTTAAACCATACGATGTGACCACATATGGGGTTGCGTAACAGGCTGTGGAGGTCATAAAAATTTAAGACTACATGTGGGGTTTCATAATTGGATATGGGGTTCAGTAAAAAAAAATTCTGAACATTGCAGTAGAAACACGGACTCAAAATCAAACTGGTAGAAGCATTTCTAGTAGCATACATTCATGTTGTATCAAACTCCTTCACTATAACCGTGGTTCTGCAAACACGCCAGGAACACTTTGCAGCCACACATGCCACAATCAGATGTATTTAAATTCTGGTTACCAATGACTTCACGTTCAACCACAGTTTGGAATTTCATATAAAGGCCCTGAATTCATTCATCTCCCTCAGTTACTCAAGGCTCCAAACGGTACAATATAATTAGTCAAGCAAACAACTCAAGTGACTCTGTATATATTTATTTTCTATTTATCTACATATGCATATATGTCTGAATATACATATGCATGTATCAATCATCTATTTGTCAATCTATTAATATTACCATTTTTGTGTTTTTTTATAGGCTGGAAAGTGTTGGTAATTTTTATGCACAACATATTGTAAATAAAATCTTATCTGTATCCATTTTATTTCACCATTTGACATTTTTACAAAAATTTAACAGCTTAGAGATTATGAAAAGTCATTAGTTTTTATATAGTTTTGAATTCTCCATTGGTAGGCTCCTAGTTTTGTTCATATGGGTTTTATTTTTCCTGCTTATCTGACTTGAAGAATATATACATATATTCACACAACAAATGCATAACACTGTGATAGGTTATGTCCCTAAAAATGTAACGGCTTACAAATCTATTTTCCATGGATACTAAGAGGGAAAATGGGAGTGATGTTTACAAAAACAACCATGCTCATGCACACAGAAACGATTTTCTTTCCAAAGGAAGAAAGTGTTGATATTAAAATGATCGCAGTGCTCAATCTCATCCCCACTCCTTCGCTTTTCTATGGTGGAAAGTCACAAGTTGCCGGGTATGAGGGATAGCACGGCTGGAGCTGGTGTAGACTAGTGAAGTCCAAAAGAGCCATGTCTGCTGATGAACCCAGGTGCTGAGTGTGTTACTGTGTATCAACCACTAAACTAGTTAAAATAAAACCAACTTTATCTGGCCACAAATCAGTTCCTGGAGGCATATTTGAAAGATGGATTGTTCTCTTTAAAAGTTAGATGAAAGTACATAATATGTATAATATCCTGGTGGAAGTCTCTCTCTCTCTCTCTCTCTCTCTCTCTCTCTCTCTTCTCTCTCTCTGTCTCTTTCTCTGTCTCTCTCTCTCTCTCTGTGTGTGTGTGACTGACTGATTTTGATTTTGTATTTGAGGGTTTTCTTTCTTCTTTCCTCCTTCCCTCCCTCCCTCCCTCCCTCCCTCCTCCTCCTCCTCCTCCTCCTCCTCCTCCTCCTCCTCCTCCTCCTCCCTTCCTTCCTTTCTTCCTTCCTTCCTTCCTTCCTTCCTTCCTTTCTTTCTTTCTTTCTTTCTTTCTTTCTTTCTTTCTTTCTTTCTTTTCTTTCTTTCTTTCCTTCCTTCCTTCCTTCTCCTTTGGCTTGAGTGCTAATCCAAGAGGTATAAGAAACAATTTCTTCTGACCCGGAAACTAGATTACTTATTAACTAATATTTCTATCCCTTAGGGTCTCCGTGGCTATGTTATTCATGGATTTTCTGCCATCAGCTTCCAATCTAGAAGGATCACAGCTTGATGGATAGTTTTTATAGTGGCTGCTATGTTTGCAAATAGCAAATGACTTTTTAAAGTGTTGCCATATAACACCTGCTCGTGGGACAGAACTTGTTTGCCAGAGGGGTCCTGGTATTAATTTCACAGTGGTAAGATTGCTCTTTGACATTCTGAAATCGATGTTTGCCTTAAAGCAGCAATGACTTTGTTCTTGCCTATTTTGCCCAAAGAGAGCCATTCACCCTCTCTTACATAGTTTGAGAACTTAACATACATTATTTTAAGAATTATGTGCTCTCTTTTGTTTCAGGCATACTATGAACTACTATTCTTTAAAAAGTATATTTTAGAATTTTTTTCTTGTTGTTTAGAAAACCAACACATTCAGCCTCTTTGACATCAATGGGGAAACTAGAAGATTCTCTTTCATAAATAGAGGTCTTTAGTGCAAGAAAATAGACTTTCAGGGAATTCATGAATAAAGTTCAGTGGGATAGTGTAGACCTGTTATAGTAAATTGTTTGGAATAAAGTTATGCTTTTTTTACTTCATTTTTCCCTTTCCCTAGACCTTCTCATTTGATTTGAGGAGAAGAAAATTCTCACTCATGCTTGGATAGCCACTCTATAACTGAGTCTGTGAGAGTTGCAAAACAAAGCAAAATAAAAACATTTATTTTCCATAGCTTGATGTCTTTGACTAAGTTACTATCATGGCTCATAATATTTAAAATATTATTGTAACAGTTAAGGGAATCTCAATGTCATATATTATTGATTACAGAGTCTGAATTCAATTGAACCAAAAAGGCTGCCAAATTAGGCTACATGATTTTACAACTGCATTAATACTAACTGCCCACTAGGGGGCATAAAAACCTAAACGAAAGTTTGGAAACAAACCAGGTCTTTTCTGGTCTTCTCAAGCTGAGATGTGGAGAAGTATTTCCAGTAAATTGCCTGCAGAGATCCCTTATCTTTGCCTACATACACTCAGCATTTAGGATATATTTGGGCATCTTATTACTCTGGAAATAGTCGAACAGCACACACAAAAATCCCACCATTTTCACAGACTACCCAATTTCAAGGTGCTGCCAAAAGGATGCGAATTCCTTCTGACAATATTTTGCTTCTTCTAAAAAGATAAGTCATCTTCTACAGTGACAGTGTGAGCTATCATTAAAGCCCAATTTTAAACAAGAAGCTCTTTACTAAGACTCTGGAGTGCAAATGAGGGACTTTTAAGGACAGGATGTGTATAGAAATGGGGAAGAATAAAAGAGTTATGATGCCTTCAGCTCATGGGCTGAGAATTCTCACCAAGAAAGGGTATTCTATTCAGGTTTACTGACTGGGTTTCGTTGGACTTTGGCTCTTTACCAAATTCTATTGTCTCTTATTTTTCTACTTGAATTCTGCATTTGATATCATCAAAGGAGGGATTTAAAGTTCATAAATAGAACAGATGGTTGCAACGTCATGCCCTAACAAAAATGCTTATGGCCTGAATGAATGCCAACAGTAAAAAGACGTTATAGTCCTGTCTGAAGAATGTTTTCTTATCTTCAAGTAGGTTTTCTTTATTTTTTAAAGTTATGACAGTAAATGTATAATTGATTATTGTGGGGCATACATTCAAAACAAAGAATACTGTCAAGCTTCAACAGGAGTAGTTTCCCCAGCTGTGGGACAGTACAAGATATTTTCTTCTGTCTCAAGGGTCCTCTTTACCCTTATCATCCATTCTTTGGCAGAAAACCTTAGTCTCTGTCACTGGAAAGAAAGAGGTTCTTTACTATGATTCCAATTTCGTCACTAGTCCGATTCACAACTGGACCCTGGTTCTCCCTCAGCTGCTCATCTGCACATCTGATATATTATAATCAAAACAGAACCATTTTTGTTACTTGAACATAATATTACTTCCATCATTCAAACAGTGGACATGTCTAACTTTTGACACTATGTTGCATATTGTCATATCCAAACTTCATGCTCAATAACTATGCAATTTAGTTATAAAAAAAAAACCCCTCAAGGCTTTGAGTAACTTTATAATTTTATGTTGATCTGAACTCACAGTTGTCCTGGGGCAAACGGAAATGCTGGGCTACAGCTTGGAGTGGCCCATATAAATATAACTCTGCAATTATGTTCTTTTTAGAACAAGTTTCTTTGCATTCCTACTGCATAAATCTTTTCGAAAAAACTACAATTTAAATGGACAGAGCCCCAATGTCAGTTATCATTTGAAGTACATCTTGACCATTTATCTGGGGGTCCAGTAAGACTACCTGTTTTTTCTCTTTTATACCTTGCAACTTATAAAATATAATTCGTTTTTGGTTTTCGAGGCTTGTTCTTTCTTGCTAAGCCGTGAGGTTGGACAGGTCAGGGATCATGTCATCAGTATCCTGTCAATTTTAGCACAGACCTTGTCCATTGTTGAGCAAATAGTCAGAGCTCAATAAATGTTTATTGCTTAAATAAATCTGTCAAGGTGATGTCTGGTGGAAAATAAGAAACAAGGGAGACACCAAGGAGAGACACTTGTCTCTTGCTCTCTTTCTCATGTCCAGGACGAGACTGGCTCATTAATTTTTCTGTTCCTCTCTGGCACCATATGAAATGCCCACATAATGGGGCTCAATATTATCAATGCATCTTGTTTCTTATACCTAGAGGAAATGCTTGTAATCTAGTGACTTTAAACAAGATGAAGGTGATGAAAATTTAGCAACTGGACATTTTCCCACTTCCTGCATGCCTGTTATTACCATTTTTATTGTCATGTGACTATGGCCAGCATTGTGCAATGCCTTGAAGTTGTTTGGAGAATTTTGTGAGCTCAGATACCCAGCCATTGGCTGCTATCATAACCTCACAAAACATCCTGGCAAGGGGCTGACTTGCCCATTCTCCCTGTCCTGCTGCTGCTAATCTTAGACTGATCTCAGTCTGGGAGAACTAGCAATCTTCTGGAAAGACCATTATATGGTGCTTACTTTGCCAAGCTGGCTCCACTCTGGTTTTACCTGGGGAGTGCATTAGAGGAGACGAGCTTGTCTTTCAACCAAATAAAATTATCCCAGCAAGCAGATCAAGGTTCCCGAAAATATGGCCATTTGGCTTTGGGCTGACGGCAACAGCTTCCAGAGGAGGCCTATTTGTGTTCTTCTATTCTGGGAAGTTTCGTGTGCAGTCCTGACGGGCTGCCATCACACAGTGGCTTCCTTCAGGTACCTGCTGCTGTTGCTTCAGTCTTTTTAACCTTTACTGGATAACATCCAGTCTCTGTGCAGGGTTCCGTCCTCTCATCCTCTCCTGAATGCTTTTCCACAAACTGCAAATGCTGATGGTTTTTTACAGAGTTGTTCTATCACTTGCTGACACCATAGAGGTAGTTCATTGGGAATGGTCCTTCCAGAGGCTCCTCATACCCTTTGCCATGGATGGAGGAGGATCTAGCCCCTAGACGTAAGCCTTCATCACATTTCAGATATCAGTCAACCAACTTAAAAAACATTAATGGAGCTGTTTATTAGGAATGTTTTCTTTTCTTCATCTCACTTGAATTTGAATAGTCTAAAACCTATTAGGTACTAGAGGCCTCATGATACTTTCAAGTTGTGATTAAGTGTTTATCTATTTTATTTTCAACTGTGCTTTTCAAATTACTTATGGATTATCCAGTAATGACTTACCACATCTCTAATTTTTAATTATTCCTACAAACTCCTGATAAATTTGCATATTATCTGCTTTGTAAGTCTTACAGAACTGCCTGAGAGACTGGGATGGGGCAGAGATTTCACTGTATTTTGGCCACTGCAGTATCTGATATAATAGAACAACTCCAATCCATGTCCCTTGTAACAGATCTGACAATACAATTCTATTCCATCACCTCTCCAGCTGCACCCTGTCCTCAACTCCTTCTCTGAAGTGTAGGTCCGGGTTGGGGCTATCCACCATGGAGAACATTCTTCCAAGTTATGCATCTAAGCTGAAGACCTGCCTTATTGTCCTTAGGCCCAAAGAGATCTTATGAAACTCTTGACCTAGTTATTGACTAGAAACTTCTTTCCTGGTAAAAACGTACTTATTCTGTGTGTATATGCAAGTCCAAGGACAACTTGTGGGAGCTGACTCTCTCATTTAATCATGGTGGTCCTGGGTTATTGAACTCAAGTTGTAAGGCTTCGAAAAACTACTTTTTACCCTTTGATGGTACTTCAAAAAAAATTAAAGATAAATGATGTAATAATGTAATGTTTCACGTTACCATAGTTGAAATACTAAAGAAATGGAGACCATGAGTGTGTGCATGCACATATGTGTGTGTGTACATGTGTGTGTTTCCAAATGTGTGAATGCACATTGCACATCTGTAAGCCAGAAACTGACATCCTTGTCTTCTTTGATCCTTTTTCTTATATTTTGAGGCATTTTCCTTTATTTGAACCCAAAGCTCACTAACTCAGTTAGTAAAGCTATCTAGCATGCTTAACGAAGCCACTGCTTCTATCTCTTCTCCTCATGCAAGATATTTAAAAGGATTCTGGGGGTTCCAACTCTGGTCCTCACTCGTGCCTGGCAAATGCTTAACCAATGGACCATTTCCCTAGACCCAAACTGTGGTGTAGGTTCCCAAAGACAACTGACATTTACACTAAAATTTTATTCAATTTGACTTGGGAAGTCTCTATATGCTTAAAGAAACTTTATTTTGATGAGAAACTAAAGGCTCATCTTTACATGAGAGTAAAGACTTTTTTGATCAATGTGAAGCAGTTATCTCCTAAGATTAAATGAAGATATTATATACATTCAAGGTGTAGATTGCTTTGTCTCTTCTGAAGAGATTAAAGAATTGATTGAACATTCTATTAGCTATGAAAGATAGACATGACAAGGGTATTAAATAACTTCAAGTCTTTACTTGTGCAATTCAACTGTGTCATAATTATTTGCGAAAATGCTTTAATGGTTGCCTTCTGATTGCATGTGGTTTAGAAAATTACCAACAAAACTCCAAACTAAAACCAAACAGCATAATGTCCAAGCTTAAATACAACCAACTTAAAAATATCTATAAAATAAAATTTGTCTCAAGATCTATTTAACGAAATAAAAAAGGAACTATATTGCAGGAAAATAAAAGTGGAAATTAAATGGTTAAAAAATTCTAGAAAAAATATTATAAGCTGGGCGGTGGTGGTGCACGCCTTTAATCCCAGCACTTAGGAGGTAGAGACAGGCCGGATTTCTGAGTTCCAGGCCAGCCTGGTCTACAGAGTGAGTTCCAGGACAGCCAAGGCTATACAGAGAAACCCTGTCTCGAAAAACAAAACAAAACAAAAAAATATTATAAACATAATCAGTGCACAGATTCTCATACCACTTTCTATGTTCATGTCTCCATTTAGTTTTCCAGAAGGGAGATTTCTGTAAGCACAATATCTTTAAAAATATAGTTTGGATTCAAATTCCAAGCAAAACATCCCTCAAGTCTTTACAAGAGAATAGGTTTCATGATGGAATCTTCATCATATTGAGATAAAATTGTGAGCAGATTGGTCCATCAGCAATTATCAGCATCTAAAGGTCACCATGGATACGGGTTAGGGAGAGTGAGGAGAGATTTGGGGCTAAAGGTTCTTTAATGAAAGCTGGATGATATCAAGGCATGGAAGAACTAGAGCCATAGAGGTCCCTGGAGTGCTTCCTTTCAAGATGCAAAGCAGGAGCACAAACACCTGCCCTTCTTCCTCAGCTCTCCACAGCCCCTCTTCAGTGTCTTTCCCAGGCAGAACAGCAGATGTTAGCCAGACCAGGAAGTGCAGCTTTCTAGCATCTACATCTTTGACTCAAGGCCCAGGAAGCCAGAGCTTAGGACGTTTTCTCATGGTCTATCCAACCAGCATAGCACATACCTCTGCTCAATTTGGGTTACAATATTTTGAGCTCAGACCCAAAGGCACTGGGTATTTTTTTGCATCATATATCATTTTATTGTATTATGAACTATTATACTAATTTAAAAAAAATATTCGAGAGTATACAAGTAACTCTTAGCTTTTGGACCATACAAACACAAGTGGGAGGCATAATTGGCCTGAGTAGCTTGCTAATTTCTGCTTTAGACATTCAGGGAATGTTATATTTATTTTATTTAGAAAGTAATTTAGGAATTATTTGAGAATTACACACAACAATTTTGATCATATCCATATTCATCCCAACTCTACCTCTTAACTCCTCCATGCTCTGTCCCAATTCTCTATATAACCCCAAGTTCATGTCCATTTTAATTCAACAAACCAGCCACTTCAGTCTGTGCTATATATTTTCGGGAGTGAAGCCATCCACTAAGATGTGGTCCACAGACCAGGAGTCATACCCTTGAAGAGAACTGACTCCGCCCACTCCTCTCCTAAGCCATCAACTGTTCATTGTTCTTTAGATAGAGGTGGGGGTTCATGAATCCCTTTCATAGCCTGTGCTAGGATGCTGATTGGCTTGATCTTAGGAAAGCAACCACAGCTGCTCTGAGTCACAAGTGCAGAGGTAGCTATATTGTTGATTCTCCTAGCACTTTGTTTAAATCAGAGGTTCTCAACCTGTGAGTCTCGAACTCTTTAGGGCCCATATTAGATAGCTTGCATATCAGATATTTACATTACAATTCACAACAGTAGTAAAATTACAGATTGAAGTATCAATTAAATCATTTTATGGTTGGGGGTCACCACAACACGAAGAACTGCACTAAAGGGTCGCAGCATTAGGAAGGTTGAGCACCAATGCTTTTCATGAAGAATAGTTGTCAGAATTTGAGCTACAGCAGTGAGACAGAAATTCACCAGCAGCAGCACCACATCACTGTCATCTCACCCTGTGTTTTTGAACAACTACAAACTGTTCAGCTTTCCTATTTTAAAAAACTGAGATGGCTGAAATGTTTTTTTTTTTTTTTTCCTTTCAGATCAAGCTCCAGGTTTCCACCCTGAGTGCTGCAGAACAAGAAATCAAAATATCTGTTTTGGTAGAATGCAAGGGAAAAAACCCAACCACCCAGATGGGAAGCAATATTATAAAGATGTAAATTGGATCCGATGATTGTAAAAATGTTCTACTTGTGTGAAATGGGCACAATGTGTAATGAAAGCCGGTCTCGGGGGCTTCCAAGCCTCATGGTGACTCAGTGTTGGCAAGGGGCTCTTAATTAGAACAAATTGTTTCAGAACAGAACCACCAAGAATGCCATCAGTAATAAATTAGAGTCATATTTCAGAGGCAGGTGAATGCATGTGAACCCAGTTGCCTTTAAAAATGAGTACAGCTTCACAATTAGCTCATTTGGCCATGCATCTTTCCGCTGTAGAAGTCTTTTGTTCTTGTTGTTATGTTTGTTGTTAGTTTTTATTGTAGTAATGAAAGGATATAGCTAAACACGCCAGAGACTGGCTGTTACTTATAAATTTAAGTTTAAAAATTATGCTTAGAGGAGACTGTAGGATTGTCAATGAGGGTTCTGGCAATAAAGTGAGAATATAGGATGGGATGTGTGCATTAAATTCAGAACAAGAAGCAACATAGCGATGCTATTATGGGTGTCATTAGTGTGACTAGCTACAATATTCTCAAAATCTGTTTGACAAGTAGATGCTTCCTCCATTATGGGGGCTTATGAATGTGTTTACCTGCAAGTTGTAGGGTGAAGCCTGTATGGCTGTCAATACTCCAGGAACCCAGGAAGAACACTGTGTGACTGATGGTCGTTGAGTTTCATTATAAGAAGAGGATGCTAAAGTCTGAAACAACAGTACATCCCTTCACCCTACTGTAGGTGGCTTTTATAAGGAGAGATATGATTGATAGAAAGAAGCACATTAATTAATGAACTATCTTGCACAGGAAGAAAATTATATCAACTGATAGAAGCTAAAACCAAACACTGCTCTTAAGTATATTTTTCTCCCCTCTCTTTCCCCTTTCTCTATCACTTCTCTTATTAATATATCTAGTTCTCATAATCAACTGAGTATTTTGATGCTGGATAAGTTGAGCATTTGGCTCTTCTGTTTCCCCCTAAAGCTCTCCCACTCAAAAACAGGAGTTAGAACAAGAAACAAATAATTGAATAATCGCAGGCCTCTAAATATCAGTATCTGTTGTTTCTTAACTTCTACCTTCAGGATGGCCAAGGTTTTTGCTTGCCAGCCTTGCTCTATCTGATAGCACTTCTACAGGAAACAATTGTTAATTATCCCATTTACACCTCTGATATTTACTCTGAAGGGTGATACTCCATGACTGACTTTTCCCCCAGGCTTTACCACATCATTTTTCCTATCCTCAATTGGTTCTCAATTACTTTTTAAGAGACATTCCTAGTCTGATTTTTATTTCTTTTATAAACACTATTTTAGAAAGCAACTAGAGGAATAAAGGGTTTGTTTTATCTTATTCTTCCAAGTCACTCTCCATCACTGAGGGAAGTCAGGGCAGGAAATCAAGGCAGGAACCAGAGACAGAAACTGAAGCAGAAGCCGTGGAGGGAAAGCTGCTTACTGGTTAACTCTCTATAGCGTGTTCAACATGCACAGGACCCAGAATCAATTACCAGAAATGGCGTTGTCCAAAGTGGACTGGACCCTCCATTGTCAAGCATTTCTCAGAAGACACATCTACAGGCCAATGTGATGGAGGGAATTTCTCAGTTGAGGCCCTATCTTCCCAGATGAGGCTAGTTTGAATTAAGTTGGCTAAACAAGCAAACAAACAACAAAAACAAAACCACCAAAAAGCCCCTCAAAATACTAACTAGCTTAAGACTCAAAGCAGCATTTAATTTTCCCTAGCATGTTCATTCAGAACATTACAAAGAGGGCAGGGTAGCACACTGGTTAGGCTTTACAGGATACTTTTGTCTCACTGTATTGTTGTATAACAGCCTATCTAAGCCTTTGGGATGGCTTCCTGGTTGACAACTTGACTACATCTGGAATGAACTACAATCCAGAAATGGAGGGCAAACCTGTCATTCAGATCTTGAGGCTAAATGACACAGGTTTGTGACTTGGACCTAGACATGGAGATCTTGAGGCATAGTGGCCAAGAAGCTTAGGCCAGGCAAGGTAGTGCACACTTTTAATTCCAGAAGACTGAGTTGAGCAGATCTCTGAGTTCAAGGTTAGCCAGGGTCAAACCAAGTTCCAGATCCAGTTATGGTGGTACACACCTTTAATCTGGGCCATACCTTCTGCTGGAGGCCTACATAAGGACATTGAAAGAAGGAAGGCTCACTCTTCTTCAACTGATTGGACTTACTTGCCAGCACATCTGTTGGAACCTACTTCTACAGAAGACAAGCTCAAACAACTAGCCTCATGAGACTGAGCAATTACTAGATTCTTGAGCTTTCCATTCACAGCTGTCCATTGTTAGGTTAGTTGGACTACAGACGGTAAGTCATTACAATAAATTCCCTTAATATATAGAAACATTCCGTAAGTTCTGGGACTCTAGAGAACCCTGACTAATACAACCATATATGATTCTGTGTGAGTATAACCCAGTGAAATTTATGAGTCTTTAAACTACATTTCAAATTAATTTTATATAGTAAAAATTAGTTTCCTATAACTTTTTCTAACAATTTAAATATGTAAAAAACCTCTTCATCTACCTTTCCACATAGTTTATATTGTTTCGATATTTCTGTTTTTATGAGCAGGAGATAGGGAGAATTTGACCTGTGGGCTGTGGTTTGTCAAATCCTGACTCAGAAGACTGATTTTAATTCAGTCAACCCACTTTAGGAAGGCCAATTGCTGTTTCTTCTAGAAGGACTTGGACATCTGTCACTAAAACATTACCTCAACTCTGTTAAATGTAGTTTTTCAAAGCCTTTCTGCTCCTTGAGTTTTGGTAATGCCCTTCCAGGGAAAGAGGAAAGGATACTAAGGATATTCAGTGCACCTGTCTCTTTCCTCTTTCTTCTTCCTCTACCATTATTGGACTCCTCTGCCTTCGGGTTGCAGGAGATGCCGCAGCCAATGGGCTCAATACTTTGTTTGTAGTTTGCTGTTATACATTGGTGCAGGATGTGGGCCCAAGTGGTACTGTGCTCCTAACTCTGTGATAGTAGCAGGAAGGCACAGATTCACAACAGGCTCACTGTTCTTAGTGACCCCTAGTAGAAGAACAGGATACATGAGGAACGACTAAGGAAATGTAGTCACCGATAAACAGAAATATTGTAGGAATCCCTAGGAGTCTCTCCATCTTGGGAAATGCCTTTAAGAGGTGGCAAGATTTGAACTGAAATTAGACTAATAAAGATGAGGATGGCAGGTAGTAAACAGAAAGGCTGTGTTGTGGGGAGACCTTCCAGTAACTTCTAGCTCCTAGCAACAGCAAGGTCTCATGAGGAAGTAGACTACGTTGCTATGTGATGATTCTGGGATGCCTTCCATTCAGCGACATGTCTCAGACACCTTCTTACATTATTGAAAGTCTGTAGTGAGAGACTCATTCTGCCCAGGAACACTTGTCTTTGATAAAATACAATTATTCCCCAGAGTGACAGCACACAAAGCTTTGAATTCACTTGTGCATCTCCTTGCGGGAATGAAGGCAGTTTTGAACAAGATTTTGGAAAGCACAGTTGAATATAAAGTCAGGAAAGGGGGCTACAGAGGAAGGTAAGGCACAGAAACCTAGATTTTTTTCTTCTCAAAAGTTTCAGCCAGGCCTGGTTGTGCCCAGGGAAAGCTTTTTGTCCCCCTTCCGTGGGCTGACTTTTAAAAAGGCATTTGTTTGTCTAGCAAGAGTGAAGGGAGCCGGCCATTGTGCCTTGGAGACCCTATATTGATCCTCACCGAGGAACTTCTAAATAGAACTTGACTAAAACACAATACAGGATTAATTCTCCTTCCACATCAGCCCGCGGTGGGCATGTCAATATGCATCTATGACGCTTTTCTCTGTGTGGGGTTTACAGGCACCTCATGAACAAACGAATGTGATGAAGTCAAAAGAAAGACAGACATTTTTAGTTTTGCGGGTTTTTTTTTTTTTATTCTATAAAATGGAATACAATAAAAGCAGTGTTATCTGACTTCCTGACATTGTTCATAACTACTTATGCTTAATACAGCAAATAACTAACTACCTTATATTTTTGTTTTTATTTGTTTGTTTTTTGGTTTTTGTTTTGTTTGTTTGTTGTTTTGTTTTGTTTTGTTTTTCGAGACAGGGTTTCTCTGTATAGCCCTGGCAGTCCTGGAACTCACTCTGTAGACCAGGCTGGCCTCGAACTCAGAAATCTGCCTGCCTCTGCCTCCCAAGTGCTGGGATTAAAGGCGTGCACCACCACTGCCTGGCTACTTTATGTTTTAAAGGCAACAAAATGTGAACATAGTTTTTCTTTCCCTTTTAAAATCTTTTATTAAAATGTGCCACAGATGATAGGAGGTTTGGAATGACTGTGAAGCCTGCTAAGCAATTGGTAGTCTGAAAATGAGATCCTCCTGAGTGGAACTATGCTTAAGCTTGCTTCTAATGGAGGAAGAATTTATGAAGAGTTTCTCAGTCCGTCCTTTACCATAGTGGTTATCAATGAATTTCATGTTGAAAAAGAGATACAAAATGAATGTTTTCTTAAATTGATTGATTAGAGATGGATAAAAATCTTAACTTCTTCCTTTCTAATTAATGATATTGTCAAAGAAATGTTTGAATGGTGTTTAAGAGAATGGAGAATACACCTAGACCATGACATGCTGGCCTTACATGTGAAATTAGAGAAAGTCTGCAACTTGCGATATGGTCCATTAGTGGCAGGATGTGTACCTGTGCCAGCACAAGGTATGATACGTCTCATGATATGTGTGACATGCTTGTTCAGATTTCATTTAAATATTCAATTTAAAACAAACCCCAAACCAAAGTAAACCAAAGAAACCTTGTTGGCTGTAGTTTTCAGATAATTCATTTGCAAAGTCCATTTCCAATCAAAATGGGCACGTGGTATAATATGAAAATAAAGGGGGAAAGTGTCTCAACCCAACAATGGCTGCTACTCTTGGACTTCTTATTCCCTTCTTCTATTTCATTATTCCATTGTTCTGCCAAAGATACAGTCTGCATCGTGTGAGGCAACAGGAAAATAAAAACAGGCATGGTTCCTGGGCATTACTAAATTCTCAAGGTGCAATTTATACATAATACTGGAAACAAGAGTTTACAGGGAGCTGTCTCTGTGCTATTTTTAAGCTTGTGTTGTTTGAATTGTAGTGGTCCCATTGTAGGTATTAAGAGCAATGTGTTGTATAATCAAGTGTGTTTTTTTTTTTTTTAACTCACATAATCAGATAAAAAACAGTAATTTATTTTCTTTGTCAAAACTTCCTTATCATCTAAAGGAAAGCTTTATCTAATCAACTTTAGCTGGTAAATTAAAAATCTCTATGATTAGTGCCCTTCTGAAGAGAAGCATGCAGGAAAGAAAGTACTGTTTAGAAAGAAAATAAGTTGTATTTATTTAAGGAGACTAAAGGACCCAGAATTATTTGGTGAGTGTTTCACTTTCTTGTATTAGTTGTGTGATCATTATCACTAGAGATGGGATAATACCTGAATATTATAGAAGATAGACTCAACCAGTATGAGCTAAAGTTTCTTTTACTCATTACGTTTCAAACACATTGCTTCAAAGAGAAAAATGCTGATCAGAAAGCCACCATCACCACCGAGTTTGTTTATATTTGCTGTGTCTGAATTTATTTCTTATATTCCTGAGAGAATCAGGCCAAACCAGGACAAGAACAATATGGTACCATAATCCCTGCCTTCTGAAGTTCTTACTTTCAAACATAAGCCTGGACATATCACATGGTGAGGACAATCACAACAAACTTAATGAAAACAAGGCCACTTGCAACTTGATTTTGTTTCAGGAAACTTGATGCAACGGAACTTCAGAATAACATAAAAAACATGATTATTTGAGGATGGACTGTATGTGGCAGCCTGTGGTCCTGTTCATATCTTTTCCTCATGGTAGATTTGTCTACAACTGTCATCTGCATATAGCATGCTAAGAATAAATTCCATGTTACTGACTGCTCAATGCTAAGCTGTTGTGCCCTTGGTTACCATTGTATAGAGAATGACATTTTAATTGAAGCCACATAAGAGTTATTTTGGTTTGGCAATACGTGAAGCCAGAGGACCAGCAGTCCTGTTCAGTCCCCTTCCCTCCACCCCCATCATGTGACACTCCTCCCAATATCATGACCTCTTCTAGACTGTTCTCTTCCCTTGAAGATGTGGGGGTGAGACTTTACCCTTTACCTCTTCATTAGTGACTAAGATTATTAATTTAACCTATGTTATTTAGTAAGACTATGCTGTTGCAGATTGCTTACAGCAGGTTGAATTTAATCCCTACTTTGCACAACAAAAAGCAACTTTGTTGGGCACTATGATAAAACCCTTAGAGGTAGAAAGCATATTCATAAAAAGTTCATAGCCCCATATGGACACAATATTATTGCTCCTATTTTACAGGAAGGGAAAAAATTTTTAGAGAAGCTAAGTTGTTACGGGACAAAAAAAAAAAAAAAAAAAAAAGAAAGAAAAGACAGATGAGAGGCCTTAAGTGGGAATGACCTCACATTCTTAGAGGGGCCTATCTATAGTCTTATGATCTTGTCAATGGGGCCGTGCATGCAGATATTATATATTCTTATTAAGTGTTGAGTAAAAGATTTGAACCAGGCACTTTGGATCTTGCAGTTACTGAGTCTTTCAAGAAAGTAATGGACAGAATCTATATCTGTTCAGGAAATCTAGGCTGACCTTCATTTCAGAGACCTGTAGCTGATTTTTGAACTTTCAACTTAAAATTAATATATTTGTTTTACTTTCTTTCTATTATGATATCAAATATAATTTATTACCTTAGGTGAAAGTGTTCTTCACTTTTCATTATAGACTTTTGCTTGATCTCTTTATCTAATATTACTTTATAATGTAAGAAGAATACAAATGCATAAAATGAGTTACACAGTATTTTAGAAGTCTAAAATTCAAAGAAAATCCACAAAAATTGTAAAGAATGAAATGCTCTCTTCAGACTCCAATAAAAATTAAACCTCAAATTCCAGAAGAAATAGATTCCTATCTGATGATTTTAATTTTTTTGAGATTGTTAAATTTTATTTTTATTTTATGTGTATGCCATTTGCCTAAGTTTATATATGTGCACTGTGTGCAGTGATCAAGGAGACTAGATGAAGGTGTCACACATCTCCTGGGACTGGAGTTACAGACAGTTGTAAGCTGCCATGTGGGTGTTGGGAATGAATCCCAGACCTTTGAAAGATCAGCTAGAACAAGGTATCTGTACTCCCCCTGAACACCTATGCTCCGGTGCCATTCCCTTCCCCACATCCTGCCTTTTTGTGTTTATAACCCCTGTGTAAATAAGTAAATTATGATGTGATTTAAATAACTAAATAAATTTAAAAGAATAAAATAAAATAAAAAAGAAAGATCAGCTAGTATTCTTATCAGCTGAGCCATTTCTCCCGCTCTACTGTGTTCTCTTAAGGTGCATGTTGAATACACTTGGGATGAGTCTGGTAACAACTTTTTGCCTTTTAAATTGAGATAAAGGGCTTGAGTCATGAACCATCTGGTGTGGCATGAATATTCAGTCACTTAAGTTCTTCAAAGATTATGCTTTGTTGAGCTCATTTACTGCCCCCTTTAGCTTGAGGACTTTGATGCATTCATGTTTGCTTGCCTTATTATTGTCTGGCATTGAATCAAATCTAACTATGATTCTAGCTGTACATACAGATATTGGGGTACTTTCATATTATAATGAACCTCAGATTTCCTCATTTCCACAAAAGAGGGATGACTGTTTTTGCCCTGATAACGAATTCTAAAGAACAAAACAAACAAACAAACAAAACAAAAAGGCCCCAACTTATTACCAGAATATTCTGAACTAGATAGAAACATATCTGCTATGATACATAAAAGATATTTAAAGGTTTTTTTTTTTCCAAAAAAAAAAAAAAGACTTCCCATAAAATTCTCAATGTCAAGAAAGCTATTTTTACATTTGATCTTATCACAGGTAGCCTTTAGGTCCTTTTTCCTGGCTTCACTCTTTCTATGGTCTATTTGGTTCTGGTTATTTTCAGAGGAGAACATGATTTCCTTTAATGTGGGGCTCCTTAACTGTGGAAAATGACATTTTCACAGCTTTTAGACCCTGCAGTGTTTTTAAGAATCTTAGTAAAGAGAATGCAAGTCATTACAAACAAGACGATGCATTCATTCTCCTCTCTGCATATATTAGCCTCATCAAATAAATAATAGATAGCATACATGATGTAGACCATAAACCAAGGGATCTAAATATGCACTGCATTGTAAGGATGAGCCTGTAGAGTTGATGAAGTCTTTGATCAAATACTCAATCAGTGTCTTTGATTTAAGGATGTGACATCTCTCAGAAAACTCACAGCTCCACCTTTTCACTTCTTTTTTTTTTTTTTTTTTTTTTTTTTTTTTTTTTTTTAAGATTTATTATTTATTTTATTTATATGAGTACAGTGCAGCTATCTTCAAACATACCAGAAGAGGGCATTGGATCCCATTACAGATGGTTGTGAGCTACCATGTGGTTGCTGGGAATTGAACTCAGGACCTCTGAAGGACAGTCCGTGCTCTTAACTGCTGAGCCATCTCTCCAGTCCCACATTTTCACTTCTAACTTAACCACTTGTGTACATACAGATGAATAGAAAAATAGAACTTCCACATTTTATATGTTTCGATTGATACATCAGAGAATTCTTATTGTAGCACAGCATAGGAGAATACAGTTTTATATTTTATATCTTCAGATTAATCATCGAAGATATGTGAAAATATGTGCAAACTGTGTCGAAAAAATAAACGGGTGCATGAAAATGCAATGAAACTGACTATTGTAAATTAAAGACAGCAAGAGAGAGGGCAGAGAGCCTAACAATTCTAATTTGGTTAAAATCTACGATACTGTTGTTACTGTGTCTCTGGCTTTAATGAGCTAATTAAGAATAGATTCACGGAAAAATTCAGGATTCTGCCAACCCTGGGTGAATGTAAATCTTGTGTTGCCATTTTCTAACTGTGTGAGTTACTCAGCCTTAATGAGAATAAGTCTTCGAATCTATCAATTGGACACAAAAACATGCTTAATTTTCTTGGTAGAATCTATGTAACAATCTTAGAAATGGATCCTTAGGTAATGACAATCCTGAGCTCTGATAGGTAAAAAGATATATTTCTTTTTCAGGGTATATTAGAATGCAAGCCCTCAGGAACTGGAATGGATCAGAGAAAACTACAGGAAAAAGCAAAGTCAACCAACATGCAAAGAATTATGAAGATGGTTGACTTTCTTTATGATTCTTCCTTCTTCAAAAGAGGCTGAGGAGACATCTTCCTGGCCAATACATTTGCTGTTGCATTAGTACAGAATTCAACCTTCAAACGATTTCAATAATGAAACGAGGGAGAAAAATATAGCTGCTGAAATTACCTGCTCCCTGCTCGGATTTGAATATTTAATAGCTCAGTCAATGGAAAGGCAATTAAAAATGCCTGCAAATAAAAATAATCTCTCATTCCTGGTGTGCCAACGTGTGTTCTTGTCTCATTTACCACTTATAACAGGAATCTGAAGAGACTTGCGGGTTATTTGTCATCCTTTGTTGTCTTCACAGTATGGTGAACTCAGGTATGTTTAATGTAATACAGTATGATTCTTTACTGTAGGAGTTTGGCACTAGAATCACCAAGTTCAAAGGAGTAACCTGTGGGAGATTAATACTGCAAACGTGTACGCTTCATGGGTATGATGTGTGTTGCACAGGCCACAGGCTCTTGGGAGCTCTGTGCTTATTCTGATACTGTTTTGGAGTGCTTAGTAAGTTTTATCTTTCAGCTTGTTCTTTGCAAATCCCATGTGCCAGCAGAACAGGAGAAAGAACCAAACAAATTCTCTGCTGCTCATTTGCATTCACAGCAGCCTATTTGCCAAGACATTTTTGTGAGTCAGTTTAGCCAGTCTTTGATTAAGTGTGATGTATGTATGTATGTATGCAGGTTCACTTCATCAGAGGAGTCAGAGAAAGTGATAGTTCTGAAAACTTTTTTCTTTAAATTGAAAATATTTTTTCATACAGTATATTCTGATCATGGTTTTCCATCCCCTTACTCTTCTCAGATCCTCCTCAGCTATCAACTTCATGTCTTCTTTCCCTCTCTTTAGTATAACAGACTATTAAAGATTGGAACCAAATTGAAAGAAGGGGAGATATTGATGATAAGAACCCAAAACAATCAAAGAACCTGGCTGCCCTACATCCTTCCTCATGCCTGTTACTTCCATATCAGCCATCCACACAGAAACAGAGACAAGAGAAAAGCAGGCAACTCTCAGTTGTTTGCCCGTTCAACTTCCCTTTGTTCATGTGCTCATCTACAAGACAGAAAAGGCTCCTATGAGATGTGCAGAGTGAAGAGTGTCATAGCAGCATCTGAGTGTATTGGCTTTTTCAAGGGATACAAACATTACATACCAGTTATCAAGTGTGAGCTGTGAAATTCTACAGATGATGTTCTCATTCAAGGCTGTAAAGCTGGCAAAGATGAATGGCAAAACTGATGGTCATAATTTGAGGTTTAGTACATTTTTTAAAAATAGATTATGCTTCCAATATAAAATGTCAGGTCAAAGGAAAATAGAAGAAAGGTGAAAAAACTGTGTAAATAACTTCTACGATAGTTCCCTGCGTTTGAAATGGGCCTCATATTTTATTTATTTTTGGAGTGTTTTTCTTGTTGGTAACATTGTCTCCTTCTTAAAAAAGCTTTTTACCTATTTTTTTTATGAATTTCACATCATGCACCCCAATCTCACTTATCTATCTCTTCATTACCTCTTCCCTTACTTCTGCCCTTGCAAACTTCTCATCAAAAGAAAAAGAAGACATTGTTGTGGAAGCTGGAGTGTGCCATAGTGTGTCGTAGTCATTGGTCTGGTTTGAGGCCTCTGGCTTCTGCTATGATATTAATACTGGAACCTCACTAGGACTCTGTTCAGATACCCTGTTGCCCTGTGTCATGGAGATTCTGCAGGTTTGAATCTGCAGGACCCGCCTCTTCACTCATTCCAGGAGTTCATAGATGGGATAGCTGTTAGGGTGAGCCATGGATCCAGGCTAGGTTGATAGCTGAGTTGCTGAACCCACCAACTCTTCTGAACTCACAGCAGCAAGTTGAACTCTCCATACCCCCGCTAGCTCACTCAATGCAGAAGTTGGCAAGGAGTAGAGGGGGGTCATCCCTCCAGTTCTCATGACCTCGGGGCCTGTTCACCTGCACCCACACAATTCAAACCATCTCTACTGTGCTGCTGAGTCAAGAGACAGGGCCTGCTCTCTCAAGTGCTGCAGCTCTGGGCAGTCCATAGGTATCAATATGGTCCACGTGGCAGCTCAAGCCAAAAATAGCCACATGGTCTTTGGTGGTAACAAGAGCCACAGGCATTGACATGGGTCCTTCCCACTGTATAGCCACAGATCAATTCATAGTCCTCAGCAGCAGCACAGGCTGGGACTTCACCATGGCCTCAGATGGCAGGGCAGGCTACTCCTCTTCACCCTCGTGTTTCCAGTTTCTCCTCTCTTCATAGTGCTCAAGCTGTTCCACTTCTCTTTCTCTCCCATCTCTTGACCACATACTTGTACATTGTAGTGACTCTTGCAGTGGCTGTGACCTCTTGTTGTCCTGTGCCCACCTGTACCACGTGGCAGTAGGTAGGGAACCTCATATTATAAATTAGTGATGGATCCTGGAAGTTAAGTGTACGATGGAGTAGGCAACGTAGTGGGTGATTCCAAGAATGGAATACATGGAGAGTTAGATTTAAATGATAATTTATCAGTTAACCATGTACTTAGTTAATCTCTCTGACCCTTAATTTTTCATCATTTCCTTACTTAATCAATCTGTTGGCTATTGAGAATACAATGTGTATTGAAGGACAAAACAGACCTTCGTACACCTTACATATTTGAAGGGAAGACAGAAACTAAGCCAATCAACAAAACCCCACAAAGATAAACACCATGGTGTGTGCTATCAAGCAAGATTAAGGCTCTTTCAAAAGGAGATTTGGGGATAGTTCTAAGATCCGATTCAGTTTTGATAGGGAAATACTTACACCAAGACATTGAAGATGAGTAAGTGGTAATTGGAAAGTTAGCCAGGAAGGGAAGATATTGAAACATTTGACAAGTCACCTGTGAAGCAGTGATTTTATGGGATGTTTGGTCAGGCTCAGTCACAGTGAGCAGGGAGTGGAAGGTGGCTTGCATCCTGATGTGACAGCACGATGAGTCACAGTCTAATTCTCATCACCCATGATCGTTAATCAATTTGTAAAATGCCCATTATCAATATAGTCAGTCACTTACTGGTATTTAGTTGACCTACTGGACATAATGTAATTCTTTTGTATGAATTCTCTGTCCTTGAATAGCCCTTTCTCATGTATACATAGCAGTTTCTAATGAATTTCCCCAGGAGGTCTGTAATTCATGGTCATTTGGCTCAGCTATGTTCATGCCTACCCTTGGGCACAATAGCATTTCAATTAAAGAAAGCTGGTAAAAGTGTTTCCTTCCTATGTTTCATTATATTTGTTACTGGTTTTAGTGACTGCCACAAAAGGGAAAATCTCCCTCCCTCCCCCCCCTCTCTCTCATTGTTGACTTGTTACTTTTATGTTTTTCTTTCCTTTTACTCTTGGAATGAATACCCATTGCAAGCCTCCTTTATCTGAAACAACCCCTTGGCACATCATGATTGATAGAGCCTCTATTTTATGAGTGTAGTGAAGCAACGTTCTGCTGACATAGACAGAGGCACCAAGGAACTACTAGCAAATGTACATGATCTGAAGGAGGATCTTGAATGAGGTGAAGCTGGTCGTTAGTATTCTCTTCCCTACCTAGTCAGTAGTTCTCTTGCAGCCTCACTTCTTCCCCACTCAGAGATCTCAAGCTACTCTTCAGGAACAGTGTCCCTCTACTTCAATCTGGCATCTCATTCTTCAGTAGCATCCTGGGCACATGACCTACCAGTTACTCCAAGAAGAATGGACCCCAAAGTGTTTAACACACACACACACACACCACACACACACACACACACACACACACACTTCCTTTTTTTGTTAAGTTTTATTGTTATTATGGTAAAATATTCAAACAAAAGGAACTTGAGTGAAAGAGTTTACTCTAGCTTCGAGTTCAAGGCAAGGTCCTTTTGGTAGAGGGTGGGAAGCCAAGGTTGAAAACAGCTGGTTACATCTTATCTTCAGTCAAGAAGCAAAGAGCTCAAAGAAAGCTGCAGCTTGGCTTCTCTTCTACATTTATACAGTTCAGAACCTTGTCTAGGGAATGGTCCCTCCCACAATTAAGATGGGTCTTCCTACATCTAATTATGTAATCAGTAACTCCACACATGTATTCATATAGAGCCACTGCCCATGTGATTCTAGTTTCTCTCAGGTTGATGTCTATCACATTACTAAAGTAAACATATTCTAGTAACTACAGTTTTTTTCCCCAATTTCTCTTTCCAGTTCAAATTTCTTTCTTTCTGGTATTGTTGACAGAAAGAGTTTTGAGACTGGGTTAAAGAGATGAGCTAAGTATACAGTTGGTTTGAGTTTCCCAGGCTACATTTAAATTCTTGTGACTGTACATGCCTTGGTGCAGAAATTATTTCCAGGATTTCACATATTATCTGCTCTTCCAGTTTCTCTGTTCCTGAGACAAAGGTAGAGGAACTATGATTTTCACACACACACACACACACACACACACACACACACACACACACACACACAAGCACATGCACTCATACCCGTACCTCAATCACCTTGCACTGTAATGGAAAGTATGTGAAATATTCAGACTAGGCTGAGCTAGACCATGGGTATTATTTCTGGATATCTATTATGTAAACTACTGAGAAAAAGATTTAGTTGTGATTGATGTCAAATTTAAAGAGAAGTTCACTCCTGCCAGGGCAGAATTGATGATAATGCACTCTACATTGTAGGATATGTATTTTATAGAAGTCACAAAGTAGAATTGATCAAATTCTTTTCCTTTTAGAAAATAAACGGCAATAGTACTGTGAGCACTGAAACTGTCTGTTCTACACATTCTAGCTATTAGTTAAATGCAAACAAATTTTTGTCAAATGTGCTGTAGAAAAACACAAGTTTGTCTTTGTGTTCCTGCTGTAAAAGATGCACTTTGTGAATATTATTGCTATATACAAAGAGTCAAGTTTACAGCACAACATAGGCGTATGTCAATCAGTTTATAGAAATATTATTTTATGGATATCTTGGCATTTGTGTCATTTTCAAGCGGTTTTGTTTTTGCTTTTTTGAAATAGGCTTTGCTTTGAGGCCCATCACTAGCGTGGTACTTGTGATGTAGACCAGGTTGACCTAACTGTACAGACATTTTCCTTTTTTCATAACTGGTATGCTGAAAATGTATGTTCATAACTGTTGTTGATGTGTTCAGATGTAGACATCAAATGTCTAGCGTGCCAGCATTAAAAGATGAGACCTTCACAGTGTGAGCACAAGATCATTAGATCTCCTCCCCTGTAAGGCTGTAATATAAAAGGTTCCAAGCAGAATTCAGCTGGCTGGTCTTCTCCACTGCCATGCTGAGACCCTTTAATATTTTTCCTCATGTTGTGGTGATCCACAACCAAAAATTCATTTTCTTTGCTACTTCACAACTATAATTTTGCTATTGTTTTCCTTTTTTAGTATAGAATAGAGTTTATTTGGGGCACAGGGAGGGGAGTTGAGGGTGTAGTAGAGACTGAGAAAAGCAGAGAGGGGGGAGGGACAGAGGAGGAAAGAATAAGGAGGGAAGAGGGAGAGAAGAGGAGTAGCGGTCAGCCATGAGCACATAGAGAGAGAGGGAGAGGGGAATGGGGAGAGAGGGGGAAGAGGGAAAGATAGCAAGAGCAAAAGAAGAACAATTTTGCTGCTGTTATGAATTTTAACGTAAACATTTTTTGAGACAGAGGTTTGCTGAAGGTGCTGTGACCCACAGGTTTACAACAGCTGTTCTACAGGGTGCAGCCATAACTGAAAAGGTGCACTGATCTCCTTGTTTCTGGAGCTCTGTAAGATAAATAACTTCTATTGCTTATAAATTTCCCAGTCTGTGGCATTCTGTGATAGTAACAGCACACATTGGACCATTGGAACGACTTTGTTTTTTTATCTGACAAAGGGTTCTCAGCATCATATAACCTTCAGATACACAATAGTTGAAAGAATTTGTGGTTAAAACTCTGTCCATTCTATCATCAGGACATTGCACGTATGGTTCAAACAGGCACATTTTGTATGGCATTGTATAACAGGTCTTTGTTTGGGTCAATGTGGCTATATGCATTTTTATAACATTACTTGACATTAATCCTTAGAGTTTTAAGGAGTTCTCTGTTTATGGCACCTAGAAAAGACAGTCCACCACTCAGATCCATTATCCTTCTAGATACATGTGTATTTCATTGAAAGGCTCTGGAACAAATAACTATGATTAATTAAATGCCATCCAAATTATTGAACACTTACACTGTTTTTAATCTCCACAATATCTCCCAGCAGTTAGCTATTATCACACTTTAGAAAAGAGAGAACGTCCTTGGAGAAGGTGAAACAGAGGTGGTGGTGGGGGAATGGGAGCCGAATTGGAACTGGGCTGACTCTACACTGTAGTCTCTGTTTACCTGTTGCTTTCCAGTGTGTGAAGCTCAAGGCACTATGTTCTCCCTATAGGATATGATATGTGACGCACTGGACTGTTGAATGTTAGAACAGGAAGGAGTCATGCCATCAAATTCAGTCTCTCGCTTCTATCTACATTGAGATCAGTGAGGTCTTTGAAAAATGTAGATCAGGTTTGCAGAATAAATGCTGGCTTTGAGCTAAGCACTTGGGGATCTCCGGCTTCCTTTCACTAACAGTGACAGTGGGCAAGAATCCAAGTGACAGTTTGATACTGCTGCTGTTGGTACAAATGATACGCTTCTTGTATGTATGTGTACTTAGATGTACTATCACATCTACGAAATTTGTTATTTCAAAAGAGGATACTAACAGGCAATGAAAAAGCATACTAATATACACTTCTTCAAAATATATTTAAAATCTCAGACATTGGAAATGATTCGCCAATTAAATAATTTATTTTAAAAGTATAAAAGCATAAAATACTTGCATCATTGATGCAATACCAACTGAACTTTACATAAATTTTTTCCACCCCATTCATAACTTAGCATGATCCTTTACAGAGACAACAGACCTAGATCAATTAAGTAATTTACACAAGCTCATTTGAATGAAAAGGGTGAGTAGAAGTTGTTTAACTAAACCTTGTGATCTTCAAGTAGCAAGTGTTCATTAGTATTATTTATTAGTTCTTTGACATTTTGTTTCCTCTTTTCACTTTTCCTCTCTATCTTCCTTTTACCATCATCAATTCCTTCATTCTTCGTATCTGTACAATTCTTTCTTCATGGCATGTTAGTGTGGTGCTTGTGTGTGTGTCGTGTTTTCTGTGATCCATTTACTTTAATCAGGGACATGTGTTGACTACTGAATTGAGACTGCCTCTTGGAGCCTGGTGAGGTCCCCAGTAGATGCAGAGTTGAAAGAAATCAATCTACTTTTCCATGAATCTACACGAAGGAAATAGTTAAGTGGTGTGGGGTACCAGTTCCTAAGTACCTCCTTCATCCATGCTTGGCTATTAGTGGGCCCATTCTTGTGCAGACCTAGTTCAGTTGTCTACATTTGTTGAGTGAGTTTTAACCAATTTTTATTTTAACCAATTTTGCAGAAGTTTAACAAACAGGATTAAAATGTGTTTGTATTCAGGCATGTGTCATATTATACTTTTGCTATTATGTATTTTTAACAGTATCTATGAAATGATTATGCTTTCCATTGAAATTGCCAATCTTTCAATACCTTTTAAACATTCTTTTACAAGAAACCTTGGTGCATAAACACTTAGGGGTTGTGGATTTTCTCATTGAGCAAGAATAGCCTTTGAAGAGAAAATTGTTACAAGAAAAAATGTCTCAGCTGGTCAGAGCTTCAAGATTAAAGAGTTATTTCTGTATTTTAAACTGAGTTCAAGGATTTATAAGATTTACTTAAGCCTATAAAAATATCCTGGTAGTATCCTGAATAGTGTATCATCCAAAAATAAACCAGATTTTTTTTTATGAAATTCTGATATTTTAGAAATGTCTCTTTTTAAATTTGCTTTCTTCCTGTGGTGTGGTTGATTACACTGATATTGATTCTCTTCTCCTTGAATAAACAGATATGGGCTATGAAAGGCAATATTCTTCACTTAGGCTTTCTTTCCTCAAGATTCTATTAGAACGAAAGTAGGCAGAACTGGATAGTGTTTGACCAACAGCCATTATTATGCTTGATGAAATAGGCATAAATTCAGCAGTGTATCTAGCATACAGCAAATACTCAGTAAGGCTTAGCCATAGCTGCTTTTATTACTGACCATAGAAACTGCCAAGGAAAGCACCTGAAACATGGATGATTTTCTAAAAGGAACATAGCAATATTTTATCAAATGTCTCATGAGACATTGGAGACTTAAAGGCTAGTTAGTGGAGAAATAAAGCAAGTGCATGCTGGGCTCTGGCTCTAATCTGGCTTGGTGCCAGTCATGGCAGGGCCCCTGTCAATGGCTGACCTGCTGCTGTGACATTGCTGACTCTGCAGTCCGGCCAGAGCCACCTGCAATATATCAGCATGTTTGTTCCTGTAAGCGCTGCAGACTTCTAACAGACATCCAATTTCTCACCCAGGGAATGCTTTCTTTCCTTTTCTTCTTGAGCTTAGGCCTCCTATTTAGATTGCAGTGCAGTGGGATAGCCATTCTCACTGCTACAGTAGATGAGCAGGCTGGAATAATTTTATTTCACTGTCGTTATCTAAAAGGAGAAATTGGCAAACTGACCAAGCTACCCACATAGACATATACTTCCAATTATTTCAAATAGAGTGAAAAATAAACTCAATATCCTGATAATTATTCTCATTGAGGGTTCATATTCTCTGAAAGGCAGTTTGCCAGTGTCCCACACACCATCATTTGGAGGATGATGTTTAAATGCCAAATGATGACTCCCATCCTGAAACAGACGAATGGATGAGGAGCGACCTTGAGTAATCCCCAAGCAAAACTGTTGGTAAAAGTTAGACCCAGCTATGATCTTGTGAAATGATAGTAAGTTGGTAACAGAAGATCCACCTTGTGTCAGTTATGGTGAAAATGTCATAGTTCAAATGCTTTCCAAAAGTGCCATCTCAGATCTCCAATCATTGGCCCTCTTAGGATAATCTATCTAGTTTGGACAGTGCACAGCTGAGGCTGCTTTCTTAGTTTGTGCCTTGGAATTTGTAACTAGTGTGAGATGATGAGCAATTATTAAGGACAACTAATACAACTTTCTAGACCACCGATGTAAGGAGATGGAGATTCCAACAGAATCTGAGCAGTGTCATCTAGTGTCTCCTTCATGCTTAGAAGTCTTCATTGCAAACAGAATCATGTGACATAAATTGCTATTTAATTCTTAATCTAGCTGATATATTGTATATATTATATATATACATATATACAAATATAGGTTTATGATTATCTTAATATATGTGTAAGTATATATTCAAACATGCATAATAAGTTTACATTCGTCCCTTAAATACAAAACTGGTATGTTAATATTTATCTCAGCATTGTAATGACTGAATTACATATTAGTTATGTCTGACTATATGATTAAGTCCTTGTAGGTGAAGCATATGCAGAAACATTAAAGAAAACTCCTGAGAACTTTTCTTCAAAAAGAAAAAAATTGCTTTCTCTTTTTGGTTACCTGCTGCACAAATGTAACAACTGTAATTTCAGTGGGTGTCTTTGTCCACTAAAAGAGGCAAAGGACTAAGTGAGGACTAAGGTTACAGCATGTGAGATACAAAAGCCACGAATACTGTACACTTCATAGCTCCTGTGTCAGCTTTCTAATTCCTTTATGTAAAAATCAAACATGTTTTTAGGAACTATCTCACTACTTAGGTTAGGCTGACTTGAAATTATATTGAAAAAAAAAAGCTACTTTGAATTCAGGGTCCTTCTGTCTTAGCCTCTCAAATGCTGGGTTTAGAAGTTATATACCATCATGCCTTTGCTCGAATATGCTTCTCTTTTATTTAAGTCCCATGGTGAAAACTAATGTTTATGTATAGCATAATATATTTTTACAGAAATATTGGAAACAGTATATTTATTAGGATTATCTTCCTTTCATGATTCATTAGAATACTATGTACTTTTTACATTCAGAAAATATTTATTGAGAAATATAAATCTTCACCATCCAAACACAGTTTGCTTTATACAAACTGAGAGAATAAGTAGATTTCAATATTTGTTTTCCCTGTGAAGAACCTTGCCAAGGTGAATAAAATTTTGGTTTTAACATTAACTTCATCAATTTTCTTCCTCTCCCCCACTTTAAAAAAGTACTCAATGTTTGTATATTAAGAACAACCATGATATTTTAATCACAATTTATGTGATGGTTATGCCATTTTTTCTAAGCGGGATATTTACTTCTAATCGTAAGAAAATAAAATGATGGTCAATTTATCATGTATGATGGTCATAATAAAAATGGGGCTTTGGAAAATGAACACACTATCACTCAGTTGGGATCATGTCTCATATATGGCTCCCCTCTACTGTCACATTTGCGATAAACACAGATGATAGAAAATTTCCATTTAAAAAAGTTCTCATAAACCTTCTCCTTACCATGGGTTCATCTACTTTATGGTTCTACATCTATCTTTTGTTTCCTAGACATACCTTGAGAAGAGTAGTCTCAGCCCTTCATATCTTTAGCTCCTTGAGGATCTTACGATTCATTTTCTTGACACCAGTCTACGGCATCTCCCACTATTTCTAGCACTATTTTCAATGGCTTCTTAAATCCCAGGCTTTATGAACATTCTTTACTCTTCTAAGTGTTTATGTCTGCTCTCATTCTTTCACGTGTCTCTCTTGCTTTCCTGTCATAAGTAATTCTGGCCTGAGTGAATCTCTTCTCTCATTGTTTTAAGTATATCAAAGTTTTTTTTGTATGTTATATATTTTCTGATGACCTGAATTCATGCAGCCCATTTTCTCAAGTTTATGCCATCATGGTTAACTTTCATTAACACAGTACCACTCTCAAACAGATCTCATTCAGCTCAAATGTCAAATTGTTGTGTCTTCCAACAATATTCTCTCTTTGGGACATGACATCAGTCTTTTCTTTTTCTAACTCAGTTTATCTTGGGAGAGTCATCAATCCTTCTCAATTTCTAAGTCCTATCTTGACCTTGGCTTTTCTCTTCTTTTGTGGTTTTGCTCTTTGTCCCCTTAAAATCACTTTATGGATAATATTTTTACTATGCACTGTCATCATTGACTAATTTTTGAAACATTCCCACTCTATGTCAGTTCATTTTGAAAATGGTTTCTTGTTATTTGACTCCATGTTCATAGGTACTACTATGGAGAATCATACAAATATGAAACTCAAGAAACACTTTGCATGAATATTTCCTAACCCATTGTAAAGATGGGGTCAGTTTGGGCATGTTCAACTATTTTTATCCCATGTTTTCATTTGCTAGACTTTAATCAGATCCTAGCTAGACCTACTTTTATAATTTAATTTTCTATTACCATTGAAGCAAATTCTTTACATGAAATTGAATACCTAAGTACATAGAACTTTTTAGAAGAATTATATTGCATTTTCTTATTTTCCCATTTTGGAACCCAAATTTTTTTCCTGGTGATATTTGGAAAATGTATGGCATCCAATATAAAATAGCTTTTATAGGATAATTGGGATTAGAGAGCTGGTCCACCTTTCAGTATGGCACTAGGTTTTACTCTAAATGTATTTTAACACAGATCCACCCCTGTAGATATGTACTCTCTGTTTCATGGATGAATGACTCCATTTACGACTTCAAGATCACACAGTATAGACTATTTATAACCATCACAAATAGCTGACATTGACTGAGAACATAAATTCTGCCTGGCACTGTCTCTTACTCTTGTATATGTAGTTTCTGATTTAGCTACCGTAACAACTTTGCAAGCTAATCATCATCATTATCATCATGATTTTTCTAACAAAATGTGGAAACCAAGCCACACAATTGAAGAAAACTTTACAGCATTCAATTAGCAAATAGTAAGGGTGTAACTTCGACTCATCAGTTTGACTCCAACATGTACGCTTTTAAGTAACTTGCCATAGCTGCTGTGTGATGTACAAAATGAACCCGAACATTTCAACCAGAGTGAAGTCATGAGAATTGTATTAAAAATTAATTCTGGTATTTTTATAAATGAACTTAGCAATACATAGAAATAAATCTGTGGCCACAGCTGTGAAAACAATAAAGGCTCTTTATTGTTTTCTATAACACTCAGTAATTGTATTTGAGAACAGTTAATAAATGACAGACACTACATATACTTATTCCAGCTCAGACCTCAATGACTATATTTCTGTGTTAGTGGCAGGCTCTCTCCACTTTATCTATAAGTCACTATTTCATTAATTGTTATTTTTCCATTATTTTGATGGTTGCTCAGATTTCCATTCCCTTGAAGTTTTCCCCCTGGGTAAGATTGTTGATTTTTCCTTGTCTGCCTTTCATACATTTCACTTTTTTATGAAACCTCTCTAAAGTATAATCTGTGTATCACCACATGCATGGATCTCATATTAAAGTATACTGCCAAAATTTATGCTCTGCAAAAGCTGTTAGATCCTGTTTAGCATACTAAACTAGGGACTCTTTCTTATGGGGCATTTTTAAAATACCCTCAAGCTCTACTTTAGATTCTAAAACAAATAATTATAATGAAAATTTCCTCTCATGCACAGATAAATCTAGAAGGGAATTCTTTTACCCATCTAGACAGAAGAAAATATTAACTTTTAAGAGATTGGCATTCAAGAAATCAACACTGGAAAAACGTTTAGTTAAGTAATGCAAAAATTATCAGTCACAGTACAAAAAGGTATCTGCTGATTACTCTTCCTCATAGTAATCACACTCAAAAAGAGAAAAATGCATAAATAATATCTGTAATTAGAATGCAATCTCACTCACTTAACAGTGCTTAGGGAAGACTGATCTCCTCAACCATCTTCCTAGGTAAAAAATTAATAGCACTTTCACTAATTCGGCAACACAAAATCTGAACAAAATGTAATAATCATGGGAGTTAAAAAGGGGTAGTGTCATAATTTATAAATAAGCATAACTCTAGCTTTTCAAATTTGAAGTTAATGACATTTTCTTGATAATATATACTTGTTTGGCTTACTGATCAAGCCAATCAATTAAGGGGTAGGTTCTTTCCACATGAATTTGTAACATGGCCAGTTGAAATATGAAAAGATGTCCTAAGGTGCTGGTAAATGCTTCTGTCAAAGGATAATATGGAGTTGTAGTAGAGATCACTTGGTAAAGTTCTTGCTAGAAGTGTGACAACTTGGGTTTCAACTCCATAATTTAAGTCACACATAAGCCCAGTGCTAGCAAGGTAAAGAAAGTAGATTGTTGAGACTTTCTGGATAGCCAGACATGGTACTTGATGAGTTTTAGGACAGGCATTTCCCCACCAAAATGAAGGTAAACAAATCCCAGGAAATGACATCCAAGGTTAACATTTGGCCTCTACTGTATATACATTCAAAAGGATGTCCCTCAACCTAGCCCCCACTCCTCAGAATACATCAGGCCCAGGAAGTCATTTCAATTTCCTAATTATCAATTGAAATTGCTAATTAAACTTTACTTCACACTCATAATAAAATTCTAATTTATCAGCTTTCCCCACCTGATTTTTTTCCTCTGTTGAAAAACAAACAAACAAACAAAATCAGTATTTGAGGTAGTGAAATGGCTTTTCACGTATTCACTACAAACAAAGGCAATAACCTAGGCAGAGAGTAAATCATCTTGAATTATCCGTGAAAATAAAGCCAGCTATTTAAAATAAATTATGTTTGAGTTAGGTAGCTGACACAGTAGAAACATGGCTTGAGATAATGACATCTCTGGCTGGCTGCTTTGTCCGGTGTTCCTAGAGAAATGGTTTTTATTGAGACAATTAAATAAAAGGATTGATGAGACACAGAACGTCTGTATGAGGAGCAGTTGACTCTGACTTATTTTGGCATTTCATTTTACACTCTTTTGGAATCAGCTTATGGCAGTGCAGTCAAGAACTTAAGTCTTCAAACTACTGGGAGCACTTAGCCACTGAGGTGACAGAAGTATTCTGCTTACTTTCAGATCATCACGGGCTATACTTAAAGGAAGTGATCAAGGTCTTTAGGAGCAGATGGAGGGGAAGTGGAAGGCTGTGTGTGTAAGTGAAGCATTTGAAATTTGTATTTCTGCCATCATCCTCATCACCAACACCACCTCCACCATCATCATTAATCTCAATGTGTGCATTAAACTCACACAAACATTTGCCTTTTTCTCACACATCCACTGGGTCTTTCACCACATATACCTAATGTAAGAAACATCAGATACTCTTCAGCATAACAAACACAAAATATTAAATTTAGACGATGTCCCACTACAAAATTCCCTCTTATAACTTAGAAGAATCATAGTATTATTTCCAATAAATGTAGGGTTTTGTTTTTTTTAAAGTTAAGGTGGAAGTGTCTGACACACACACACATGTTCATATATATGTATAGATGTTGTATGTATATATGTATAAATTTTTTCTTGATCATCATAAAGCAAAAATTGTTTTCATTGTGTTTTCAGCGTCATGATTTACTTAACAACAGGATAAGGACTAAGCCCCTAAAGAACTTGGAGACTTTGTTGACAAGCAAGGATCCAGTTGCCAATCAACATACATCAAGTATAGTGTGTATGTGTGTTTGTGTCAGGGAGGAGTTACCAAATGTGCTATAGTGTTTCAGTGGAAGGGAATCAAATTTAGCCTGTGCTTTGAAGATAAAGAACAATTTGCATACTAGTTAGAAAGAATATCTTAAATTTAAAGAAATAGAATACAACATGTGTTGGTTTTCTTAACTGCACAGGGAGTGGGTGCAGAAATGCTTTTAGTCTTGGTCATATGGAAAAGTCACATAGCTTCTGTGTATGCTAAATGCCAAGTTTTAGTTTTATAGTAGCTATTTAACCAGTAAATAGCGGGCTATACATATCTGAGCACTTTAGATATCATCATCAGAAGTATTGTCCATACAAAAGTACTGCTGAAATACAACCTATTTATATTTTGTATTTTTTTTATAATGGGAGTCACTGTAATATTATCTTTGGAAAAGTATCTATATAGTTCCATTGGCATAGAGAGAAGCTTAAATTGGGCTTGCCATTCTGTAAATAGTCATAAGAGGCAGATGGAGGGAGGGAACTGGAAGGGGAATGGAGGTGTGGGGAAGGACAGGAGAGATGGCTAGATGGCCATGAAAATGAATTGAAATCTGCAACTGATGTGGTGAGGAGGTAGTGAGGCATTTCAAGGACAAGACAGAGACTTGGGTTTAAAGGAGGCACCCAAGAATCAATGAGGGTGACCTTAGATCTGACTTACTACACTGGGGATATGGAACCTGAAGGGACCACCTCCTGTAAGCAGATAGTAACCCCAGTGGAGTAATAGATACACCAACCCACCCACAAAACTTTTAACCCAAAATTTACCTTGTCTACAAGCATGTTGGTCTGGGGGAGGGTGCAGACACTGAAGGAATGACTAACCAATAACCACCCCAACTGGAGATCCATCCCATGGGCAAGCACATTGTCCACTGAGAGATCTCCACCAAGTAGCTGACTCAGACAGATACAGACACCCACAGCCCAACAGTAGATGGAGCTTCAAGACTCTTATGGAAGAATAGGAGGAAGGATTGTGGGCCCTGAAGGGGATAGGAACTCCAGAGGAAAACCAACAAAGTTAACTAACCTGGACCCTTGGGTCTCTCAGAGACTGAATCTCCAACCAAAGAACATACACATGGTAAACCTAGGCCTCCACACACATATATAGCAAATGTGCAGCTTCACCATCATGTGGGTCCTGAACAACTGGATGAAGGCTATCCCAATGTGGGATATATTCTATTAGTTAGGCTGCTTTTATTTGGCCTCAGTGGGAGAGGAAGTTCCTAGTCTATCAGAGACTTGAGGTGTCAAGGCAGGGGGATACCCATGGGGAGCCCCATACACTCAGAGAAGGGAAGGGGGCATGGAGGAATGATTTTGGATGGGTAACTGGGAGGGGGGCGTGAGTGGGATGTAAAGTGAATAAGTAAAAAAAAAATAAAATTAATTTTAAAGAAGAAGACAATTGTTTTTCAACGTGTATCTATGTGTCATGCTTTTCAACGAAAGAAACAGTCTTCAAGTTACACTTTTTTATTTATGTCTTTTTCTAATACTTAACCATGGGTGAGAAATTGTCTATTCTATATGCATACATCAGAGCTTTGTAAAGGTTGCCTATACTTAGAGACATGTGCAGAATGAATGCTTACTAACTAAAACATTCAGTTGAGATGGGCATACTCATTAAAGTACACAGTTAATAAACAGGACAGTTTTCAAAGCTTTGGGAATCTGGAATTTGACCAATCTGGAGAAAACCTGTATTTGAGCTTCTAAGAGTTGATTTTTAACTCCAGTATTACAAGGTGGATAGGAGAGATAATTGTCATTTTATTAAGACAAGATCATATGTAGTATTCAAACTGGTCTAAAACCATGTAGTCTAGGCTTGCCTTGAAATCCTGTCTCCTCATATGATTAGAGGTGTGCATTAACACACCTGTCTCCTGTTCCTCTCATTTTGAGCGATCACATCTTTGCTTCTCTCTTCTAGCATTTGCTGCAGTATTGCTGCTCTTTATTACCCCACTGTAGCGATTCTATTGCCTTAGTATAGCAGAAATTAAAGGGACAAATGCACCAAAGAGTTAGACTACTCTCTTGCTACTTGATATCCCTATGATTCTGACTCCCTGAGCCTGCATCCTCTTCTGGAAAACAGTGCTTCTTTTTTTATTTCTGTAAAGCAATTAATTTTTGGTTTCAGTTAATTGATGTAGCACATATGAAATAGCCAACACAGAGTTTGGCCTGTAGTAGCAATACATTGGAAACTAATTGGCTTCTTTCCTTTGTCTTCTGCCCCACTTTCTCTCTTTTTTTGATTCCTCATTTTAATTGATCATAATTTAGAAACACCTAAATAAATAGTTTTTTATTTGCAAGGAACTGTGCTTGGGATCAAGGATGAAAATAGTACCTTACAGGGAATGAATGATTTCTGTCTTCAGTAGCTTACAGTCAAATACGGCAGACAAACATTCATCGAAATGGAAAGTAAGTGGGTATAAACATTCCTACTGCTAAGTATACACACGAGAAGCACACAGTGCTGTAAAGGTGAGTGGCAGCAGGGTTGATAACGCCCCTTCCCATTAGCACAAGCAGAAACATAAACTACACTGCAGAAAATTAATGGAGATGTTTATGTACTGGTGGATTGAGCCCGAAAAATAACTGAATGTTGTACTTTGGTGTTCTGAGATTCTCAGAGTCATGAAGTTGAGTAAGAGATGTTGTTACAGTCTTACATATTTCTACTTTATGTTTCAATGCTATGCTTTTTTCCTCTGTCTCTCTCTGCTTCTCTATGTCTTGTCTGTTTCTCTGTCTCTGTGTCTCTGTGTCTGTCTCTCTCTGTGTCTGTCTCTCTCTGTCTCTCTGTCTCTCTGTCTCTCTGTCTCTCTGTCTCTCTCTGTCTCTCTCTCTGTCTCTCTCTCTGTCTCTCTCTCTCTCTCTCTCTCTCTCTCTCTCTCTCTCTCTCTCTCTCTCTCTCTGTGTGTGTGTGTGTGTGTGTGTGTATGTGTAGGGCAGTTTCAGTGAACTGAGTCTTTCTTTGATTAAATGAATAGGATTTTCTTCGTTCCTGTGGAGGGGATCTACTTTGGTGTTTAAAACTTTTTTACCCAGAACCGCTATGTTCAATCACATTACAACCACTCCACAGAAAATAAAGCTTCTTTCCCCATAGGGATTTCACAGTAATGAATGGAGTCAAGGCAGCAGCCTAGTATGGAATGCCCTGTAGGGGCTAAAGTCTCTCTCAGGCCCTGTGGTTTGCAGTAAATAGAGAAGTTTCAGGTTCCCTCTATGTAAGACCCTTGCCACGAAGTGCCAGAAATCAGCAGTCTCAAACAGCAAGAGACCCTCTTATTGGATAATAATTCTTTTCTTGTTAATCTTAGAAGGTATGGATTCTTTGCAGGGAGCCCTAGGGTCTGGGGTGAGAGTACTTGTTATTAAAGGACTGTGGCTGGAAACCTCTATTTCTTACTCACTTTGTCTGCCAAGGCTGTAGGACTTGGCTCAGTTCCATGCGTTTGTTACATAAGCATAATCTAGTGTATCTATCCCCTGTCATTATAGTAAGTGACTATTTAACAGTTAAACTTGGGGAAATTAGTTATCAACAATTTTTGTAGAAAATATGGAGTCAATTGATAATAAGACAGAATAGCTAAAGACCATTTATTTCTTCAGATGTCACTCTTGGTGTGTATTATCAGCCACGGTGATCTTTGTTGCTCCAGGAGATGGCCTGCACATAATATATCAGCCCCATGCTATATCTTCTACCACCATCCAAACAAACAAAACAAACAAGCCAACCTTCTTTTGATTGACCTTTCTTCTCCAGACACTGCCACCTTCTCATCTGGCTCCTTCCCTATATACTAGTATTCTTTGAGATTTTTTTTTCCCAGTTCACCTGTCTTCACATTTTTCTATTTTATTTCCCACTGATATTTTCTGTCATTCATAAAAACTTCCCCAAAGGTTCTATATATCACTAAGTAAGGTTAGTTCACAATTTTTACCAGATTCATCCTTTGCACTTGACTCAACTACCCCGTGCTTATTTCTTTAAAGCCTTTACTCACTCGGCATTGCAACCCAAACTTTTCCATGGTTTGGCTGTATTTAGCAATTTCTGTCTCCCAGTCTTCTGGTTACCTTCAGCCCTTTTAAATGGTTCTCAGGATGCCCTTCGCTTGTAACACTGGCCAACTGATAGGTAAATCTGAGTGTCAGGATATTTTTGAGAGTTTTTTATTTTTTAGATTTTTTTTCTTTATAAAAGGCACTACATGAAAGAGTAATGGAATAATATTTTTGAATGTACACATTTTTATTCAAAATATAAATGCAAGTCCAAGGCCCAAAGAAAGATGTTTCTCTGTATACCTTATACTTGCACCATATATGAATTATTCATAGACAAACACCAGGGAACGCACATTTTATTGAATGCTGATCACTGAGAATAAATATTTTCAGCTTTAAATAATCATTTTCATTTCCAAATGACTGAACCACATAAACTATTTGTGCTGTGATTTCTCAGGTAATAAGGAGCATCGTGGGGGACCTGTGGCAATTGGCTTCACCGATGTGACAAGAACCTGTCCACGTCCTGTCCAGATGCTGAGCAGGGTGATGAAGCAGGCACTGACACACACCCTGGAGGTTCTTCCCCTTTCAACACTAGTCTAGATGTTCCCCCAAGCCTGGTGCCTCTCACACGGCTGTTCTGGGGAAGTACCTGATAGATAAAAATACTTCCAAGATAAAAATACAGCATTTTAAAGCCCATTTTATTTATCTCTGTAGTATGTAGTGTGTGCTCTCTCCTTAAAAGAAGAAAAATATGGGTCTGTAGGAAAAAACCAACTTACACATGTGGGTCCACAGTGCAATGATAGTATGTATTATTACAGGTTCAAGTACACAGGACATGCAGGTTTAGAGGAAGAGTAATATTTATAACCAAGCTTGCACATAAATCATAATTACTAAACCAGAGTATTGATCCCAAGATAAAACGAAGGGCAACCCACACCATAAATTTTATGGCTTGGGTTCTTGTATTTATTTCAAGTAAATATTAGATCTACATTGTATACATGCTGACACTGGTCTTGCTCTTTGTGAACGGAATGTGCTGACCTATTGAATCAGATTATTGAACTGGAAACACTTTAGTACAAGCAGAGAGACACATGCATTTTAATATGGATATCGAAGGCATATTAGAAAATTAAAATTTTACTGTAGTATACTTCACTGAGAATCAAAGTTGATGGGGAAGGAAAGAAAAGCACTGTCAACATTTCCATGTCCTCATTGTGTATTGTGTATGTTGACTATTTTAATTTTGTAGTTTTTGTTGCATTTCTTTTTTGTTCTCTAGTAAAAATGTAAGGCTGTAGTGTAGGGGATATGTGAATTAGGTCTACTTCTGTGTCCTTAACAGTCCAGGGATCTGTTCCTCAGAAGCTGGGTGTTTCACAATATTGCTAGACACTTCTAAAGTCATAGAAGGATCACACATCAGAGAGCATCTCAGGATGGGGTACCTGAAGTCTGGGTTTTAATCCATTACTCACTTACTCAACCAACATGGTCATTTAACTGTTTTGATTGCTGCAGCAACACTTATCATAAGATTTCATATTAATTTTAGGTATTTAATATAGTATTATTAACTATGCAGACTAAATTCTCCATTCCTTAGTCTCAGAGGAATATACAGTATTGATTTAATAGTATATATATGAGTAAGACTTCTCTTACTTGTTCTTTGTTTTATATTGTTTGTTATACTTTACATGTTTCAATTGTCAAGAGCATGGACTATGTGATCTACTGTTGTCTTTAAATGTATAATGATGTTATAAGGATTGTAATTTAAGAGTACTTTGTTGTACAAATGGCCTCCAGGATTCATTTGTCTTGTGAAACTATAGCTATATACGTTTTGAACACCCCAATCCTCAGCCACTAACTTGTTATCTCTACTTTTCTACATTAAGTTTCTTTGAATGAGACCATCTTAGAGACTTCTTCCAAGGAGAAATTCTTTAGTATGTTTCCTTCTGACCATTGCTTATTTCACCTACCTCAATACTGTACTGATTCATCTATATTTCTGCATTTGGCAGGATTTTCTTTTAAATTGTTAGAGTTAGTTTATGTATAACATGTCAGAGACACTTCTCAAAATATTTTGAATGTTCACTGAAAAAATGCTTTTCTGGATAAATACCCCAAAGAACTAAAATTGGGATGTTCATGATCTTATTTTTATATAGTTATTTTTCATAGGCAACATCTGAGAATGAAATACATACATACATATATGCATATATATACATACATACATATATGCATATATATATATATATACACACACACACATATTCAGTTTGTATTAATTTAGAAACCAGATATTCTTATATAGGGCTACAGATGCACAAGCATATTTGATGAAAAGGTTTTCCAGGCTACCGAAAGACAAATGTCTGTATTTGTCATAGAGAAGGTTAATAGTTCTATTCTACTTGGTGTACTTGTGTAGGACAGACATGCAAGATTTTCAGGCACTCAAACGGACAACTGGGATCTAGAAACTTTTATTATTATAAGGTAAGTAATGAAAACACAGAAACAAATTAGCAGTTGACAAATAGCTTGCAGAACATTTATTGGCCCCATTTAAATTTGAATATTTATGCCCTGAGCTAAGTGATCCAGTCTTTATCCCAGCAGAGTGAATACCATTTCCTGATATTGGAAAAGCTAGTATCCTCATAAGAACTTGTTAGCTACAGTGCTCTGACTGAAGTAGAGAAATCATTTGAACATTTGCTAAGGAGGCAGGACCTTTGGGGTCCTGGACAGACTCATGTCCTGGTGTGTACATTAATTCCTGACAGATCTAGTGACTGAAGAAGTATATCTGCAGAACTCTATCATGGACTTGGAGCTATCATATAAGTTAAGTTAACAACAACCAAGTGTATAAGGGTGGTGTAATCAGGAAGCCTTGTCTCTCTCCTAGTTTTGATTGAGGCATACATAGCCTCTACCTTTGCCTGTACTCATCTATGTGGCTTTGTGGGTTTTGGTATAAACATCTGAGCCTTAAGCTGCGATAGAGAGTATTTACAAGGAACACACCAGAGACACTTAAGGTAAACCCAGAGAATATTAACTTCCTCTGTGACTAAAAGTGAACCTGTGTTACAAAACACTCCGCCTTCTTAAAATAGATACTGGTGGAAATTGAATATTGAAAAATATTAGCCAACTTGCTACAGTTAACAAAAACTGAGAAGTATAGTCACACATTCTATTATAACCTTCTGGAAGTGCATTCTATATTTTTTCTCTTCATTAATATTTGTCTCTTGCAAATAACTTCTATTTACACGTGGCTGCTTAAGCTATAAGGCCCTGTGCACTGAAACACAGTATCCTGACTTGAACTTCATGAACACATTTTAGCAAAGATAAACTTTTTCCTGTTTGAAAGTCTCAGGAATAAGGCTACTTCAAGCTAGCCAGCAAAAAGAGCTCAGTCTTTTGAACATTTTTTTTTTTTTTATGACAGAAGTCACTGTGTAATCAGCACTCTCTGCATTGCTTTCAGATGATGGTCAAGCCCTCCATTTTCTTATTACAACTATTTTACTAACTAAAGGCTCTGTTTGGAGATGATGGCTATTATCCTAGTGGCTCAAGCTAGAAGCCAGAGGATCACAAAAAGAGAATAAAAGAACAAGGCTATTCCGTGCAAACCACAATGAGAGAATCCGTCATGATTCTGCCCTTCCATGACTTCATCTGTGGTTAGCTCCACTACCACCGCCACTTGCCTGGACTCTGAAAAGATATTTCAGGTCTCATTTCATGTTCTCCTCAAGGGTTTACTGCAGGATTTTGTCTTCTATTTTACCAGTTTCTGTATCACAGTTGTCTTGCCCCCTAAGTTCCCAATCTGATCTAGTCATCAACTGTGGCATCAACTAAAACTTTTCATGATCCTTAATCCTTTTCTTCTCTCTAATCATAGTGTCCTAAGCATGATGTGCATATTGAAATTATACACACATTAAGTTCCAACAATAAAATAATTTAAACTCATTCAAGAGTTTTCCTTTTGTTAATTATTTTATAGGGGTCTATTTGCTATACCAACTATACAAAGGCTGTCAACATCTTTCCAAGTAACTGGTATTTTTCATAGAATCGAAGTCTTATGTATTCCACTTCCATCTTTCAACACTGTGGGTGTTTAGGATGCTCCTCTATATTACGGCTTTCTCATGCTGATTTGATTAAGAGATACCAAGTAGTGAGCTTGCAATGCCTTCTTTAAAGGAAGCAAATCAAAATGCATGGGGACACTTTTGTTCTATCAACCATGAATTGAAGACAGGCAATATGTTTGTGTTCAATCTGAAGCACCTCTCATATCATGTGGGAAATGGGGCCAGTTCCTCACTTAGCCTCTTGGCTTTCAGCAATGGTCATGAGTCAGAATTTTATTGGTGTTTGCAGGTGAAAATTTCACTCTCAGTTATTTTTTTTTTTTTTGTGGCAGATATTGATATTTTCTTTTCCCAGAGTCATTCTACTTCTCTTTCAAAGAATTGCACTTATAATACATTTTTTTAAAAAAGTGTGACCTGAAGCATTTTATGAGAAAAACTGATATGCTGTCCAAGTCATTTATGCTTATCCACTTGTCTTTGCCAGTGTCTGGGGTGGAGACAGACGTGAAGATATTTTGACCAGCAGGACAGCTAAAGAATCTGCTACAAGGCTCTGACACATAGACAGATTCATTTTTTCGTCACTTAGAAGTTGTTCCTATGAAGAAATATTTATGCTACCATGAGTATTTTAAGACTTGAAGGTAGACTTTCACTATCACAGTATAAGAAGTTTCAGAATTAAAACATGGGGCTAAACATTCATCTTCCGAGAGAACCATACAACTCTGTGAGTCCATAGTTCTTCCTGAGAGAGCAACAACAATATATTAAAGTACTTTTGACTTTACATTGTATTACAGACAACTAATAAGCTTAGCTGATCTGTAACTGTGTCCCCCATTCAAAAAATATTGAACTGTTGCTTCCATTTTGAAGTCTTTTTGCTTAAACTGTATATTACCATTATAAAAAAAGCTATAGCATGTCTATCAATAACTATCAAAGGGCTAGTAATAGGATGAGTTTTATTCTATTACAGGAGAGGACAATATTTTTTGATTGACATAATGAAATTTTAATCCATATTGAATAAACATATCTATATCTATGCCCATACATTCATGCCTTATAGAAATAATAGACTTAAGGAATCTGAACAAATTTTATAGTTGGCTTCTGTTCCTTTCCATGAATTCTAATTTACCTGATTTTCTTGCAGTTAAAAAATATAGTTACTATATTTTTTAACATGTATTAATATTATATATATATATATATATATATATATATATACACACACACACACACACACACACACACACACACACACACACATAACTTGTTATGGAAAGCAATCAATATATTATTGAAGTATATATGCTAGTATTGTTTCTCCATCAATACATGAGGGAAATAATTCATGTGATGAAAATAATGTTCATTAAGAGAAAATATGAAATTTTATAAAGTTGTATTTGTGTGTCATAGGTTGAAGACAAGAAAATTACTTTTGCTTTGATGAATGAATAGCTTCAAGTTACGGAAACTTATATTGTGATGGTGTCTGAGATTGTTCTATAAAAAGGAGACAATATGCTATAATTAAAGTAATTTATATCCAGTATATCACGTAGGATTTTATCACTTGTTTTAACGTTCTATCTTTTCTATTGAATTATTATCTAAAATTTAACTGTGTTTTTGGAAGAATTTAATTTAATGATCTCTAGTTGCCACCAGCTTCTTAATCATCCTAATTACGTTATATTTAAAGTAGACTAAAAATAAACCCCTTCATATGGATATTCAACAAAAGGTATTTCTTCATGTGATCTTGAAAATATTCCTTAAATTATCCTCAACTTCTGCTACTAAAGCAGCATTCATATATTCTCAATGTATTTTCTTAGAAATTCAGTTGATAACTGGATCCTTGACATTCTACAACAATAATGTGAATATTTATGATTCAACAATAGGCAAGAAATACAATGCCTCAAATTCACTTATGTTTAGGGACTTTTTTCTAAAATCATAATGCTTATTTCTACATTTCCTAGAGGCAGATACTAGTGCATTTGCATTGTAAGTACTTGAGTGTTTACATTGAAATCTCACTGGATATTGGTGATGGTGACAGTGTTTAGATTGTCAGTGTCTTTAGGGGATAATCTAGAAGCTTCTCTCATTTTTCTCATTCCTTTGTCAAAAGCCCTTTCCCACTAACAATCAAAGACTCTGAAAGCATTGCAGCTAAAGTATAATCATCTATGACCATAACTAATCCACAAAGAAGGAAACTGAGATGTGCACAGCTCTTCAGGAATTTAGGAATTGCAGAAATACAGAACTCCTGTTGTTAGCCAGGTGGTTAGAAAGAACAATCTTCAGGGGCTGCACATCCTACCCAAATGATACTTGCAATGAACCTTTGCAGAACTGTTTGTTTATATGCACGTAAGATGTACAATACATGAATATGTCTTTAGAAATGTTATAAAATAATCTCAGTCCTTGGATATGAACTATAAAATTATGCTGTGCAGTACTAGCCAGAGTCGAATTATTGAGTCCAACACTTGCCCTAAGGTGCGGTACCACTCTACCGTGCCATATAGTTATCTGAAGGGCACAGAGGACCTGTTCCTTTTCATCTAGTACTTTGGACTTAGTGAATTTGACGCTTCATTTCCAACTTATATAAAATTAAAATTGAGTATTAATTAATTTTTATGGTTACTTTAAATCCAAATAATCTTAACCTAAGTCAATCAGTAGTCCCTGAAACAACTCCATTCAATTTGTTCCTTTATTTCACAAATATTTATAGAATCAGGAAAATTTATGTTAGGAAAATTCTAAAATGGCAAGATTTTTAATGGCAGTGGAAAAATAATTTTTTTCAAGGTTTGGTGTTGGTTGTGTATACTATTGGATTAGGTTGAATATACATTAATGTTTAATTCAACAGAACACAACTCTAAGACATTTTTATATGACTGAGTAGTCACAGGCAATAACAGCAAGCTATGCGAATAACCTAGACCTGTTGTTTAGTGCAGACTTCCAAGGTGGCATTTGGTTCAGGTTATCATATATGTGGTATTTAGCACTTGTTACATTTTGCCTTGTAATTTTTTTTTTTTTTAAGTAACTCATTCACTAAGTATAGGTTGTACTTTTTGTTGTGAGGCAAGATATCTGTATTGTTTCTGAATGAAAAACACACATGCACATGTTAACAACTGAAATACGGTAGGGAGTATGAAGCACACATGAGAAATATTGGTACATTCCCAGGGAAAGGCACAGAGACTCCTCGATATTGACACTGCCTTCCCGGTTAACTAGCAAGAAGGAAGAAACTATAATTCCTTTACACCCACATTCTATCAAGTGTCCTTCTTGTTCCTTTTAGGATGGTTCAAGTTTGGTAAAGGGAGCCTGCTCTTTCTGGTATTGGTTGATTGCTTCCTTCTTAAATTGTTCTGAAGAAGAGACAGCTATTCTTATGCAAATTAGTCATGTCCACAGCCAAATGCTATTTCCACTTTTATTTCCCTTATCTACCTGTACTGGGAGTCAAAACGCTCTCCAGCTTTCAAAATTTCCCCCATTCTATCAATAACCACATTATGAAGAGGTGACTCTTTGTGTCTTTCCATCATTCATTGCAAGTATTAGGGACACTTGAGCAGTGTGTATTTAAATGAGAAAGTGACTAAATGAAAGCTCTTTTTTGTACTGAATTCAGGATTATTTAATTCAGTGGAGAAATAGACGTTTCATGATTAAAAGAACTAGAGAAGAGAAAAAAAATTAAAGTGTTTTTCTTTTTCTTTTTGGTTTAAAAAGGATAGTGTGTGACTTGGGTTCCATGATTATTTTCATTAGAACAGTAGAACTCCCGGTGTGCTTGGTTAAGCAGATCACTTTTTAGTTAGGCTGGAAGCAAAAAAAAAAAAAGAATGAATGAAAGAAAGACCGATGAAAAACTACCATATTTACATGCATAAAATAAAGTATTCTGTCTATGAATTTAAATATATGCATGATTGTCTTCTTTTGTGATCCCTTTCAAATCCCAAGTACCTCATTTTAAAAGGGATCATTTCAGTCCCTCTCAGTCAAAAGATTAAGGCATTTTAATTTTCCAAGGAGAAAACTCCCAATGCCACACGGAAGTTTCTAATCCTGTCCCCATATAAGCTGAATTCTTAAAAAAAAAAAAAAAGCCTGTCTCTGAGGGAACAGAATCCATTAAAAAGTAGTTATTAAAGCCCGTGAAAGAGAAAACAATATTAGAAGTCGAAACATGATAGCTTTGGGGCAATGAAACTCACTGGAAGTATAACATCAGGAATGAAAATGGAGAGTGATCCTTCGTATAAAACAGGATTATGATGAAAAATATAACTAATTAGCATTTTCATTGTTTCTTTCAATAAAAATCTCAAGAAACTTTAAGGGACAAGCAGGGTGATAAAATGATGCCCCAGGGTAGTAGGCTACCAGATGGAATAATTTATCCACAGTGAAAATATATTCAATATGGAAACGTCACTGTTTATGGAAGCAGTCTAACTGCCTCATCATGGTGTCTGGGCATATTTGTTGTCACATATAGTACTCCAGAGGGTTTAATGTTTAAGAGCAATATAAATATTTTAGTAAGCACTATTCCCGTACACATGTAGCTCTACAGCAATGTATAAGTGGGTCAAGTGTCAGAAGTTTTAATGTTGTGGATAAAACCACATTCAAATACTGCATAAATTCTGTAAGTCCCTACTGAGGGGTAATCTATCCATCTAGAGTATAAAAGCTATCAATAAATAGTGTATACAACTACAGATAGAGTAGAACAGTTGTGGGGCATAAAATATACATGTTTTAGTTAGGGTTATACTGCTGTAATAAAGACCACAATCAAAAGTAGCCTGGGACTGATTTCAGCTTATAATCTCTTTGCAGGGAAATGAGAGCAGGGACCTAGAAGTGGGAACTGAAGCAGAAGCTGCAGAGGAGCAGTATTCACTAGCTTACTCCCCCTTTCTTGCTCAGCCTGCTGTCTTATACAACCCAAGACCACCTGCCCAAGCACTGCATAGCTCACAGTGGGCAGGACTTTCCTGCATTAATCTGGAAAATGCCCCACAGAGTTGCCTACTGGCCAAGCTGATAGAAGCATTTTCTCAGTTGAAATTTCTTCTACCCAAATGACCGCAGATCCTGTAAAGTTGACACAAAGCTAGTCAGCACAGTTCATGTCTTATAGTTGTGAATCATCTGTAATTGGAGGTTACAGAGGAATGAGAGTGTATGACACATTCTGATAATGGTGTGGAAGAAGAAAAAAAGATGTTTTGTGAAGGCTCGATCTCCCTAACAATCTCAGAGTTAATTTGCAAGAATCATAATGAAGTTTAAATGTAACACAGTGCATGTGTTTTATTCTGATAAGGCTTATTATTTTAAAGAAAATGGAATGAAAAGATCAGCTTTGGTTTCAATTCATAAAAGCCATGTATCAAATCTACAGTCCAACAAAAATGCTCCACAAACTAGTGATTATTTTTGTAATAAAGAATAAAGATGAAATACTGATTAAGCTATATGGACTGCTGATTAGTTCCATGAATCTGAAAATATCACAGGCTGTACATATGCTTTCTGACCTGGAAGTGGCTTTAATCTTTTAAACTTTAAGCCTGAGTTATGAAATGTAGGAATTAAATAAATCATGCATATTACAATCTCTTCCCACAGAAGCTAGTCTTTGGAGTGTCTTAGCATTTTGAATGCAAAAATCAAAGCCTTACTAACCACATATAATGAAGGGAGGTGATGCTTCTGTAATGGACTGATTTCAACTGATTCATGTGCTTTGTGTCTCTGGGAAGAAGAGGTCCTAAGTTCTGTCTTCTATGTATCTAAACTTTTAGAATTTAACATAATCTTTGTTTAGCACTACATCTTTATGCATACTTCAGCTTTTATCACCAAATGTAGGTGGTCTTGGGAGCTTAACAACAGATCTCCCATAACCTTAACTATTTCCTAATGAGTAGTTGAATATGGAGTCTTTGGTACAAGCCTGTGGTCTGTTCACCTTATTTATTCATCTCTGGGTCTCATCAATTGCAGTTTCCGGCATATCAGTTCATTCTTCACTGGAACAGATTTATTCCAAGCTGCCTGACTATTCCTAGGGCCCCTAAAGGAGCCATAGAAGTGTTTTGTGTTTCTACTTACAGATGTTTTCTTGGTAGCACTTTTTTATTGCATCCTCCTTAAATTCTACCACATTTTCTTCCTATGAATCTGGCCTTTTTTTCAGTTCCAAAGACTGCAAGAGTCAGCCCCTGCTCTTACACCTTAACAGCATGCTCACTGCTAGGATCTCTGAGACAAGAACAACTTTTCAACTTACTGTACTCATGTACTTCATGTGCTTGCTTGATTTCCCCCACCTCCCAAACGCAATTACCCAGTGGATTTACAGAATGCTTATTTAATCAGGACTCAAATTTCACAGACTATGACTTTATGGATTCAGGTTCTGTGCTTCAACACAACTGATTACTTCCTGTAAGTTCTTTATTGGAGGTACTCTGCTCATCACTTCTGTGGATTGTAGCCATTTGAATGGCCCAATTCTTATTTCTCTCCTATATCATTAACAGTTGGACTTGGAAGCACTTTAGATCTTCTATTTTAAATAGACAGAAATGCCAGGGAAGAATGAGTTGTAAGAAAATGAGCTTGCTTGCATCGGATCATTGATCAAGATTGTAACTTCCTTCTTAATTCACATTTCATAACTTGAAGTATATTTCTCTAACAAGAACCATAACAGTTAATACAGTATTAACATTAGGAATATAGCCATGTATTTTTTTTTTAAATAAGAGTTGTAATTATCTAGTAACTGTGAGTGTTAGAATTTTATCTGAAGATGCTCATCTGAAAAAATTCTCAGGCTCACTATATGCCCAACACTGTTGCATTGGGTGAGTAATACTACTCAAATCACCCCTGTGGTGCTGATGCGAGTTCCTTGCTACCCACCTCAATGTTCTGGATTTCCGAATGAAAGATACACACATGCTGCCTTATATTTGAATATGCCTTAATCATCTCAATGACTGGGCCACTGCAAACCTCCACATGGCTAGCACACTCTCCTCTTGGATATTCCTGAATTATTACTTACTTAAACGTATATTCCATTCTGGTCACCCTGGACTCAGGCCTGAAGCCCTCCTGGGCTACGATCCCCAACTGTTACATGTTGGTAGTCTCTCTGTACTACACTTCTCATGCCTGGACCTTCTCCTTCCCCAGTATGGCGGTTCTTTTTTTCTTTTCTCTCCTCTATTCTTTGCCTGGGAATCCTAAAAGCTCTGCCTCTGTCTCCCTGCCCAGCCCAAACTGCACTCACCCATTCATACATTTTATCATCCATTTGTATTTCTTGAACTAATATGAGGCTCCTAGAATATATTAATACAGGGTTTCAGAAAACTCTATAACGAGTGCCTTAGACTCACAGGTAAGAAATCTAGTGGCAGTATAATGTAATAAATGACCCTCAACGTTTTGGGTTCATACTTGTTTGAAAGGAGTCCAAATTAGGATGGCTTTTGGCTTTTGGTAACGTTTTCCACAAGTGTCACTTGCATCACCTTTTAAGAACAAAACAGAGTTTGGTAGGTATTGAACAGAAGGAGTGTCAAACACTCAAAACTCCCTCATGATTCAGGTTGCTAGCAGTATAGATTAGGAAAGGCAGATGGTGTTCAATGCTGCCACTGGGTCATAGAGGGCATTTTATGTCATTATGAAGACATGGGATTTATTTTGTAGTTAAGAATACCCATTGAAAAATTTATAGTAAGGGATGACATCATTAAAATTTGCATTTGGGGACACATTTTAGCTGAGTGTGAAGGATTGATTATAGTAGAACAACACAAGAGACTACAAGAAGCTCTTGAAATATTTCAATGATAAATAATGATATAGAAGGGAGAGTGGCTATGATATATGTAAAATTAACACTATTTGATAAACAAATGGTTTAAAAAGGGATAGAATCATTCAATGTATCTATGAGGAATTACAGGGTTCTGGTATAGATACGTTGTTAGTTTCATGCGTCTACAATTAGTATGAGATCTAAATATGAGAAGCATGAAAATGAGATGCATTTAACTTTTAATAAGCATTCAGTTTGTGATCTCTACAATCCTAGTACATAGATGTATCTGAGACCAAAATAACCATGTGAGTTTCCTGCTGAAACAAATGCATGCATTACTGGCATGATTGACTTGCATAACAATAACTCCATCATTAGTTGAAAATGTCATAGTAAGAAAAGTCAATAAACATCATGACATAGCAACACAGCACGCTACAAGATGTTGGTGGTTTATCAGGGTAAAAAAACAAAAACAAAAAACAAACAAACAAAAAAAACCTCACAGGGACTGTCCAGCTTGATAACAGAGCATGTTACCACTGATTGCTTCTAGTTTAGAAATGATTGAAATTCACAGAACAATCTTTACTGGATGTGTATTGCTTTTATATCTTCAGAAAATAAACAAAACAAAACAAACAAAACCCACAAACTCATAAGCCTAGTTATCATGGGTCTGCTACTCCAGATCACAGATTAGATGGCATAGACAACATAAATCTCCTTTTTAAAACTCTAGAGGCTAGATGTCCAAGATCAGCTTAGACAAAATAAATCCCCCTTTTACAACTGTCCAAGTTCAGAGTGTCATCAAGCTTGGTCTCTCCCAAGGCCTTGGCTTTCAAATGGTGCCTTTCTGCTTTGTTTAGTCACAAAAAAAGGAAAGAAAAAGAAACCTCTACATTTTCATGATACAGAGATAGTTAAAAGTGAGTTAACTATCTCAAAAAATACAGAGCACTAACATACAGGAGATGATTATAGACAGAGACATTTCATCAAGCATAAGTGGCAGATAAATAAGTGTTATTTATTTTGAAAACATCATGACACTTCTGAAACATGTTTGGGTTCAGCAGCAAAGAATATACTAATAATTCAAGGTGAGATATGGGAAAAGTTCTCTCAAGTGGCAGTAAACTCTTCTTTCACGAAAAATTTCTATGTTGGGAAGAAGATAACATATGTATAAAGACTCAAATATTTTCTGAGCAAGTATATAAGAACAGAGGGGGAGAAACAGATTGATCATGTTCTACAAAGAGGGGGTAGTCAAGAAGGAGAGTTATCGAGGAAGCAGTAGGAAAGGTAATTAAGATAATAATAGTGGTTAGTTTGGAAGCAGATCAGGACTGTCCTCATGTTTTCCAGTGGACTACCAAATGATGCATCAGCTGCCTGGACAGACTGGTGGCTGCTGCTCAGAGGTACCTTCCACTCTACTGTGTGATGTCAATATGCAGTGCTCTCATTCCCAGGCTCCCTACCAGGTCAGCTTGAGAAAACCATCATGCTTAGCACACATTGCAAAGAAATTCAAAAGAATACTATGATTTTCTCAGGAAATATGAGTAAATTTACAATCAAAACATAAGGAAGTGATAGAGCTTAATAGTTAAGAGTGCCATGGTCTTGGAGAAGACCAGGCTTCAGTTTCTAGAACCCACATCCTGCGTAGAAGCATCTATATCTTTAATTCCAGAGGGCGGGGCACAATACTTTTTGACTTCTTCATGCAGAAGACACATATGTAGTACAATAATACTAAATAATAATAATAATAATAATAATAATAATAATAATAATATGTTTTTCCATTCTTTCTGGAAAAACATTTATATATACAAAATGAATACAAAAATGAGAAAAGGGAATGAGAAATTTTAAATAGTCAGTAGGAGATGACATTTAAACATATAGTTATAGGCTAGCATTCTTCAAAGCCCCAAGAGTCTCACCAGAGAGTAATCTGAGAGATGGTTGGTCATACTTCTATAGTGAATTTCTCATTTCATTCAAGAAATAAATCAGACTCCTTTGGACACTGGTGGTAGGTTTTGACAGAAGTAGGAATGAAGATATATTTAGCCAACAAACCCCTGAGCCCATTTCAAACTGAAAGCACATCACTCCATTTTTGGGATATTGCCAATATATAATGTAATATTATCTAAGGTCTGATAAATAAAAAAGTCTGTCAGTTAACAGAAAATATGTATGGTGATGCTAGCATGTATTTTCAAACCTTGTGTTTAGCCATCTGGAATGACCTGGAATATGAGGTCTAGGGAACTCTGTATGAGTATGAAAAATGGTACAGTGGCCTGGGAGAGGCAGTTGGAGAATTATTATAAGGGCAAAATGAAATATTATCAGTTACCACAGATCAAGAGACTGTGGTCCTGACAAAAACTTATCATCCCTGGGAGAGGATTCATCTTCTAAAACGGAGTTCATTAGAGGTGGACACAAAGGATTCTCCTAGACTTTCATTATTGCTGTTGTTGCTATATGCATTAGTGTGTGTGAACTAGTGTTCGATTACTACGGTAAAGTATGAATTAGGGTGCTGACTCAGTGGTAAAGTGCTTGCCTTGCAAGCATGTGAGCCTGAGTTCAATCCCCAGAAACTGTCTGCAAAACTTAGGAGTGGTGATGCATGTTTGTAATTCCAACTATGGGAAAGCAGAGACAGATCAATCCCTTGGCTTCATTGGACAGCCCGATTAGCCTAATTGGCAAATTTGGTGGCAGTGAAGGAGCCTGTCTCCAAAAGAGAAGATGCGTGATACCTGAGAAATGGTAATGAGGTTGTTCTCTGGCCTGCATCTACATATATGCCTGAAGAAACACATTTGCACACATGACACCCACTCTTTCCTGCTCTTGCCCGAGAAAAGCATGAGTCATAGAAATTTCACATGCACGAAAATATGGAAGCGTTCCCCAGCTCTTTATCTCTGACAGAGACTTCAGAGTTCACAAAAGTCACCGGTGAGGTGACTTTGCCTCTAGCACTTACTATTTCTGTATTTTACACATCAAGAAGCTCGGAGTTAGGAAAATCATTGAACTTTTTGTGTCCTCTGCAAATCAGAGACAGCAATGGCAGACAGCCTTCTGTTGAGGTGTCTCCTTGTCTCCTTACTCAAGGAGAAGCCGGGCAACTGATACAGAGTTAAATGACTTTCCTTATATCCAGAGCCAACAAATGGTACTAACAACACCTCACTATCCATTACTTCCTCGTTTAATTCTACCAATTAATCTAAATCCCCTTGGAGATAATATTCTAGTGAGTTGAAATTATAAGGTTATTTCAGAAGCCAAATAAATATAAACTTTATAGCCCCGTTTGTATGATAATTTGCTTGACTTTGGAGAAGGACATGGATGGAACTCAAGATATCTATTTGTACCTGATATAGAATTTTATTCCTGGATAATTCATTATTGTTTGGATTTCAGTTTTAGAGTTACGAGACAATGAGGCTAGCTCACCATTCTCATCTGTCCCTCCAGGAAAGAAGAAACCTGAGTAACTGTTTATTAAATCCTATTTATTTGGTTCTACTTAGATCCATTTTGAAAGACTTAATATTTTACAATTATTATGCCTTCCATAAAAAGAAAGAGCTTTGGCAACCCATTTACACACTGAAGTGGGAAGAATAGACAGTTAAAATTCTTCCTTTTGAGGAGAGCTGTTTAGAAACAGGACCATCTATAAAGCACATTAAAAAGAACTGATCAAATTTTGCAAGTGATTCCAGATAACAAAGAAAAATGCCAGTGTTGTGAAAGGTAATAATGAAATGATTTGGTAGCTCCATCATCATAAATATCAACGAGGACTGTAATTTTAATGTTGCTGAAATTGGCACTAGGGTATTATTGATTTTCTGTATCATCTAATGGTTCCCTGCAAATATCTTTCACAAAAGCACATTATATGTCTTCTTAATAATCTTTTCTCGAGTCATAGACCATCAAATCCTGTGAGTACTATTTATTATGCAGTAAGTTAGAGCCATTAAGCATATTTCTATTAAAATTTTATCAGACCTGAACTAATATCCTCAAACTGATACCATGTCATTTTACTAATTAACTAGCCACCTTGATTGTTTTATGATTAAAAAAAATTCAAAATTCAGAAAACATGAAGGACTATTCAAATTTATGAGAATTTGATTTGTGTTTCATTTTAATATAGGTAGAATGAAGCCAAAGGCCTGACGTTACAGTGATTTTCTTTTCTCAGGAAGTCTTCCCTCCTAGTGTTTTCCATTTGGGCGAAAGATATTCTCATCTCATGACCTATGTGAGATGAACTTCAATTCTGCCCAATTCCCAGCTGCTTTACACCTTGGCATAGAATTACTGCCTCACAGTGTTGGGAGATTGAAGAGAGAGGATAATTACTGAACTTTATGTTACTATTGATGTGTGAAAAATTTTTCAGGAAGAAAATCCATTTATTTTAATAACACGGGCACACTGGTTAAACAGGCAACCTTGTCCCATGAAAATTTTATTATTATCACGTTTCTGCCTAGTCTCCTGCTTGGCTAGTAAGTCATTCTTTGAAAGTACTTCACTGAATTTTGATTTTATTCAGGTTATGAGACACACATACTTTAATGCTTTAATGTGTGATGCTTCTTCTGAGTGCCACAGTTTAGTAATAAGCATTTAAGCTAATGAAACACTTTATGGCTTTCTGCTTCTACCTAGTGCTGTCAGCTTACAAGGAATTGACTTCAGTGTTACACATCGTTACTGCTGAGAAGAGGGCTTATGTTTCTTGTATGGAAAAGATGTTGAAAGCAAAGTCTGGTGAAATGTTAGGTTGGGCCTTTGGTCTCTTTTGAATCTTTTTAATCTCTCCTATCCCCCACATAGTTCAGAAAAATTTGGACATATTCATATCTGCTGCACAGAGCAGAGGCAGAAACTGAATTCCTAGGAGAAGTGTAGCTATATTTGGCTTAAAAGTGCAATATTTTCGGATGAAAAGAGAATATCATGGGATATTTCTTATAATCTCCCACCACTTGTTAAAATCACTCTTACACAGTGAGTACAGATTAAATGATCATTAGTATTTTGAATTGTAATGTTTCTTAAGTTCTTAGGATATAGACATTGATCTGACTCTATGATGTTGAGAACATCCTATACATACAGTATGTAGATTAAATTTGTCTTTGAATCACTATAAGGAATTAAAGATGTAAATGAGGAAAAATGGTAATCTATAGCTGGATGATCATTGGATTGCTATAAAGATTCTGCAGCTAGTTTGAAGTTGTATGCAAAAGAATTTTACACCTGCATAGCTCAGGGGAATTTCTAGCAGCTTCTGGCAGAATTTCAAATGTTTCCCAAAGTGGAGAGTTCTTATGAATGCAGCCAGGTATTTAGACTTTCCTTATCATCTGGAAACTAAGGAATCAAAACACACATACTTGGGTATGTGTAAAGTTGCCTTCCACCAAGGGGAATGAAGGCTAAGTTTGCATGTTTTGCTATTCTCTCTGTACCTAAGAAGTAGATGGTTCACAAGAGCTCAGGATCATTGTGCTTGCTCCTTTTAAATAATTTTGGATCCCCGTTGCCCTCTCTTTTCTCAGCATCTCCATGCATCTAAAATGACTGCTATAAACCCACAAAACTAATTTGATCTTAAATTATTTTCATCTTAGTTTTCTCGGTCTTGACTTTGTTTCCCTGTGACTTCTCTGGTAAGTTTAAAACTGCATTGCCTGACATCGTCTGTGGTTTTATAGAGTAATGAAGCAGCAAGGCCCTAAGCTACTGTGCTAAACTTTGGGCTGGGTCTGGAAGGCAGAAATGAAGGATGGTCCTCATCTGAATGGATACTGATTTCTCTGAGTGAGCAGGTAACTCCTTCTGCCACTCCTAGAATAACCTATCATTTTGTTATCTTGTTTCATTAGAACTGAATTCTTTCTCTACTAGACTGCCAAACTCTTTAAGTAAAATATATGTATCTTTTACATTAGTGTCTTTTAAAAAAGGCACTTCATGCACAGTGAATATTCTGACCAATTGACCTGCTACATTCATCAGTTGGTAGGACTTATTTTTTGTCCTAGACAGTAAGGTTTTCCATTCATTCCTTGTTTTCTAGTCCATATTTTAATCCCGAGTGCACCCATCCCCAGTAGATCCCTTAGAATCATAGTTAATAGCTTTCATATGGATGCAAGATTAAAATATTTCATTACATAATGCTCAATGGATATGATGCTCTCACAATCAAAAACTGTCAAACTTGCCTGCTCTGTTAACATGATCTAAATGTCTTGAGTGATTTATATTTAATAATAATTCTGTTCTCACCTCCATCATTATTTTAGAATTGGTTTGGGATTTTGTTTGTCTAATCAAGAATGTAATATTTGACATACTAAGCTATTTGCAAAAATACAGACTATATTTGAAATACTCTCTGCAATTACTAACGGAGCAGCCGCATTTATACTTGATTGGATGTGCACGCTTATGGGCGATTTTCCCATTTGTTATTTGAATAATTGTTCTTGTAATAAGCAGATATAACCACAGGAAGATCCAATCTAGTTTGATCATCGCAGCACTATTTGAAGAAAAAGAGATGGGTTGTATGAGTCAATTATCGTAAAGAGAATGGAAAGCAAATGGCTCCAGCGATTTCTTTTAGATTAGGAAAAGCAGTATAGAAAACCTCCCAATTTCCCTTCTTCCTCCTTAACTAATTTTATGTTGCCTTTATTGCCATAATGTCCACAGGCATACACAACACCTTTCCTTTATATCCTGGAGGAACAGACGCTGTTGACAATATTTGAGCAAAAATGGTGCAAGTCTCAAATCAGTTTTATGCTATACAGGTTCGCAGCTTAGTAAAGCGGAAGGAGCTAATGAGGAATTAACTCAGCGCAAGGCACTGAAAACGCTCATTGATATGGAGAATATAAGGTGTGTGTATAAAGTAAATTGTGCTTGGGTATTGCTGAGAGACGTAATTGTGCTGCATATACTTGAGTGTCCAGAGCATTTGAAATGTAGAACTAAGGAAAGGCACAATTATCAATTTATCAACTACCAATTCATAAACAAAATTGGGTTATTTTGGCAATTACTCAATGGCTTGTTTTATGATGATAATGGTATTCAAGGGTATTTTCTACTTTATCATCCCCTTAAATACACCCTCATTTGCATTATGACCAAGAAAATTTTTATGGACCAGAGCACTCTCGGTACCTACTAGATGGTATGATTCCTCAATGCTTAAACTTTTGTTAATGAAACCAGGCTGTCTGTTGATCTTGTAAAACTAAAATTGATGACTCTGAACAAATTTTAACTAATGAGATGCTCAGTATTACTGACAGAGTTACACTTTTTTACGTGATATAGTCTGCTGTTCTAAGGTATTACCTTGCTAACTAGTTTTCCACTGTTGCTCTGAACATCGTAGCATACTTCCTGATCTCTAAAGATCACACCTGTACATGGGCTGAGTTAGGATAATTAATTCATAACTAAATTGGTAACTGAAGCTTCCAGAGAGCCTTCAGTGAGATGGAGAATTAAAGCTTTGGGAATGGAAGAAACCTAAGCGTGATTTCAGTTTCTTTATCCACATATCATCCTCAGCACAGTTTCTTGAAATTGTGTTTGAAAGTCCATCTTAAGATCATAAAATACAGGATCTCTGTTCTTGCTTTGTGCTAGTTAGATACTAGTTATCTTTATGTGTTATTTCATTTTGTGGTTTGCATATTTTTTGTAATCTGTCCTCCCTCCCTCCCTCCTAACCTCCCTCTCTCCCTTCCACCCTCCCTCTCACTCTTTTCCCTCCCCCCTTCCCTCCCTTCTTCAATTCTTTCCTTCCTCACCCTCCTATCTTTCTTTTCTTTTCTATACCTTTATAAGAACTAAGCTTTGGAATAAAGTACATCATGATTGTCTAGAAATGTATTAAATAATATAAATATACATATTTGGATTATTTTTGTAAAGGTTGAACATATATATGTGAATGTATATTTAAAACTTTAGGTCCAGACTACAGAAACCTGTTGCATCACTAGACCAGGGGATTCAGCCAGCTTTAAGACTTGGTGATTGTAAACATAGTAGTTCTAGTTACTGCCATGTTTCTTCTCTTGATAAACATACAGTGGTGGGGCTGGACTTCTTCCATGTTCTTCTGAGCCATGATTAAAAGCTTTTATATTAACTAAAGTATTGCCATTAAAGATGTGTAGGCATCAGATATGAAGATCAGGTAAAAATTTTACTTCACTCTTCCTTCCTAGCCCTGAGTATAATTTTGTTTAGATTATCTGGTGCACAGACAACATTTTCTTTATACAGATGACAGAAGTATGAAAAGTGAAGTGACTTTGAAGGGTAATTTCCTCTTCATTTAGAAACAACACTAGCAAAAATGACAAAGAATGTTTTTCCTATGTGCTACATCCATGGAGGTTTTCATTCCTGAATGTTATAAGTAGCATGCATTCACATGTTGGAAAATCACAGCTACTAGAGAGACAGGAGACAAAGCACTTGTGTAGAATTATGTCATGAATAATCTCCTATAATCATGGTTAATCTATCCTTTGGAGAAAATGCTAAGACATAGGTACAGCTTAGATTGCAGAGATTTCTGATATTATGACTTTTGTTGTAAAGAGACATTTTCTTGATTAAAAGGGTCCATATTGTAAATGCTTAGGGTGCCTTTAATGCAAGATATAAGTTTTCATCAGTTATATTTTGAAATTCATTGGTCTTTTACCAACATCAACTATGGCAAGCATTGTGTTCAAACAAAAAGATAAATACACTTGAGGCATAACCTCTACTCTCTCAGGGCTTTACACGTGCCCTTTAAAATTAAACACTAAGCAGATTAAGAAGCAAAACATACAAAATGCATTTAGTGTGATTTTGTGTGTGTGTGTCTATTTACTGCATGTGTGTGCTTGTGTTTGTACATGTGTGAGTATGTGTGTGTGCATCACGCGGAGGCAAGATCAGGTGCCTTTTAACAGGTACCATTTACCTCTTTACCTTTTCCTTTCTTTAGGTGGCCTGGAGATCACCAATGGCTTTAAGCTGAGGATTAGCAAACCACAGGAATCTGCCTGCATCTGCCTTCCAGTGCTGGGATTACAAATACATGACAGCATGCCTGGTTTCTATGTGGATTCTGGGGATCAAATTCAGGTCCTTAAGCTTGAAAGGCAAGTGTTTCATAGACTAAAGTGTCTTCCTTAGCTGAATGTATTTTCTATATGCTTCGGAGGCTTTTATGATGAAATGAAATTTCAAAGAACAGGGACTGGAAACTAACAATTGTTGTTCAGAGAGGCAGCTGTGCAATAAACTGAATTATTTACAGAGGCAAAAAGCAATGTGAACCACTTTAACAAGGTCTGTTTGTACACAGTTCTCTTGATCTCTCTTCCTTGATGATACAAATGCTATTTTATCTCTGGTATAGAGTGGGCATCTTGAACAAATTGATTTTATTTCCTATGTTTTAGAAGGAAAGGGGGTGTCCCATCACAATGTCTGTTCAACACATTCCTGACTTGCTTTAACCGAAATATCAGAAGCCATGGTCTTGAAAGAGACTGCACTAGGGATTCAAGGGTGGGGGTATGGTGGGGTGAGGTAGTGTAGTGGTGTGGTAGGGTGGGTTGGTGGGGTCGTGGGGTAAGGTGGTGGGGTAAGGTGGTGCATGAGGGTCGGTGAGAGGAAATGAAGAAGCTATGCATGCCTATTTTTATTTCAAAGAACATTTTAAAAAATTCTTATGCCTAAAGGGCAGCTTCTCTATTCTGTAGGCAGATCCTAAACAATGGGTCAAAGATTAACAGTCGTCCCCGTGTCTGCTGTTGCTCATCAGATTTTATTTTCCAGATACCCATGTAGATAAATTAAATGATTTAGAGTGACATACATAGAGAACTCCTCACAGGCCTGAGCCCTCCTGTGGCTTACATGCATATGTTTATTATTCTGTGTTTTAGAAGTATGTGATCATTATGATAAAGAGTAATTTAGAATCTTTTGTGTTTTTTCTTTTAATTTTCTTTAAGCTGCTTTTTAATGCAAAGCATAGAGGTTGTTGTTGTTGTTTGTTTGTTTATTTTTGTTTTCCATCTAAGAACAATGTAGATATCCCAGTCGAAGATTTGGACAGTAAACCCTTTCTTAACATCTACTACATACTCTTGCAATTTAGATTCCAACATGTCCCTTGTGTGCATTAATATTTAAAAATAAGGATCAGGGAGTTTTATGTGAGTCTGTGTCTCTTAAGAATATCAGGACCTATAAACATAAAGTTTGATCAATATGACTGAGTAAATATGAACTGAACAAAGATGACTCTGATGATCTTTCCAAACTGGATGGAGGAAAGTTAATGAGGCCTCAACCCTATTCACAGAACTACAGGCAACCAAGAAAATCTGGGAGAAGAGGAAGTGTTCTTCCCCTGGGAAGAGCACAGCAGTTGGTTTCAGTCATCCCTGAAAATATACATGAAAGTAATATTATATAACCTTAACAGGTTCTATATAGGAATACACACACACACACAAAATGAAAAACAGGCAATTAGTTTGAAGAAATGTGAGGAAGGCTTGGCGGAAGGAAAAGGAAAGAAAAAATGTTATAATTAAATTATAATCTCTCTCACACACACATTAAAAAAATCAGAAAGAAAGAAAAGAAAAATACAGGCCATATCCCTTCATTTAAAATGTTGCCCTAGAGTCTATTAAAAAATGATTAAAAAAATAAAATGAGAAGACAGAAACTCAGCCTCCTGTAAATCACGTGAATCTCTTTCCCATACAAGACCTCTCTCGTGTGTGTGAGGTCCGGTGAGGTGGGTGACAAAGGGTTTATATGGTTTACAGGCAACTGTCTATTTTTGAGGGAAGAACCCCAAAACTCTTACCATAGATAAATAGCGCTTTCTGGCTTGCTGCTCAGTTCATGTTTAACAACATTTCTCATACAACCCAGGCCCATCCTGCTAAGGGATAGAATCACCTAAGACTGAGTATTCCTCTGTCTATCAGCAATCAAGAAAATGCCGCACAACCATGCCCATAGCCGATCTGATGAATGCAATTCCTTGGCTGAGGTTTCCTCTTCCCAAATCTGTCAGGTTTACAACCAAGATTAGTCAACGCTTTTTTTTTTTTTTTTTTTAAATGGCCTTTTTTTCTCCACTTTTTTCCATTTATTGAAAATAGATTTTTTCTCAAACAATATATGTGTATTACATTTTCCCCTCCCTCTCTTCTTCCCCAGGTCCTCACCCCCTCCCTCCTCTCTGGGTGCACTCCCTCTTAGTCTCTCATTAGAAAGTAACAGACTTCGAAGACATAACAATGAAATACTGCACAATAATATATAATAAGATGAAATAAAAACTCTCATATCAAAGGTGGATACAAAAACCCAACAGGAGGAAGAGTCCCAGGAGCAGGTACAACCTATTAAATGGTTCCTGTTCAAATGGCAATGGGAAAAAGTTATGGAACAGGAATGTATTTTTTTTTTTAAAAAAACCAAATATATCATTAAATCAAGTCCACGTGTACTGTATTCCTTGGATAAAATTACAGAGCACAGCACAACACTTTCTTGGTGATAATTTTTAACGATGTCACACTAAATTGGTACTGTAGAGTGCAAGCAAGCTTTAATCATATAATGATATGCATGTGTATATTTTCATATAATGGGTTTTCATGGTATCCTGGTAGCTCTATCCTAATCAATAATAGTGGCGCAGTTTATGTTTTTATAGCAAATTAGGGCTAAATAAACTTAACATAAAAGTTATTTCTACTGAAACTCAACCAGCTGGAGAGGAACCAGAGGTCAGACCATAAGGGAATAAATGATCCGTTTGTAATTGCAAATTCCTTTCACATCTACTTTTGTTTTATTTAGAGAAAAAAAATATATAAAGAGAGCTTTCTCTCTCTTTTCTTTTTCAAGATCCCTGTTCCTCTTTTGAAAAATTAAAAAGGAGGGATATATACATTTACTTAGAAGACTCTTTGGACAGTGGTTACTCTTTTTAACTGAAAGACTTCACAACTATTGGAGAGAGTTGTCATTCCCTTTCTATTTGAACATTTAATTATTAAGTTAAAAGAAACAAAGAATCTGCACAGTATATTAAAACTAGCCATCAGAGCTTCCATTTGTTTAAGTGGTAGAAGTCTGTTACAATACATTATGGTGCAACAACCCCTGTGACCATCTACAATATCTCTCTCACACCAAACTTACTGAATCTAAACAGAAGATGAATTTTCCTCTTGGTCACAGGAGCAATTCAAACGCAATCTTTCTTGTTACTCTTGGCTTGCGGAAATTAGTTTTCTTTTTTAAATGACTCATCGGACGAACGTACAGGGCCAGTTGCAAATTTACTTCCTATTTTTTCTCATGGTATGCAATCAACACTATAACATAACATTTTAATCAAAGAAAACTTTCACAATTGCAATGTAAATGTATGAAGCAACCATGCATTTGCCAGTCATTTTCTACTATTGTATATCCAGAATTTAAATATGGACATAATTTCACACAAATACTTCTGTCCAGGTGGTGCCTTTGATAGCCCCTCGTTTTTTGGATTAAGGTCAGGACCATGAAGTTGGATCATCTGCAGAGGTTGTGATGACTCACAGTCAAGGTTAAGACAGAGTTTGGAGCAGGGTGGGTTGAGGGTGGGGGTTTTCTGCTACCATTCCTATTATGGGATATGTAGAATGCTAGAGCCATTTATCCTAAAGGCACAGCTTCAAGAGCTATCATAGATGTTCTTACAGATAAAAACAGAATCATAGGGGAAACAATAAAACCTATCAAATTTTAATGATTTTATCATCTGTTATTCCTCCCCAAATGTGGTTATTTAAAATAATTCTAATTTGAACTCCCATATCTCAACTGTTTACTATTTATGCTGAATAACTAATGTCACTCACTAGACAGCTTCCCTTTTTTCATTTCCCAGGTTAAGTCTATTTGATTAAAACAATAAAATCATATATTTTCATTCTGTATAGTGGTGTGCATTGACTTTTAAAAGAGTATAAACACTACTGATAATTTAGATGCTCGAGATACTGGGATGTGGTTGACTCAGTACCTCATGTAGTTGGACCTTACAAATGTCACCATTGCTTTTATGTGAAATCTTAAGAACTCATGTACCATTTCCTTCATAATTACACTCTAGTAAATATGAGTTAGGTATTGGTTGACCAGTTCTCCCATCACTTAGCTTTTCTTACTTCCATGAGTGTTGTCTTCGTTACTTCTTTGTTGCTGTGATAAAATATCATAATTAAAAGCAACTTAAGGGAGAATTTTATTTTGGCTTAAAATTTTAAAGGGGATGTTCATAAAGGTAAGAAATACATCGCAACAAAGAACAAGAAGACTAGCAAGGGGAATAATCACATTTCAATTACACACAGAAAAGAGAGGGATTAGGAAGCACAGTGATGCTTTAAAACCTCACAGTCTGCCCCTAGTGATATACTTTCTTCAACAGGACTTTACTTGTTAGAGCATCCAAAACTTCTCTGAACAGTGTCACCAGAGACTAGGTGTCAAATACATGATGCTATTGGGGGCATATCTCCTTCAAATCACAACAGGAGCTGAAAGAACTGTTCCATTGGTATATAAACCCAGTGTGGTGCTTTGAATATGCTTGGCCCAGAGAGTGGCACTATTTGGAAGTGTGACCTTGTTGGAGAGGAGGTATGTCACTGTTTAAGATCTTTCATCCTACCTGCCTGGAAGCCAGTCTTGTCCTACCAGCCTTCAGATGAAGATGTAGAACTCTCAGCTCCTCCTGCACCCTGCCTGCCTGAACACTGTCATGCTTCTGTCTTGATGATAATGGACTAAACCTCTGAATCTATAAGCCATCCCCAATTAGATGTTGTCTTTATAAGAATTGCCTTGCTCATGGTGTCTATTCATAGCAGTAAAACCCTAGCTAAGACATACAGATAACAAAAAATTCTGCACAATTCTGTACATTATCTACAATCAGTCACAAAGGAAATCAAATACCTCAGATATAAACATAAGTTAAAAAGACAATCACATACTTTCCAAAAGTCATGTATAGCCCACACAATGACTAAATCCACAAAGGGGAGTTTGCCATACACATAGCATAGCAATGACAGTTTCCACATCTCTTGGAAGAAAAAAAAACATCTGACTGTTAAAAAACAAAAGAAAAGAAAAGAAAACAAAAAAAAGTTAGGTTTGAACTATTCTTTCTTGACTACATTCTTTCTTGACTACTTTCTTTATTGACTACATTTTAAACAAATGACTTTTGAATATTTGAGGTGAACAATATTTCCAGGATTAGCAGCAATACTGCATGACACTGAACTTTATTTCTATGCCTATCTGGACCACTAATAATATCTCTTTTGCTCCATGGCTACAGCTGTTTATTTCTCATACATGAAATTCTCTCAAAAAGCAGAATGATTTTCCACCCTCTGAGCGAGCTCTGTTAGAAAGCAATTTCCCTTTGCTGTTCTGCAGAAAGGAAGTTTTCTTGGGCCGTGAGTGCTCTGCATTTGCATGCGTGGCTCAGAGGCCTGCTCTAGTCTCAGTTGAATGAGTCCCTGGGAAAAAGAAGTAGATAAGAGATCACATTTCATGAGGAGGTTGCCAGATTGTTGTTCTTTTTGCACTATCCAGTCCTGCAAGGGGGTTTCCCTAGAGCAAGTAGGAGAGATGAATGAGTTGTTTGTGGGAACAATCATTTTGCACAAGGTGAAAGGAGAAAGAAGAGTAAAAGACACGTCCACTTAGCCACTGGATAATCATGTTAATTAGTCTGTGTATAACACAGCTCCAAATGTGGAAATGCAAGTTTTGAAGTGGGAACTACCAAGTGAACATACCTTGTAGGTAAATATCACTCCAGTGCTTCACTTCAAGGCTCTCCCACACATTATAAGAATTATTTTATTTTTCATGACCTCATTGAAATATATTATAGAGATATTTCTGAATATGAATCTTGAGTCTTAATCTTAAGCTCTGTGTATATTAAAGGTGCAATGAAAGATCCAATTCTACCCTTTTATATCTAAATATTTTCTTTACAGTGACAGATTAAGAGAGGAAATAGTCTTCTACGCTTCATCAGATAAAATTCCTGAGTCCCCTTGTCCACCGAAATGTATAGAAGTAGTTCTCTGTGTCATCCAAATATCCCAAGTAAATGCTTCCTTCCAGACCATCTGCATGTTCGTGTCTAAATTTTGCTGAACTTAGGACACTTTATAAATGCTTTTGTGTTAATATAAACTCCTTTGGTATTACAGAGAATGTAGAGATTGCATAAATGAACCATCAATAGAATGTTTAAATATCCCACAGTGTTTTGAAATACTTCTATGAAAACTAATCACAACTTCAAGCTAATAAATGTTGCTAAGATTTGTCACCTGACTATATTCATTTAAAGCATGATATTTTGCTCCTTTGTTTTTGTCTATAGAATTAGATATATACATAGTCATACCTATAAATGCATACAGACAATATTGAGTAATTTTGAGGTTTTTAGCATATGACAATTACTTCGGCAACTGTGGTCCCTTTTTCTTGCCGTTACTTCTTCCTATCAACCCTCCACTAGATTTTGAAAAAAATCATCTGTGACACAATGTATATAATATTAATTTACAGTATTAATCAAATTTAAGTGTATGATTCAGTATTTTAACCCACACTGGCACTTTACAGTTTATATTCATTTATATGTAAAAGATATAAAACTTCAAAAACTATATATTTTATTGGGTTATCATTTGATATATACATTACTTAATTACTATTTCTGCATCCATAAACACTGTCACCTCTATGGAATACTGTTCAACTGTAACAAAGGTCAAAATCCATTTTCTATTGTTTTTGAGATAGTAACTGCATGATTGCTTTTTATCTTCACTGTAAAACATAGCTCATGCCGGAGAATGCCAGTTGCTAACCAACCATGGCTTAATAACCACTGGTCAACCTTTTCTTTTCCTGCTTTCCTACAGCTGGAGACCATGCTTCTGCTCTCTTCTCTCTACTCTGAGAATAACTTTTTTTCCCCACAGTGCCAGAGATCCTGCAAGACTTCCTTTTTTTGGGCCATTTGGCTTACAATGATTTCAAATTCCACCACGGTTGCAATTAGTTTGTTTGAATGAGAAATATCTCATTTAGAATTTTAAAATCTCTTCATTAGGTGAGGAGTTGTTTCTTTTTGTGGCTATTGTGAACTGTGCCACAGTGAATATAAGTGTAAAGATTTCTATTTGACCCTCTACTGGTTTTATTCCTTTGGCAGTATGCCAAGGACTGGGGTTATAGCTATGTTTTTGCAACCCTCTATGGCAACATTTACTTACATTTTTTATCCACTGTGTGCTATGTTCTCTTTCTCTACATCCTCATGGGCACTTGGTACCGTTTGCCCTTGATGATGGCCATTATCACATGAGTGAGGTGATGTTACAGTTTTGATTTTCTTTCCTTGATCTGTGAAGCTGAACACTTCATTAATTGCTCATTGAGAATTTGGATGCTTTCTTTTGAGTAATTTTTATTCATACCCGTTTCTTAATTAGCTTTTTGCTCTTGATGTCCATTAATTTGTAAAGGTATACTAAAAATATGTCTGAGATGGTCATGGTGGCACACAACGTTAATCCCATGCCTAGGGACACAAAAGTAGGTGGTTCTCTGAATTCAAAGCAGATTCTAGAAATAGATTTTAAATGTGCTTTGCTTATGCCCATTTTTCAAGAATTAATCTGCAGTTTTCTGTGTATGTCAGGGACCCTTTACAAATACATTCTTGTCCTTAATACGTTTCTCTAAATCTTGTCTATAAACAACTTTATCAACAAACTCGAGTTACACTTCCTTAATATATTCCTAGGTCAGCACTGTTTCTCTTTTTGATGAAAGGAGTCATTGCTACAGTATAATAATTATCTTTTTTTTCCAAAGCAGTAATTAGGAATGCAACCCTGAATAAGTAATGGTGTGTAAATTACTTCTGGTGTCCCAAGGATCCAGTATCTCACACACTCTTCCTTTCAAAAGTGTGTTCTTTGATTATTATGCCTCATTTATGCTATCAAATATCAGATTCATCCGTTTTTTATAGCTGATGCTGCTACTTTTGGAGTAAAATAATTTAAGGTTATTTACTTCCTAGGGGAGAAACTAATTTAAAGAATAATGATAATAAAAAAAACCTTCCTACAAGAATACCCCTAACTTTTCCTCACATAAATATGAAAGTAGATTAACATCACAGCCCTTGTGTATTTATGGAAAAAAATAAAGACAATTATTAAAAGTAATGTTGGAGAGAAAATTCCACTTTAAGTGTTTCGTTAATTCATTAATGAGATCCTGAATGGATAATATATACATGTAATATCTGTTCAAAAATGACAAAGCTGGTGTGATGTTACATCTTCCATGTTTTTAACTTTTTGGGACTTAGAGCAGCAACCTAGCCCACAAATCTCTGTGTACGCTGGGAAGTGTTATGCAGAGACATTTGGCTGAGGAATGGATAACTTACCCGAATGTGTAAGGCAATATGAACTAGTTGGGGTCTTGAACTGAATTAAAAAAAAAAAAACAGAAAAGAAACAAGTCAGGCACAAGAGTTTATTCTTTGCTTCTGGACTGCGGTCATAACATGGGTTACTTTCACATAGTCAAGCTAGAGCTGCCCTTGTCACTTACCCTACCCTGCCACAATGCATAGTATCTGCAAACTGTGAGCCTTACTCTCTGCCATTGATTTTGTCATGCATGATTCCATAGCAATGTTTAAGGTTACTAACACAGCATGAATGAATGAATGGCTTTATTTTACTTCCTTCTCTAATACTACAGTGATTATTTCTTGTGTATCATATTAGGGATAGTTTATACAAAAGCAGAATTGTATTGTAAAAACATTTGTGCATGCCTATCTATATTCATACTTATATTTACGTAGTCATCTTTCTTTATGAATAACCACTTACGACTAAAACTGGATACTTGGCAATTTTACTAAACATAGTATAAATACATAATATCTGGTCTCATTCTTTTTAACCACTGTATGATATTCCATTTTATGCAACTATTTGGATAAAGATTACATATGCAATCTATAAGCTTAATGTAATCTTTTACATGAAGTTATCTATCAGGTTGAAAATATAGGTGGTTTCTATATTTTCTATTGCAGTCAGTAAAATAAATAACCTCACTCAATAAGTACTTACACCACAAGCTGATTGGCAGTCTCTAAGACCATTTCTTGAATGAGTATTGGGGAATTTAATGAATTATAAATTATGATTGATATAGTCAATTTATTCTTCATAAAAATTTCATTACTCTATAGTCCAGTGAATAGTAGATATTTTTATCTATTATTCTATGCAGCTACAAACAGAATGCTTCTTGTTGAATGTGTTGTATAGCTTCAATCAAATGCCTGCTGAATCTATGTAACTATGGATATGTTTGGCAATTTTTACGAAAATAAAAACAGCTTTTTTCTTTTTTTAATTGGAAATTTTATTTACATTTCAGATGATCTCTCTCCTCTTACCCCATTTCCCCACTCCCTCCCAGGAACTCCCTATCCCATCCCCCCTCCTCCTGCTTCTATGGGGGTGTCCCCCACCTACACCACCTCACCCGCACCTCACCTCCCCACCCTGGAATCCCCCCCCCACACGACATTCAGCCTTCATGGACCAAGGATCTCTGTCCCACCTATAACACCCTTGCCTATATAGCTGGAGCCATGGGTTCCTCCCTAAGCACTCCAGGCTGGTGGTTTAGACCCTGGGGGCTCTGGTTGGTTAGTATAGTTGTTCTCCTCATGGGGTCAAAAATAGCTTTCTTCTTATTGATAAGATTAAAGATCCTGAATCCTGGGGTCATATTACAATTTGGAAAAATGGTCAAGCATCACTCACTATTAAAAGAGCACACACTCCTGCCTTTTCCACAGTAAAACAAAACAAAAGGTATGGGAAGAGCAGAGCACCGTATTTGCTAATAATCAACATTTTCTGAGCACTATCAATACAGAAGCACTGGGGGTGGGGCAACATAGAAGTCCACATGCATGCTTTGCATTGCATACAGTTAAAAGTAGGGCACAGTAGATACACATCAAAATGTGACATCATTGTTCCTGTGTGGGTGTGTCTCTATGTGTGTGTATGTGTGTCTGGGTGTCTGTATCCATCCATTTGTACAGAGCATAGTCAAGGACTTTGTGTGCTCTGTACTTTTACTCTTAGTCCCTAAAGCAGAGTCTTTTGCTGTAACTGGCCACACCATTTTGACTAGACTGGTGGACAAGCTTGTCTCTATCTGCCACAGGGCTGGGGTTATAGCACCATGGAATCTATGACAGTCTTCTTTTAAAAATGTAAGTGTGAATATAGAACTCAAGTCATCACATTGAGCCCTTGGACTTTTACTCACCAAACTATCCTCCCCATCTCCCTTTCAAGTTTTCTCTTGTGGGAACAGTATAGCACTTGTAACGTTTCCCCTAGCAAGGCTCATTGCTCGCCGTTCCTTATTCCCTGCTGTACCCGTTCAGTCTTATCCACTGATTGCTCTGTAAGCCCTCATGATCATGAGGGATCTTGATGTTAGGAATTCACATTTTTATTATGTATGCAACCTTGATGCTTGCTACATAGCATGTGTGTAATTATTGCTTTATGAATAATTTCTAAAACTTTTAAAGTTTGTTTTTTTGATGCAGAATATTTCCCTATATCCCCAAATGAAACTTTGATTTAAATAATGTAACCACTGTCCTTTTGTAGGTTAGTTAAATTGCAGAAATAAAGAGCGTCTCTATCAAGTCTCATGTTAGTTAACAAGGGCAGAACTCAAGTCCTTACAATTTCTGACACTACAACCAATCTAAGAAAGAAATACATGATACTTTTTACTTAAATATGAGTAAATCAGCAAAAGTCTGTCTAAATATCCAAGATGTCCTGTCAACTAAGTCCTGTCAACATGCTGAAATCTACTCTCATTTTTTTTTTTAATTCACAAATCGATGGCTGGGCTATTGCTGGCAATTTAGTCCTGCAATGAAACATACACAGGGATCATTCCTCTAGTTGTCTATGGATCTCTGTCATGAAGTAAAAAGACATCCTTCAAAAACTAAAAAAAATCCCTGCTAAAAATTTAAGACAAACAATTCAATAATGAAACCATGATGAAAAAATGAGTTTGAAAACTGTGGGAAAGATTCTTGACTTTGTATCTAGACATCTCTCTTGAAGATGTCTCAGTATTCTTCTACCTACACATGTATCCTGTACATATGTACACATGTATCCAGCTTCCTGTCTTCACTGGGAAGAAGTGAAATTAGATTTTGGATGGACAAGACATTTGAAGTTGAGCCATAGAAATACCAACTGCAAGGGGCAGTTGAGTTTGTTTATTCATTCCAACTGCCACCCAATTAAGGTCATTTTCAGAATGCTGTTATGGTTTTAATTTTTAATGATATTGGACCCACCCCATTTTGATAAACCCTGCTGTTCCTCTTCTTCCCACAGAAATAAATTATACACAATTGTTATTAAACTAGGCGCAAATAACACAGATGAAATCTAAGCTTATTGACCAAGAAATATTTAAATAATTTTTGACACAAGTGCATCCTTTCCAGGTTTTAAAAATTGATTTATTTTTATTTATAATTATGTGCATGTGTATGTATCTCCATGTGAGTATGTGCACTTGAGCATAGGTGTCCACTTAGGCCACAAATATTGGGTCCCTGGAGCTGGAATTCCAGATGGTTTTGAGCCACCTGAACCACAACTGTGATGACTATTCTTGATTGTCAACTTAATACATCAGGACTGAAGTAAAACACAAGTGGTTGGGTTCATCTGTGAGGGAATTTTCTTAAGTAAATCATTTGGGGTGGGAAGGCCACCTTTAACCTGGGCCAAATGCCTTCTGCTGGCAGTCTGAATAAAGGGCTTGGAAGAAGGAATGTTTACTTCTCTTTGCCTGCTTGTCTTCATTCTTAATGGCAAGTCTATTCTTTCATTGCCATTAGAGCTTACTTCTTCATGATTCTGGCGTATACTGAAGGCCAGGTGAGATATCCAGCCTTGTGGATTGAACTACTACTGGATTCTTGGACTGTAAGTCACTCTAATAAGGTTCTCTCTCTCTCTCTCTGTCTCTGTCTCTGTCTGTCTGTCTCTCTTTCACACACACACACACACACACACACACACACACACACACAAACACAAGCATACATACACACTCACACACACACACACACACACACACACAATTCCAGCTTGGTCCACTAGAAAACCCTGACTAATAACACAGTCTGGATTTTTGGAGCTAAACTCTGGTCTCTAGGAAAACTACCAAGTGATCTTAATGGTTAAGATGTATATTTAGCCCTTCATTAGTTACTTTGCAAATCATAATCAATATATAAGACCATAATGAATTCGAGTTCTATTTATCCACCATCTTTCTTTGTGCTGATGTATATATAGACATGCTTTTGGCAGTCCGAAAATATCCTACCATGTCAGCTCTTGCTTTCACCTTGTGTGAGTTTTTTGTTTATTACTACATATTGAAAAGCATTGGCTAAGAGATGTGAAGAAGGTAGTAGTGAACCAGAGGTTTTGAATGTCACGTTGTTATGTTTCCTAAAACTTATGACAATTCTAACAAAGCAATATTTAATTTATTTTCTCCTACTTTTTTTCACTCCATAGACCATGCTGGTCTTTCTAACTTACCTTAGTAGTGCTTGGATTATAGGTGTGTTCTGGGCTTGACATGAGTTCTGGAGGTCCGAACCCACTTTTTATTCTTGGTTAACAAATGCTTTAGCCACTGGGCCATCTCCCCAGCCCAGAAACACTTTCTTTTCTTTGTTTTTTATGAACTCATAATAAGAAAACTAAATCTAAGATCAATTCGTCATCAACTATTGTTTTTCATATTAAACATCCCTTAATTTTTCAGAAACATACATTATGAAATACCTGTCTCTCTTTCTCTACCTCAGCTAATTTTTTGGGACACAGTTTTTCTATATTTGTCATTTTATAGCAATTTCCATAAAAATACAAGTAGACTACTCTCTTGTTTATCTTTTAACATTGTTTTATTATTTATATTAGAATGCATTTTACTTCATGTGATGAATTTTGATGCTAAGTATATCCATATTCCCATGCTCCCACATCCATAGATTAATAAAATCTTGGTGCTAATGTGTTAGTAATAGTGCACTTCACAGATAATAACACATCCTAAGATGAAGAGAGAGAGAGAGAGAGAGAGAGAGAGAGAGAGAGAGAGAGAGAAAACCAAATAAAATAATTTAACTGAGAAAGGAAATTGTTCCTTTAAGGTCTAGTCCTTAATTCTGTCATTAATTAGTTGTGTGTATGTTATGGAGAGTCTCTTACTAATTCCAGGCTATCTTTCCTCCACAAGTAAAAGGGACTTTAGGCTTAATCTATCTTTAAGACCATTTTTTCCTATGTAAAATCAGTCTACTCATCTGATTTTCTTTTTTTAAAACAGGTGCATTCAATTTGCTCTGAAATAACCACATTAATGTAATTAAATGGCTTATTAACTTTTATTTATATTAATAAACTCTTAGTAAAATTGACTTTTGAAAAATTAGAATACAATTTACAGTTACTTTGTACGACACATTAGTTAAGGTTAAAGAAACACAGTAGCCATTCAAGACAGGCTACTGCAGTTCCGTGGGTGGTGATAGGTACTGCTTTTTGTGTTACTGGAGCAACACATGAACATGCATTTGCTACGTAGTATGCTTCTATGTCTAATTATCTGTGGCTTTCAGAGTTGGTAATCAATAAAGACTCTTGGTACTTTAAAAGACTGATGGAAAATATAAAGACCAAAATGAACAAGTAACCCCAAAGTCATTCTTGTATGCTAGAGTCACCAAATTGCTATTGTAGAATATCTGTACCCCATAGCATAGATGTGCCCTCACTTTGAAAATATTATTTTACTATTTTTAGTTTTATTATTAATTTATTTTAAAATTTTATCTTGAAGAAGCACTCAAATAAATAAAAGCAAAAGAACCAGATTCAAAGTTTATACAATTCAATAAACTTATATTTTAGAATTTGCTTTTGGAATAGAAGCTGTGCACTTTCGCATAAATTTTCAATGTTATTTGTTTTTCTGTTTGTTTGTTTTGGCAATGAATAAGTGCATAAAACATATTTGATACTAATGTAATGTACTTTATTTTCACAATAAACATAATTTCAGTTTACTCTGAGACTTTCATCCAATGTATTTTGATCATATCTTTTTCTCCCCTCCAAACTTCTGTCTAACTCTTCTCCATCTCCCCTTGCCAACTTCAGCTTCTTTCTCTTTCTTAAACAAACAAGCAAACAAACAAACACACAAACAAACAAGACCAAACAGACCAAGCCAGGGAGTCTACTTTGTGATGGCTGACTACTCCTGGTCATGGAGTCCCTTGTAGAGTGTGTGAAGACACAGCCGGTGTCACTCCATTGAGGAAACTTGATTCTCCTTTTCCAGCAGAAGTGGAAAGCTTCATTAGTAAGAATGCATTCATGTCCCCTTCCTCCATGATGCTTCCTGTAGAAAGCATATTCTAGGCCAGCATGATTTTTAAATGAGCCCTGTATTATTTAGGTTGTCATTTAAAATGTTGGTCTCAGAAGCAGATTAAATGATTGAGGAGAAGAAGACTTTCTAAGCTGTTTATCCATCTGTAAGTTTGAACACAACTGAGTAAGTCAAATCACTGGAGAGGTTTAGGAGATTAAAGAGAGGATTGGACCTCAGGAGAAAATGTACATTTGAAACTGTTGTCTGGGAGCAGGAAAAACTCCTCTCACACACACACACACACACACACACACACACACACACAAAATGAATCTTTAAAATTTGTTATTTACAGCAACATGATTGGTTCCTGAGCAATATTGCTAGTTTGCTGAGAAGAAAAAAAAATACAATGATTTCATTGTTTTCCCACTGGTGAGAGCACTTTAAATTACTTCTGACTTCAAATAATAGTTACTTCTTTCAGAAACTAATCTTAACAATTCCATTTCATCTATTTCTGTTGGTAAAATGAAAGCTGTGTGGCTATTTTATTATAATTTGAGTGGAAAAAAGTTTCTACGTTGTTCCTTCTGTGTTGTTGTAGAATAAAAGTAAAATCAAATGAAACAAAACAAAACGAAAATCAACAACAACAACAACAAAGGTGATGAGAAAGAAGACATACAAAGCAAACAAATATGAAGGCAGAGATAGAAAAGAAATTACTAACAATGAAATGAGGAGACAGTTATTTAATTTTAGGTAAGTCCACAGGCCACAAGTAGAAACACTACTTTCTAAGAAAACGGTTTCTTGGGTCTATTGTATCTGAAAGTGCATAGAAATCTAAGCTACTGGGAGAAGAGGAGGGAAACAGCTGGCGGTAAGGAAGGAGGGAAGCATGGTTTCAGGACAGAAGAAACAGGGTAGCCAGTGTCAAGGCATGGCTGTAGGAGTGACTGTTATTCATATTCTCATTATCGCTCACTTGGAAACACAGAATCACTTATCTGGCTGTGTTAAGTGGGTCACATATGGTTGTAGGAAGAAATACTTGGGACAGATTGCCATTGTGTCATGTTTAGATCACAAAGTATTTCCACCACTGTCCAATTTAATTTTCCAGGGCCACACTTTTGTTTTTATAAATAAAGTGGTTGATTGCATGGTCCTGTTGGTAGATGCCTACAGGGGTATCTTTCCCATATCACCTGTCCAATTTAATTTTCCAGGGCCAACTTTTGTTTTATAAAAAGTGGTTGATTGCATGGTCCTGTTGGTAGATGCCTACAGGGGTATCTTTCCCATATCACTCAATACAAAGGAGAGCAGAGAACCTGCTAAGTCTGCAGTGACTTTGTATTTTCTATGTTAAGATATCATCAGACATATAACCCTATGTTAGTGTCTCATTTATAATGTGCTGGATGATAGGCAGGTTTTTATAGCAATAGGGCCCAGGGCTATCGCTCTGTTCAATCTCGTTGTTTCATTGCGAGGGCTGGAACTACTTCTGAGCTTATATCTGTTTTACTAAACCAATTTCCTGAGTCATTTAACAATGTATAACAAATTCCCTCTGAATGCTGATCATTGCAGTAGGCACAGAGAGACATTAAAGGCAGATATAGGACATATAAAACATTTACAGGAGGCAGGAAAAAACCCACAGCTTCATAGGGGTAAACTCTATCAACATATAAAACAGCATTACTGTGAATCCATTCAATAAATATTCATTGCCTATGACTGTCCAGATTTGCAACGACTGTGGATACAAGAACAGAGTATGACTCTAGCCTACCTAACCATCTAGACAGGACTAGATGCAGCCATCAAAACAATTATGAAGGTGCACAGCAGTTAGTTATCAGCAGAACACATTTCTAGTCATAATAAAGAGGGATTTTATACACACACACACACACACACACACACACACACACACACACAAGAGAGAGAGAGAGAGAGAGAGAGAGAGAGAGAGAGAGAGAGAGAGAGAGACTCTATTTTGGAGCTAGGTTTTAGTTTTAAGGAAAAAGTTCTTAATGAGTATGAAAATAAGACCTGGCCCGCTCGTTAGCTAATGAGCACATCTAATAAACAAATCAAAAACACCATGAGACTATTGATTCAACTGTGAGATATGCATCTATTTATATGAGAATGACAGTCTAGTTGGATAGATAAAGTAGATACACAAAGTCTTTGCTAATAATATCTTTGCTATATTTTATGATTGCGACTTTCAGGGTTGTAGAAACTAAATACTTCCACTTCTTGGTACCCCTTCTTTCTTAGGAATTTAGAAATGGATTTTAATTTATTTTTATTCTTTTATTTATTTACATTCTAGTCATTGCTCCCCTCTTGGTCCTCCTCCCACAGCTCCTCATCCTCATCCCATTCCTCTTCCCCCTGCCTCTGAGAGGGTGCTCTCCCCCACCAGGCCATAGAACCTCAAAAGTCTCTTGAGGATTCAGTGCATCTTCTCCCACTGAGGCCTGATCTCTGAGAGGCCCTATCAGAAGTTGATTTTTAAATCATTCATCTTAGCAGTATCTTGGGTGAAGTGAATATATCTATCTATAGCAATCATTTCAATCTGTGAGTCACAACACATTTGGGAATCTCATATTAGACATCCTGTATACCAAATATTTATATTATTATTTATAACAGTAGCAAAATTAGAGTAATGAACAAGTCACAAAATAATCTTATGGTTGGGGTCCAGCACAGCATAAGAGACTGGATTACAGGGTCACAGCATTAAAACATTGAGAAGCATGGGTCTATAGCATCCACCCTTGTAGAGGCCTCAGGTTTAATTGGTCGTATAATATGGTTTGCTCAATCTGGGTTTCAGAAACTGAATTGAATTATAATATATGAATACACCTTTTTTTATTACATTTGAAAATAGGGGTATCTCTGAGAGAGATGCTTCCTCCATCAACAATGGCTACCTAACAGTTTTCATATCCCATATCCCCCCTTCTTTTGTTTTCGATGTGTAAGTTACAGCCTATCATTTACAACCTGTTATTTCACTTCACTCTATACTAAGCTTAATGCTATATTTGCCGTTGCTGATGATATCACTCATTCATTACTTAGGCACCAATACTTGTATGTAGGATACTTAATAGTTCTAGAAAATAGCACCTTGTTCTGAGAACAGTTGCAGTTGTAATGAATACTTTGTAAATTGTTATTTAATTACAACTTTTTATATTTTTTTGAACCTGACCGCATTTATTTATTTATTTATTTATTTATTTATTTATTTATTTATCGTTATAAATCTCGTGGAGTAACAGGATAGTGGGGTTATGAATGTTAAGTATTGGAAATTGTTGTAGAGTTATAATTTTTGTTATAGATAAATACTATCACATTTTTATTATAGAGAAGTATTTGTGACATTGGAATTTGGAAATATGTTTGTAAAGTCTTGGTAAATCCTTTAACCTGTTAAATGCCAGCTTTACAGAGATCTTTTGTAAACTTTTGGAATTTATTATAATAAATTGGTTTGTCCTTTAAAGAGATGGACCATCCAATAAAAAAGTTAAAACCTTTGAACTACAGTGAAACAACCTTTTATTTAAAATATTTATGTATAGCCATATAGTACATTTTATATGATAAAAATTGTGTCTACATGTTGAATTTAGTGTAAAGACAGATTCTGAGACAGATTTCTTCTTCAGAGAATTCATATATTTGATGCTATGATGCATCTGTGGTCTAACTAGAAAGTACTAAAAAGAATTGGCACTAGTCAGATCTTACACAGTTACTTAGAGAAAAAAATCATAAATGGAGGCTTTTGTCAGCACACACCCAGAAATGTTTTAATTATATTCTTACTCGATAGAACATTTTTAGTCTATGAACTTAGTGTAGGCATCAAAGTCCCAGGAACCATAAGAACAGGGTGACTTAAGAGCCCTAATCTTATTATGGATGGGTTGACAATGGCTGTGTTTTCAGGCCTCATCTTATTGGCAGATATGAAAGTGCTGTACTTTTATTCACTCTATTCTTCCTTTATTCTTTCTTCCCCATTATGTTATGCTTCATAATGTAGAACACTACTTACCCGTTCCAGAAAACTTTTATAATTGGATTTTTAGGTACCAAAGGTGCAAAAAAAATATATATATATAAGAAAAAAAATCTGCTTAGAAAATTTTTAATCCACGTTATACATTGAATGGAATAACTAGTGCCTTAGAAACCAATTTAGTGATGTGATTATACCATTAATAGTGTCTGCATATGTTTCCTGTTTTTATGTGGATATTAAATAGCGAAACTCTGAAGTTTTATCAGTCATCTCATTGTGACTAGGGCACATTTCTTCTGAAATTCTTTGTTTTATTTATTGGTAGCTATTATATTTATTTATTTCTTGTTGTTATAAAAATAGTAAGTTAGATAGTCTTCAGGAAACATTGAGATCTCTTTAAATCCCTGCAGATTTCCAATTAAACTTAGGGGTATATGCAAATGGAAGAAAGAAAGGTGGGGACTTGGGTAGGTTGTCTATTGTCAGTGTGGCTCATGCAGAATCATTTGGACTCTAAAAGCATGTCCATAGGTTTGGGAGGCTTAACTGGATATCCTCTCTGTCTGTCTCCAGGGCTTCGGGAGGACAAAAGGTCTTTTGGAATAGCCATTCTAGAGAGACCATTTTGCTTCATTTTCCCGTACATTCCTTTTAGCTTACAGAATTACCTGAGGGCTGCCAAAATGACAATCCCTGATGTTAGATTTATGCTGACTCCAAATAATTGTATTTGTTGAGTTAAGTATCCAACTGGCCTTGACCAAGCCCATAGGACTTCAATGTGTTTTAATACCCTAGATAATTAGATAGTGAAGTTTGATTGCAAAAATGGCATTCCTCAGTTATCACTCTGTCGCTGTCTTCCTTCTCTAGTTCTTCTACAAGAAGTGTGTCCTATATTAAAAAGAAAATCAAATCTCCAACATAGTCCCCCAAACCATCCTATATTGGGAAGCATCTTTCAGAAGGAACCAAATTAAGTTAAGGACTAACAGCAGGAACAATTACCAGTAACCAAATTTATTAAAAAAAAAAAAAAAAAAAAAAGAGCACATTTTATTCCTCTTCTCAGACAGTTTTGAAGATTTTTTGTTAGAAATTTAGCTTGTACTACAGAAGTTCATTTATGCAAATATAAATCATTTAAATATATGGAACTTTATAAATGCTTCTAAATAAGATTTACAATGCCTCTTATGCTTATGATATATTTTCCTGCAGTACAACCATTTAATTAAAGGGTTCAAGAAGCCTATTGACATTTACCTCTTTTTATACAATCTATTTATTAAGCTCAAATATAACATTCACATTAACATCAAACACAGGTAAAATATGAAATTGCTAGAGAGGAATGATGACATATTTTTAGTACTTTGATGGTGGTGCCAACATTTCATTTAGGATATTTATATGTGTCATCTAAAAAGGACAATAAATTTCCGTGAAGGCTCAATATATTATGAGACTTTTCATCAACACACTCCACAGGGTAGGGTAAAATCACAGAGGGAAAGAAGAAATACTGCTGAATAATCAATCTTTGAAAGCATTCAATGTTATTAAAAAAGCTACACTTAAATTACCTGTAAGTCTAAAAAACAAATGTGCCGGAAGTGGTATGATGCATATGTGTAGACGTGAGAGTTTTATGGGAATACTTATTTTCTCTCTATTTTTCTTAGTATTAAGATTATTATGTAAACAAAAATGTCACTATTCCAATGGGATATTATTGGTGATATTAAAGATTCAACACATCTTCCTCCACTCTAAGGAAGACAAAGCTATATAGATGTGTGAAGTCAGAAGCTTTCCTTAGAATCCAGCCACTGTGCTCACTGGCAGAAGCCTAGTTCCACAGGTGATTCAGCTGGGCATGATAAGGCAAGAACACTTAGCATCTAGAGGAGAGGTGAGTCAGGGTAGCCATTCACGAAGCTCGCATGCTGCGGAAGGTGACGATCAAGTTGGTTTAGCTTTTTTCTAAGAATAAACTGACTCTGTGTCTAGTATTCCATCACGACAGACCAATACTGGCATCAATTTACAGAGTCCACTATGACTCAGGCCTTGAAAATGGACAGCAGCAATAGAAACAGCATCAACAACATGGGCCATGATGCTGTCAGGGGTGCTGATGGACTGCTTCTTGCTAGGACTATGAGTGCCAAGTTTTAAACTGAAGTGACAGGAGGGAGTGATGTGAACTTCATACTTTAGAATACACATTTTGTTCACTGTATAAAACCAGCCGAATGGGTTCTTAACTTTGTTCTCTGGCTTTTCAAAATGTATCACACTGAAAGTAGATAGTTCCTCAGATGCCACGGTAAGAGCCTTTGCTGGTGTACAGTTATTCTCTTTTTATTTTCATTTTTTTCTATGAGGAAGCCAAAAAAGGCATTAAAATTTTCTACTGTCTACATATTGACTGCAGCATCTTTGTCCAGGATTTACTGAGATGTGTGTGCATGATTTGAGGAGGCTAATGCACTCAAAGAATACCACTGTATGATAAATACCTAGCAGAAGCCAGCTGTGGTATCTCATATTTATCTGGTACTTGTGAATCTGAGACTAGAGGATTGGGTACTATTTAAGGATATCCTGTAAGCTCTTGGCTAGCACAAACTATGGTGTTATATACCACTTCAAACAAAATAGGATACAATCAACAAAGAGAATATCATTAAAATGTAATCTGTGAAAGTGACTCTACTATATATGTATATAAAATATATTGTAATATATATTATGCATATATGTATATATGTATATATTATATATATGACTTTATACTACCTTTTTGTTTTTTCTCTCCTTACAACCTCACAGCTCACAAGACTTCTTTCCCAATAATGGGTATGCATATTAATAATCTTTAAATCTTTAATGCTTTCAGTGATTTTTCATTTCCATAAATCTTGGAGCAGGTATGAAACACCTGCTGGGGAGAAGCACTGTTTTGATATCCAGAAAGAAAATTTCATCTCTTAAAGAACAGAGACAGGTGTGAAGGTCTTCTGAGCGTTGCAGTACTATTTACAAATGAGTACTATGTTATCAGTGTAGAATCATGCACATGTTATCTTAACTCCTCTCTGGAGTGGAAAAGTCACACTCCGTTTAGGAATGTGTTTTAGGGTCCATGAGACATTTATTTGAGAAAATAACTTCTGTAAGGCAAATATATACTTAGTTAATAAAAGTCCCTACATCAAAGTTGGGAAACATATCTTTTGTTTTCAAATAAATAATTGAAATTGACAGGTCTTGGGAGACACACTGGTGGGCTATCTTGGATTTTGACACTGAACAGATTACAATACAAGTACAGTCTCTGTTTTCTTATTGCTGTACCAAAGCACTTGTCAGAATGACCTTAGGGTGGATAAGTTTGCTATGCCCCACTGCTTCAGAGGGGACATCTGTCATGATGAAGGAGGTATCGATGAAGTGAAAGGCCTGGTCCATGAGTGCGGGATAAGAAACAGCTCTTCACATCATGTTGGATCAAGAAACAGGGAGCCCCAGTCTGAAGCAGTACCTGGCTGTTACCATTTTTAGTGGCTTACCTCTGCAAGCTAGGCACTACTTTTCATAGGTTCTACATTTTTCCCAAACACTACAACTTGGGAAGCAAGTATTCAGTCATGGAGTATCCCCGCCCAAGACGTCTTACTGTTCCTCATGACTTTGTTTTGAATAGTATACAAGCAGTAAGATGAGAGATAAAAAGAGTTCCTGATGAACATCTGCCAGTAAACAGTTAAGAATCTCTGAGAAAAGAGCCTAATTCTCTATATGTCTAACAAACTCTCTTCGACTTTCATAGAACTGCAATCATTTTTCCTCTTTACCATTTAAATAAACAAGGTGTAAATACATTATAATTTTAAATGTAATGCTTCCCGGTTTGTCTTTACTCATTCTTGTCTTGTGGTATTCTTGTTTTCAGGATGCCTCCACTAGTGTATTCTTCATACTCTGTTTTAACTTTGAGGTAGGCATTCCCATGTTCACATTTTCAAACTTGCAGGAAAGCCCACACAGGACCTAATCTCTTCATACTTGATCTTAGGCCCTTCGATGGTTATCACACTTGCCAGAGAAGGATAAGGATACTTCAAGCTATTAAATCATCCTTAAATTTGAAGAGCACCTTTCTCATATCTGACTTAGTGAAAATTCACCAGAGACGGATTGCTTTTTCACCTCAACAGAGATTAAATCATGTTAATCTACTTATCCACACCCAAAAATAGTCACAGAGAAGCCAGGAGAAGTTATTGCCTTAGGTTAATACAAGTATCAGTAACAGGCAGCACTGAAATCTTCTGTGCTTGCCTAGTAGTTGATGCTCACAAAATAATTACCTAAGCATTAATATTCTTTGAAAGGATAAGTGCCACTCCATTGCTAAAATAGGAACTTAAAAATTCCTTGAATATTTCAAGCAAGGATATCATATTAACATAATTTCTATCCTGACTCCTCCTGTATCTGACCATTAACATTCAGATGCATCACTTTCTGCCTTTCTGATTTAATTAATATTGTGACACACATACAGACCAGATGCACATATTATATGATACATATAACCTGCCAAGTCCATTTCCTCTCGCTCCTATGTTGTATTTAGAGCTTACCACTTGTGTTTGGATAACCTGTCAGGGAGCTATTCTTAGAGAAAACGGTCTTTCTTATCAGCCACTGCTTGCTAGTAGCTCATCATCTATGGGTGGGTCTTTATAAAATTTCTTGGACAAGTTGTCATGTCAATTGGTATTGCTATTACATAAACTTTGTTTATGCAATCATATTGTTGAGATTTCTTAGGTGCACCTTACCTGGAATGTTCAGAGGACAGTCTTCTAACACCAGGTGCACCTGGGTTTTAGCTATAGGGGTTGCATTACAGATACATCATTCTGGGCTGACCAACCCATGGCAATGTATTCCTGAATTTTAACCACATTTTTGGGTTTATAAAACACTCTCCACCTGTTACAAATTGAAGCTTCTTTGATGAGGGATGAGAGTAATGTTTTCTGTGGCACCATGACAACTAGTCTTACCGATCTGTTCTAATCTGATTGCTACAAGTACCTGGCCCAAAATTTGTGCTGTCCTTAGAAATAAGAGCTTATCTTCATGTACTAAAAGGTAGCCAAAAGCAAGTGTGAAGATGTATATTGTTTTCAGAGTCTTTTGAGCCCTCTTGATTTGACTAAGTTAAATATAACTAAAACAGCATAGAAATGTTGTACTTCATACACAGGGCCCAAAGGAACCTGAGCTGGAACTGACCTGAAACCCTCTGCTCTGAAGACTAACTTTCATTGTACCAGAAGGTGCCATGCAAGCTTGGAAATGTGGGAAACAACTAATAGCTCTAGCCAGCTATGGTGTCTGTGAATCAAAACAATTACCATTGATCCACAACCCTAATGGTGCAGTAGTGGCACACATCCCTTATCGTGAACCAACAGCTTTGAATGGACTTAAGGCCCACTCAACAAAAGGGAATCATACCTGGTCCTGGAAACCTATTGAACTAACCAGGGCTAGGGAAGTCAAGGACTTGATGGAGAAGCTACAAATCCACTTTACTAAACCAGCACAATCCTTATCTATATTCTAAATACCTGTCTAAATATACAGATAAATGTAATCTCCACTCCCTCAACTACTAAACTTCTCTTTGCAACAAATGAACCATTACAGAAAATTACAACCAACCAAAATGCAGATTTGTGAAGGTCAATCCACAGAAAATACAAGAGACAGGGAGCAGACGATGTAAGAGCCAGAGTAACAAGGAAATTTGATGTGAGATTGTGTCTTCTAGGAATGTCAGACGCTATAAAGAAAGTCATAATTCCCACTATCTTCCAGACTGTGGGAATTGGATAGATCCCTGAGTCTAACATTTAGAAAATAACTTTTGACACTATTTTCTGTTTTGAAATAGGATTTAACTATGCCTCGAGTCTTCTTATTGAGAATCTAGATTCTACATATATGTTCCTAAAGGGTAAACATGACTCCTTAGTTATCTTTGATTCAGAGAGAAACAATTTGCTGTTGCAGAGAATAAACATAATGTATGCAAGTAGAAAAAACTTAACATAGAACTTGGGACTGGATGAAGTTCTACTTGTTCCTGTTTACTTATCTATGCAAAGAATCAGAGAGTTAGAATTTCTAAGACCAGACTTCCTAGTCACAGTTATTAATTCTAACTTTAAATAATTAATAACTATAGTTGCTAACTACAGCGTTTTGTCATTAGACATAGAGACACAGTACAAAGCAGTAAAACTGTATTTGTTAAAAGTATTCTGCAAAGCTGTACTCTGTCCATAGAGGTACCTTGAGTCATGCATATTCCTTGAAATTATCTTTGTTCCAATTCCTTCAAATGACTTCCTTAGACATTTACTTTAGGACAGTTTATAGACAACTCCATAGTACATATTTGTATGCTGTGAAGACATTTTGCTGACATATATAAAATTGCTTTATTTTGTAGTTAAAATTTCAAATATGGGGAGCCCAATCCCTTCATAGTGACAAGTATTGCAGCTTCATGTGGTAATAAGGCGAATATTGGCAAACACAGCAAAACCTTCTAGTTAATCACAAATTTTAACCACTTTCTAGTTGACATGTGCCTGCTGTGCTAATTGCTTCATTACTTAATTATGCAAAAAATAATAGCATTCACAGCAAACATAGCCCATGAAGCATTATTAAAACACAAAGAAACATGTTCCAAACTCTTTAGTGCAAATATAAATATTTCATAATGAGGAAAAACACTTCTATTTAACAGTAATGAAAATTTTGCAGTTAGCTTGAATTCTTTCTTTCAAGTAAATCTTTGCAGTATTCTTACACACCATGACCTCTGTTGTTTGTGATTAGAACCACAGATTTCACTTTGACACTCACATCCCTAACAGTGAGAGAGTTTGCTTCATTTCTTTCAGAGCCCTGTTACATATTTCTTCCTTATTGTATAATTGCTGATGACTATGCATTTGTTAATTAAAAAATAAGTGAACAAGCAACTGAATAAATGAACACATAAATGCAGCCAATCCATTTACAGTCAGTTGTAGAATTACAAGGAATCCATGAACCACTTTACTGAGATTAGGTAGTATCTCCTTGAGAAGGTGAGCCATTGTTATGCTTTATGTACTTTTAGCAATGGGGTTCTGGGATAATTTTTATATACTCACCCCTACCTCTGGGCAAACAGATAAATATTGTCAGCTAATATTGCCTTACTCTGCTGCTTTAAATGTTTGTAAATGCCTGTAAGAATTATTCCTAAAAAGTTGGACACAGTGGTCCATATCTGTAATCTCAGCCCTTGAGAAGACAATAGGTTATCTTGAGTTCTAGACTGATCTGGGCTACATATTTAGAAGCTATCTTAAGAAAGAAAACAACCCAAATTATATGAAAATCAATAAAAAGAAAAAATTTAAAGTTTAAAGTTCATCAAAATTGAGTTTTGTTGTTTTGTGCTTTCCTCAAAATCAAAACAGTATTTTGGTCTTGCAATTGTTTTTATCATATGCTGTTATTAAGATAAGATATTTGAACAATTCATAGACATACTTCAAATTGAAATATTTGAAATTATTGAAGGCATTCAAAGGATTTAATGTGCTTAGAATACAAGATTCCCAGATTCAATGCTTGTCTAGACCACCTATGCACTGTGATATGTCAATTATAAGAATTTGCATAGTGTGCTTACGAATTTAAAGAATGCTGATCTGCTGAACATTGATGTGGCAGATTCTGCTGATAAAATTACCCATGACCTGAGGTCAGTATTTCTATTTTGGTCAAGCTTCAAGAATGGCATAGATAGCTTGATCATGCTAGCCCATTTTGTCCTGGGAATATTTTTATTCCTGACCATACTGTTAAAGCTTCTCTTTAACAACATCAACATGTTGATAGCCAAAGTACATGGCTTGAACCTGAAAATGGAACCCCAGACAGAGTTATTAAATTAACAGGCTGGCAAGCCAAGGACAGGTAAGATTCTGCACAGAGCCTTACCAAACTAAGACAGAAGTGCATTGCTTTTGATAATGCATATTCCATGATGGGTAAGAAAGGCATTCTTGTCAGAATGACCTAAGACAGGCTCAGTCTTGTTAATGAAATAAAAAAGGGGGAGAGGTGGAGAGCCTTTGGGTCTGCTTGGCAAGAATCTGACATGGGCCAAGGACAAGGAAATGGGCTGCTTGGCAGGAATCTGACATTGGCCAAGGACAAGTAAGTATGTTTCAGGCAGGAATCTGACATTAGGCTAGAACAAAGAAGTAATTTCAGGCAGGAATCTAAATCTTAGGCTTAGAACAAAGAAGTAATTTCAGGCAGGAATCTAAAATCTTAGGCTAGAACAAAGAAGTAGGCGTCACATATGAAAATGACTTTGGGCTAGGACAGGGAAGTTGGCTCAGATATTTTGATCATCCTGATAAGTCCTTAGAAACAGTGGTCATGGGAGTGTTCATGGAACTTTGTTTATTGACTTGTTTGTTCTTTGACTATTTGTGTTTATTGTTTTACTTGTTCCTTGACTATTAGCATTTATTGTATTGCTAGTTCTTCAACCTAGATCTGGCCTTAATACTTGGGTTAAAAGGGTATAAAAGCAAAAAGGAGTGGGGAATACAAAAGAGGGTTTCTAGGGAGGAGAAATGGGGAAATGGGATGACATCTGAAATGTAAATAAATAAAAAGTCCAATGAAAAATAAACTAAAAACATGCACTTGTGTGGTTGCAAATTATCTGTCATATGTTAGTCTTTCTCATTTTAATAGTCACCTTCATTTCCTTCATATTCACAATTTTATTTAATCTAATGTTGCCCTTAGCTTTTTATTGCATGTCTAGACAAAGATTTTTAGTACTATCTCACACCAATATATGTAGGACATGATGAATTATCACTCATCACCTATGCCCATTATTCCTAATTTTACAAAAAAGAAACAGTATGTTGATTCTGTTCAAACCAACTTCATGTTTAATATGGTTGCTTTATTCATTCATCCATCCATTAACTTCTTTTATTACTTATATTTGATACAGTTTTAGATGTCAGTACATTTATTGATGACCTTCTATATTTACATTTTAGGTTCCACACTTGAAACCAGGGCTACAGGTATGAGAAAGATAGAAAAAGATCACATAGAAAAACAACTAAAGTAAGCTTCTTTCCAGGGGTTTGACTAGGTATATACCACTAGGAATGGATTTCCTTCTGCAGTGGAAGGCTCACATCTAATCACGAAGTGGTCAGCTGCACACAAAACAGTTGAATTGTACTGCTATCAATACTGGTCAGAGAATCTTCTTTTTACAGTGGGCAGTGGTTGATGTGGAAACTCTGAAGCCTTTAAATAACCATCAGTGACTATGAGCTATAGATATGATATCTATTTCATCCTCTTCTATGCCAGGTTGAGGGAACACTGCAGGAGAGGAGTCAGAAAGAAGGGTAGTGGTGGAGAGGAGCACTGTGAATGTTGTCTTCAGAATACAGCATAACAGTGTCACACAGGAACCCACAGAAGCTGTGGTTACCAAGCAAGGTATAAACAAGATGAGGGTAATTAAAATTCCATCACTGATGTGTGAAGAAGCACCTGAGACCACAGCCAGCTAAGAATCTACTGGCAGTAGATAGCTGCTGGGGGAGGAAGAGTCACTTTTTTTAATGTCTTAGCTTCTGGTAGGTAGCCTTAATTCAAGTAGTGATCCTTCTATCTATTCACAAATGAACTCAGTTGGGCTATATTGACAAAAACTGTGTTGTGGGTAACCTAAAACAAATCAGAAGTTGCAGGACTATGGTTACTTTGATCAAGACACACTGCACACATACGAAGTTTTTAAAGCATACAAGCCAAATAAAAGGGTGTAAAAATCTCATTCAATAAGGCATATGATTTCATGTGTATTTATAGAGGAAAATAAAAGGAATGGAGAAACAAAAGGGTTCACCTGAATTATAGGTTTGGAAAAGAAGTGAGGTCAGTTGGCCCATTTGGAGCACCAGCAGGAATCATGTAAGTGAAGAAGTATAAGTGTTCCAGAGTAAGGGAACATAATAATACTTATGAGTAATACTTATGAGGCAGGACTGAGTTGATTTTAGGATAACAACATTTATAGTGCAATATAAGGGAATAACCCAAGGTGAGGGACAGTCTAGGCAGGGGCAGGAGTGGACTATCTTCATGACTTTCAACCTCACACTATTCCTGATGAGGGGTTATTTCAGCACTTACGTTGACAGGGTCTCCATTTGTGTAAGTGTAAAATTTTGCTTGGTTCCAAAGTAGAAGAAAAGAGTAGCAGTAGACAAGAGAAAACACAAAGAATACCTTGGGCTTTACACTAAGCATCAAGTAGAAAATGTGGTGTAATGGATACACCAAGGAAGAGATAGCTTAGAGAACTAGCCAGGATGCCTTCAACAGGCTGGGGATAGGCAGCACTGAAGAGAGAATTTGGGGAGATCACATGCACAGCTGCCAAGATTCTGGGTTCACAAACATGTAAATGAAGGAGCTTAATGCCAGTCATGATTAGTATATGTTTGTGATATTCAAGTCAGACTGACAAGCTGTCAGCAGGGTCTCAGTAATTGTCATACAACACTGTAGGATCCTTCCACTGACTTCTCAGGAGGCTCAACATGTTTTCTCACTTAAACCTATACACAAAGTTTGGATGAAGGAAGGTATTATCATAAATATTTTATTCAATAAATATTTGTTTGCTGACTCTCTTCAAGCAACTAATGCTCAAAGAGTTGAAATATGTTTCTTGCCTAAGGTTTTAATATAAGCCTAGATTTATAGCTCCAAGTTTTATATACTATTGATTAGATCAATAGTGTACTGTCTAAAACGAATATGTCCTATAAATGCCTGTAAGGCCATAGTGATATTATAGTTCTTAGAACTTTTGACATTTTCATGACCATAGCTTCCATCTTTCAGGCAAAATTCATTTTACTGGTATTAAATAACTTCAAAACACTTGTCTCTGATTTCAAGTTCTTGCTCGTCTAGCCAACTTATTTCTAAGTACACTCACTAAGAAACATACAATCCTGTCGTTTTTAAAACTTATATTGTCAATACATTTCAAACTAAAATATAATCATATAATTTCCCTCTTCTCTTTCTCACTTTCAGCCCTCTTCTTTTCTTCCTTCAGCTTCTCCCAAGTCCCCTCCTCCAACTTCTTCATATCAATACATCTTGATGAATCTGTTTTTGTTGTCTGTGTTTATAGGCTGACCATTTTGTATTAGACAAATTACAATTACAGGACCCATTGTTGAGAGAGGCTATCTCTTCCTGTTTTAGACTCATCAGTTGTTCCTCAACCAGGGGTGTGTCTCTTCTCCCTTCAGTATTAGCATACTTTTTGATATTGGCATATTTGAATCTTGTTTATGCAGGCATTTCAATGAGAGATTGTTTCAAAACAAGCTTCCTGAACATAAATGCAAAATCCTCAATGAAACTCTTGCAAGGAGAATACATCTAGACCACAGCCTCTCCTTCCTCTCCTCCTCCTAGTTCCTAAATAACAAAACAACTAAATAATAAAACAACTAAAACCAAACAAATTGGAATATGGAAAAAAAAAAAAAAACAACCAAAGTAGAAAAAGGGCCAAAGAAAAAGCACAAGAAGTTACACACACACACACAAAATAACCTGACAACATTATGAGACAAAGAACCTCCAAAGATGCTTTTTAGTTAATTTTGTGTTGGTTATCTACTGGTGGGCATGGGTCCTGCATATAAGAGTGATTTGTTTTCCAACAGTGAGAATCACTTGGAAAAAAACCCTAGATTTTTCATTTGCAAGTAGTTATCAATTAAAGACCATTTTTTTGGTTATCTATGGGGACATGAGTCCACTTCTCCTTTTAGCTTTAGGATCTGATCTGGTACAAATGCATGCAGGCCCTGTGCATGATACCCTAGTCTTTGTGATTCATTTGAGCTTCAGTCCTGTTAATTTAGAGGGTCTTGTTTACTTGGTGCCCTCCATCCTGTCTTATACACTCTTTCTATCTCCTCTTTTGCAGAGTTTTCTTATCTCTGAGGAATGATGTCTGATGGAGACATCCCTTTTTGGTTGAGTGTTTCAAGGTCTCTCATTCTCTACATATTGTCTGCCTGTGGGTCACTGTGTTTGTTCCCATCTGCTTCAGGACACAAATAATCTGATAATGGCTGAGCAAGGCCATCTATGGCCATAATAGAATGCTATTAGGAGTAATTTTTCTGCTAAATTGCTTAGGTAGAACAGTGGTATTTGGTTTTCCCTTTGCTCTCTGGCGTATCTAGTCTCAGGTTCTTGAGTGCTTAAATAGTTTCAGTTATGAGTTTCATCTAATGGAGTGGGTATTAATGCAAACAAATATAGAGTGGTCACTTCCACAAGCTTTGTGTCACATTATTTTACCAGCATATCTTGAATGTTCGTCTCTCTTTTAGGTCCAAGGGTTTGCACCTGGATTGTTGTTTACCTTTCCTTTTCTGTCACATGTAGAGTACCATCCTATGCCATGACTACCAGTCTGTAAGAAGGAAGTGAATTATACATTTATAATTGTTTTTATTAACCACTTTTTGCTCTTGCTTTATCTCAGGAATTAATAAACAGTGAACTTCTTAACTGGTATTCATGTGTAGGAATACATATATGGAGTTTATGTATCCCATGATTTCAGCATATACTATTGATCTTAGAACATATTCCCAGTAGATGAGTACTTTATTCAGTGAAAATAAAACAGTCATAGTGACAGAAGTGTGAGCTGTCCAGGTTTATTAACATCTATTTATGTGAGTGAGAAAGAAAAAATCACTCTCTATCAGTAGTAAGATATGTATTCATGATGGTTCTTTTATTCTTTAGCTAAGGCCAGAGAAGAGATGTTTATTTCGTTTGAATGTTGCACACTTCACCTCCATAGAGAAGGTAGTCACTTACATGTGTTGTCTGTGTCTTTCCAAATTCATTTTCTTAAACTCCTTTCAGTTTCTTAGGTGCGAGGTATGCACAAACACAAGACAGAATTGTTATTTCCTGGGGGCCGTATCCTTGTTTCCTACTGTTGGGCATACGTGTATCTGTACTGCCGAAATTGCAGTCTAATGATAGGAAATTGCCAAATGATGAGATATTCAGTATCATCTTATTTTTTAGAAATAGAAAATTGGAAGACTTTAATTGCAGATGCTGTACTGTGAATATAATTTACTGAAATTGTTATTCTCTAATCATATAGAAATCAAGTTATGTCTCAGGGAGGTTACAAAATATATAGAAATCCATTTATCCTGTAAGGGAATGGAGGTCTAGGGTAGAATAATGACAAGCACTTGAAATCCAGCTGGGAACCCTGACATCATGAATTCTGACAATATGTGAATGATTTCATTTTGTAAGGCCACAACATCATGAATACAGACAATGCTCACTACATGTATCCTCTATTGTTTTTTTAACTTCCTATGTTATTTATCAAAATGTAGTAGGTACATTTATATAATGAAACATCTATAATGCTTATTTTAGGCTAAATAGAGAACAATGAACTACGCATACTTGATACTTTTATTATCAGCTGATAGGATCATAGATATATAAAATTGCTTTAGTTTTCAATGTAGAAGGCAATCTAGGCAATGGAATATACAGTCCAAGCAATATTAATCTAGAATGCTAACTTCATAAAATAGTAAAACAAGCCATGTTAGAAAGCACTGTATCCAGGAGAATATACAATTTCATTTCTTGCCAGAGGAAAGCTTCTAATGTTTTCTCTTTGTATCACCCTACAAAGTGAAAAATGCTCGTATAAAGCCTTGAATTTTTAATGGGACTCTCACATGTGCATTCTTTTAAGACTTGCACAGTAATGAGCTTCTGTAACTTCAGTTTTGATTTTAAAAATCACCAGCACTTAAACTGCAGCCCCATGACTAAGTGCTGGACTACTTCATACATTACATTCACGTCTTCGTCCTGGATAAATACCCTGTCATCTTGAGAATATTTGCATAAATATCGAATGCATAATGAGTACTTAAATCCACAAAAAGCGGTATTTTGTGAGAAGCCTACGTGTGACATAATGTTACCTGAGTGAAAAAGATCAAAATGTTCTCTTGACAGAATCTGCAACATTTCTCAATATACTAGGTGTTCATTTCCTGTGCTATCAACAACTTTGTGAGCATTGTTAGAAAAACATTTAATCTCTTTTAAACTGCAGCTCCTCAAGGCTGATGTGATCACTAAAGCAAAGATTTTCTAATTTACAGATTTAGTTAGCAAATGCAGTTAACACTCTGCTTACAACATTAACAGGCACAGATACCTAATTTTAATTTCTTCCTTAAAAGATTATAGTAGAACGCTTCTGGCAAGAATAATTTTCATATTAACACAACGACAATTCAAAATGGAAAACTTTTAACTTAGAAGTGTTAGAATTTCAAGGAAAACACACTATGAGATGAATATGTCTCACTAGCCATTGAGCATAGATAACACAATTTCCTCTTTCTTCTGATAGGTTGACAATTACCTAAAGATGTAAGCAATAAAAGTAACACACACACACACACACACACACACACACACACACACACACACTGTACTTATTGCTTCTTATTATGTGTATTTGTGTATGTCTGTGTTTTGTGTGTATACATGAGTGCTGGAGCATGTGTTACAGGTAGTTGTAATCTCCTCAACATAAGTGCTAAGAACGGAATTGCATCTTCAGCATGAATGGTATGTACCCATCATTGCTGCTCCTTCTCTCTAGATGCTGGACATTTTTGTTTTATGGTTGTTCTTTTTCTTTATAAAATATTAGCTTTCATTGGCACAGAAAGGGCAGCCAACCTTCATTTGCTAGATATAGGCTTAGTTACATCCCTGGCCACCATAGCTCATTCTGGTACCATCACCTCTGCCTCTGTCATTCCTGTACTAGTAAAAGCTCTGTTGGAGACTAACACTGCCAGCCAGACTGTAGTTGGTGGACATATCAATGCTATATTCTGCTTGTTTTCATTGTATAGAATACAAGGAAGACTTGGGGACTCTACTTTTATGCATCAGGAAAGACCCTGGAATAATGTTCACCATCCAGAGATTTCAGGCCACCAATAATGGAGTATTAGACATCATTACTCCCAATAAAGTGTTAAAAGACAAAAAAAAAAAAAAAAACCTTAGCAGCTAGTTGTTATGAAATAAAACAAAATTTGTAAATTTTGGTCTAATAATCCCTTTACCATTGAAATAGACTTAGTCAAATCAGACCTAGATTATGTAAACAATGAACATAAAATTTGGGATAGTGAGGGAATAGATAATGTCTACTTTAAAAAAATGGAAACAGTAGACATTTTTACACATAAAAGAAATGCAACATTAGTTTGACCTTTCAAACTCTGCATTTCCTCATAGTGTTACATTTCTTGTTTGGAGAATACAAGTGACTCGGCTAGTCCAAATGTTAGTAAGTTTGTGTTCATCAAAGAGCAGCTGTCTCTGTCATGGGATTAGTACTATTGGGCTTGCCACATCATTATGAAAGTAAGTTGCTAATCGTTCATATCCACATCACTCCATGCTGATCCATACAAGATCCTTGGCTCACCTCTTTTGAGACTTTACCAAGATCTTGGATACCTTCCTTAAAAATCAGTCCAGGAATTTTTTACTTCGGGTATACTCACACCTCAGATCTTTAATTATATTTCTAATCTGTTGGCTTTATAAATTTGTAATTTCAACCTGAACTCCTTCTCAGAACTCTTGTCTAAAATCTAACACACTTAACATTGCCATTAAATGCTCAAATACAGCTCCATTATTCCTGGTGCTCAAAAGTTAATCCTTGAAATAACTCCTCCATCCTCACCCTCATATGCATACCATCACCCATTCAACTCCTTCAGAATGTTCCTAATATCTAATCTTGGAGAACTACCCTCAAGCAACGGGTCCAATGACACAGCTTTTGGAGTTTGTCACCAGCCTTCCATTTAACTTGCAGCCTTATCTCCATCTCCAATACTCTCTTGTCATTTCCTTCTTTGAGGGGAGGGGAGCATGCTAATCTTCTCTATCATTTTGCCTTTAGTATATGTGCTGCTGAATCGAGCACTCTTCATAATTCAACAGGCAGGAGATTGATTTCGAATATGTGATGAGTTCATTTTCACCTCACTCATAAGAGAAGCAAACATTCCACATGCAGCTTACAAGTTCCCTTCTATTTAGTTCCTTGTTCTCACTTCAACCCATTCTTGCTCAACTCGGCCCAACTACCTGAGTCTTCCTACCCATGCATGAAGAGACATTTTCCTGCCTTATATCAACTCAACTTCTTCTTTCTCTCATATGAAACTTTTCTTATTGTTTTTTTTTTATGTCAAAAAAAAGAAAAGGTTCTTTAAGCCATTCTAGAAATGACACCTTAGCCGAGAGTTATTCTGTGAATCCTCTGTATCACTTACACACATTTCCAGAAGAATTCATAATATTCATCATTAAGGTTTTCATTTTTATTCCTTGGGAGAATGCAAGTCCCTGCATTTCATGTATTTGCTTTATTCACTGACTTCACGGGCATATAGGAGCAGTGCCTGACACAAAGTAAGAACACAATGAAAATTTATTGATTTAATTCAAAAGAGCTGCAGGAGGAGATGGTATAGAGAATATGGTAAATATGTATTTAATGATGAGAGCCTCCTGGGGAGAACACACATAAAAGAGAAGACTTACTGGTGGCTGAACTAGACTCTTTACTTAAGGAATACATTCCTTGTACAGCTGGTAGAATTCCTGGGAACATTAGGGAAAGAATGTTTCTCCCTAGGGACATAGCTAGTTCTGACCTCATTAATTTTTTATTTATGACTGAAATGTGCCAAGGGAAATAGCATTCTTGGTCCATTCAATTACAAATCGAATCTCCTCTCAAATTTTGACTTAGATGGTGAAGCAATCATTAGAATATCAGTTTCCTTCAGGCATTCTACAAGTTTTTATTCTCACTGCCTACATCCAGAGTCTAAAACCGAAATTCTCTGCAAGGTTTCTTGAGTGAATGAATGACTAAGTGAATATGTAAATAAATGATAGCAAAAAAGTTTAAAATGGAATTTCATCAGAGATTTCCTGTAAGGACGTTTACAGTTGCCTTGACAACATCACAATCAGCTTGCTTCTGTATATGTTAATGTACATATTCCCTTGCTCTTAGGACTCTGGACTATCTTCCCTGATTTTCAGATTGTGCAGTGTTCATATCATTTTGTCCACTTGGTAGTCAGCATTCTCTAGGGCACTGGGACTTGCTGAAAAATTGTCTGATTTTTGTAACTTTCATTTTATATTCCATGTCCTCAACTCAGATTCAAAATCTCTGTATAAATACTTTTTAGTCTTTTTCGAAAAATATATCAGTCAATTGAGTTTGGTTTTCATTTTCCCATATCTTTGCATATTTATTCAAATCAGGGTTTTTTAGATTAAAAAATTTTGCTCCATTTCTTCATAGGCAGTAATTAATGGAACCAGCTTGGACAATTTTTATATATGAGATGTTACTGCCTTACAAATATGTTTTTTTTTTTTAGTCATTTAGTTTCTTACATCTAGTTTAATGGATGTCTAACTCTTGGCTTATATGAGCAAAATTGATGGCAGCAGAAGTTATTTTATTTTTGTAAATATATTATTTTCTGATCTACTTATGATAATTAATAGTTTTAGCATTATATAATGCATCTGCCATTATATATTTTATAATTGTTAATTTAGATAAAAATTATTATATCTTATAATGTGATGAATAAGTCTTCCATGAAAAACTTGATTAAATTATTTGAGTCTTTGTCATAGTTTTCCAATTTGAAACTGTGATAAGGACTGAACAAATCACTTTATTTCAATAGAAATGGTAGTTAGGCAGCCCAGAAATCAGACTGATGGAAGGACATTCACAAGTAACCAATATGTTAATACAATCTGCTCAGTTCATTTACTGTAATAGCGTGTCTATGTTTCAGGGCTGAACACTTGGTATTGGATAACTAATTAGGGGATTCTTTCCAAGGGAAGACTCTTTTGCCCACTCTCAGCATTCCTTAGTTGCCTGCAGTTCTTTGTTGCGATTTGTCTTTCTATTTTTCTCTCCATGACAAGTACACATGACACTATTTACTGGTTTGTGGAAATGGTGAATTCAATCTCCAGTTCCATCTAGGATTCTGTTGTACGAAGTGCTTACCTGAAGTCGTATTGCAATATAATAGCTTTGTGGTGTTTGATGAAAACTGCCATAGCCTACAAATGGAAGTGTGTTAACCAACTGTAGATAAAGCATCTGACAAATTCAAAGAGACTAAGACTGCATGGAGCATAGCACGGCACCAGAGAAGGCTGAGAGCTCGTGTAAAAGCTGGTATGAGCTATTTCAGGATTTTCTTTATGGCGATCTCTTTTATTAGGACAATATATATTTCAAAGCATATTTAATGTCAGCCTCATTTGAACTTCCAAGCAATATTACAATCTGTGTAGGGTAAGAGCTATAATCTTTCTTTTGAATGTAGGAAAAATAAATCTTTCAAAAGGAAAGACTATGATTTGCCCAGGTCACACAATTATTCAGATTTCAGTGGGGGGGGGATGCAATTGTGTCTTAATATGTAATGCAGACTGCTGTAACATTACATTTCAAATAAATTCAAACTTTCTTTTTGTTGTAATTGGAAATTGATTCTTCTTTCATACAATACAACCCAAACACAGTTTCCTCTCCCGCCGTCCACTCATACTAGCTCTCCTGTCTGTCCCCAGATCCACTCCCCTTGTTTCCTCTTCTGAAAAGAACAGGCTTCCAAGAGAAGGCAGGAAAACGAGACAAAACAAGACACGGTAAGACAAGGTGAGGTTTGACAAGGCAACTCAATAGGTGGAACACAGTCTCAAGAGCAGGCAAAAGAGTCAGAGACACACACATCCACAATCACTGTTAGGGGTCTCACAAAAATACCAAACTCACATCCATAACATACATACAGAGGCCCTGATGTAGACCCATGCATACACCATGCTTGCTGTTTCAGTCTCTGTGAGCACATGTGAGCCCTGCTTAGTAGATTTGGTGGGCCATGTTCTCCTAGTGTCCTCCATCCACTTTGACGCCTACAGTCTTTCTTTTGCCTCTTCCACAGGTTTCCCCATTTGACAGTCTATGGAAACCTCCAATTTTGACTTTTTCTCTGCATAATGTCTGGCTATGGGTCTTTACATCTGCTCTCATGTGCTGCTTGAGAAAGCCTATCTAGTGAGGACTCCTTGTAATGGAGGATACAGAATCTGAATTGTCTAATTGTGTCCAGGCAATGCTTTCAGTGATTGGGTTATATTTGAGCTGTTGGTCAAGGGCGTCCCTTTGAAAATCTGTCAAGAATCCAGGCTGATGTTAAGACAAAAGGCTTCTCTTTGAAAACTGACAGCCAGGCTTTATTAGTTTATTGACTGTAGAAGGGTGGCGCTGGTGCAGGCTTGGAGCCTGCATCCTCTTGTTCCAGTCTCCTGGCACAAAAAGGTATTATGCAGGCTAAGGAAAGAGAAAGTTGGACACCAACTCAGTCATCAACCCCTCAACCTACAATCTGTACTGCCTGAATGATGTCTTGGGGCAATGGTGGCGCAGAACTTGTGGAAACTGCCAGTAATTGTTTGGTTCATCTTGAAGCCCATGTCAAGAGGGGAAACCCATGCCTTATACTGCCTGGATAGGCAGGAACCAGAGACCGGATAGCCTGTAGATCTAGGGTAGTACCAAACATAAGTGGCAAAGAAAAAAAAATCAATGAAATGATTCCTAGGGATATTCTTATATTCTCATAGTTAGGTGCCATTTCCCGTTCTCATCAAATTCCAAAATTACAGAAGAAATTGGATCAGTTAATGAACTGACTCACACAATTGTTGCCACCAGCCAGAATAAATATTGTTGATTACAACATACCACAAACTTCATTAATCCCAAGAATATTTTTGGGTATTGGCAGCTGGCATTAGTGACTTTTTAAAAAGTACACGTTCACTAGAAAAGTTCTATGCATTAATATGAAACATTAATCCTTGCCTTTTTATGAATTATTAGAACAACTCAAAGTCTTATTTAATACTTTTTAAAAGGCTGTGCTTTTCTTGGTATAGTCTACATTACAATGAATAATGACAATGTGCTTTCAAAACAAATATTTTCTTGTGCCTTTTATTGTACAGTACAAATTTACTGTATCTGTAGAACAGTTTTCTACATAGAAGCAAAGTTGGGCCAGGAAAAAAACTATAAACTATTTATGTAACAAACAGAAAGTACAAGAAAAATAAATGATTAAATATTAATGTGGTTCACACGCTCTCAATGGTGATCTTAATTTTAATACAAAAGCTGTTGGAAGTAAAGCAGAGTTACTGAAAATAAGTGCTTATAGAACCTTGAGGAGGGAGAGGCCTTGTGTGTCTTGTCAGTTTTAGGGACTTCTTGTGGCTTCTACGTTGTTTACTCCCTGGATTTGAGTGGTGTCTTTTATAACTTCCTGACTCCTTCTAGGTTTCCTCAAAAATGGGATTTTGAAACTTTTATCTCTGTGGAAATTGCTGGGCAACTGTGTATAGACATTGTGACTGTGGGTGTGCATTCCACAGAGCATGTATGGAGGTCATTGACAGCTTTATGGTGTTACGTCTCTTCTCCTACTTTTAGGTGGGTTCCAGGAATCAATCTCAAGTAGCTAGGCTTAAGCAACAAATTTGTTACGTACTGAGGTATCACACTGGCCTCCAAAATAGACATTTTCAAACTACTTTTATCAAATTAGAAACAGTGTGATTTTCAATATGTGCCTACATATGTAGGTACGCGAAAATCTGTGAAAGGCCAATGGTATGCCTAATTTCTGTTATTTTATAATCTAAAAGAAGAACTTAAGACCAGGCAAACTGCTTATAAGAGGTACAGACAGGCTGTCTGGAGGAGTTAGTCTCTGACAAGCTAAGCTTCTGGAAGGTTGTGCAGTGAGTTCCAGGGTTCTAGCTTTTATAGGCTGTCCCTCATCCTAGGGTGGGCTTTTGGTTCTGCAGATGACTTTGAGTCATTCTTGCTCCAGTAAGAAAATCCTCAGTCATACATGTATGTAACTCTAGTAAAGTCATTGGTGCACCAAGTGGGAGTTTGGTGATATCTTTGACTTGGTCTCAAACTTTAAAACCCATATAAGGAAAGACTCCAAATCTGTTCAAGTTTCTCATATTCTTTGTTTATTGTGACCCATCCACAGTTGCCTTAACTTTCTCGTAAAGAGGCTATTCTTGTGAATTTTTTCAGTTACATTTCACAGTTCAAAAGATGATCTTTGTTTCTGAAGCATTATATTTTGATTTTTTAAAAAATTTCTATTTGATTTTTCTAGAAGTGAAAAAATTTCATATACATATATGCATATGCATATACATATATGAAATCATGAGTCCAAGGAGTGTCTTATATCTATAGCTGAGAAGTACTCCAGTTGTGCATAGAGAAGCTTCTGCATTCTGTGACCCATGGCTGATTCATGTTGAGAGCAAGTGACTGTCATGTGCTCAGCCCTAAGTCACCACTTCCAATGCTCAGAGTCCATGGCAGAAGAGGAGTTGGAAGAATTTAAGAGCCAAAGTATGGGGAAGTAAGTTCTGAAATGCTGTTGCTATCTGAATATGTCCTGGCTGCTGTGCTGATTAACTGAATAGTAGCCATGGTTACCTGCACAAGACTGAAAATGTAAACCTTTCATCCTTGATGTTCCATGGGCCCATTACACCCCACCTCTCTCTGAGGCTAATAGGAGAGACCGAGCCAATTTGCATCTGTTTTGTAGTCACTGGTACATCGCACCTGTTATTTATTGAACACAGACATGCCCGTGCGAGCAACCATAATTAAGCTCAATGTATACACAAAAAGTAAAAATGGGACATCATGTATGAAATCATCAAAGAATGAATTAAAAATATTTTGATCAAAAGGATCGTTACTTAAAGGCTTTTGTAATGAAATGTTTTTCTTTTCCATATTCAGGTAAGAAAAGCAGGTGGGAAATAAATTGAATTAGTTGACACTGTACATGAAACCAAGCCTGCCACCTACCTATGAAACCTAGAGTGCATATCTAGAATATTCTTACTTTACATCTGAATGAAAGCTATGTTTTTTTTTCTGATAGCAGATGATACTGGTGCAAACCTTAGACATAATCTAGAGACTAGAAATTTAGAATGGAGACTGTGTACAACTGCTTCAATGATAACATTGGATTTTTTGTTAATGGCAGTTTCTTTGTCATTTCACTGTTTTCGCTAATATTTTTTTCTTGTCAGCTACTTACTTTGTTTTAAGGGATGAGAGTCATTAAATCATCTGATCCTAGACACCAATTATGAGGGCTACTCAGTTAATTTTATAGCAGCTACATATTAGATATTAATGCCACACACTATGGGGTAAGTCTCTTTCAATTTCCATTCTGATAGTCCAATAACAGGAAAACCTGGAAGGAGATACTTTAAGATGTACATTAGTGAGTGAATTTCTCATCTTTAAATATTTAGGTTTGTATCAAAACTTAGGCCTTTTTTTTTTTTGGTTTTTGTTTTTTGTTTTTTTGAGATAAGGTTTCTCTGTATAGCCCTGGTTTTCCTGGAACTCTGTAGACCAGGCTAGCCTTGAACTCAGAAATCCACCTGCCTCTGCCTCCCAAGTTCTGGGATTAAAGGCGTGTGCCACCACTATCCCGCAGGTCTATTTTTATAATAAAATCAAAAGTACTTTCCAGAATGTGATTGTCCCTTTATTTAATAGTACTATACTATATTAGAACACTTTTATTTGATATTGACAACAAATAATAGACTAAATTTTTATACTTCAACCTATGGGTTGCCAATACTTTCATGCATTAAGCATTTAATTAACATTTTTATTAGATGTGAAAATAATGAGTGCATGTATAGTTTATCTCATGAAAGAATTGGACTGGTAAAGTTGCTGTCTGAAAAGTCTGGAGATGTCACGTTTAGGACAACTAAAATCCATCCATGTGTATTCTTGGTTGGAGAATGGAGACTGAATTTATTTAGATGTTTAAAACCTATTGAAACTTCAGTTTGGTTGGGGAATGTTAGCTTCTGATTTAACATTGATAGCAAAGAGAGGGATATGTACAGGTATCTTACACATGATGTCAGTGTAACTAAAGAAACTTAAATATAGAAAAGAAGCTACACATAAGACCTCACTGAACCACACATCATCTACTTTTTTATCATCAACCAACTTACAAATGACTATTTAGTATAACTTTCCTATAAACGATGCTTACTTCATAGACTTTGATTCAAAACTTTCTACATTTTTTTTAAATTGGAAATTTTATTTACATTTCAGATGTTTCCCCTTACCCCATTTCCCCCCTCCCTCCCAGGAACTCCCTATCCCTTCCCCACTCCTCTTGCTTCTATGATGGTGTACCCCCACCTACCCTTCCCCGTACCTTACCTCCCCACCCTCAAATACCACCCCCCCACTATGTCCAGCCTTTATGGGACCAAGGATCTCCTCTCCCACTTATATATAGCTCCCTTGCATATATAGCTGGAGCCATGGGTCCCTCCTGAAGGGCTCCCAGGCTGGTGGTTTAGACCCTGGGGGCTCTAGTTGGTTGGTATTGTTTTCCTCATGGTGTCACAAATCCTTTCAACTCCTTCAGCCTTCACTCTATCTCCTCTATTGGGAACCCCATGATCAGTTTGATGGTTAGCTGTGAGCATCTGCCTCTGAATATGTCAGACTCTTGCAGACCTCTAAGGAGGCAGCTATATCAGGCTCCTGTCAGCATGTACTTCCTGACATCCACATCAATGTCTACCTTTGGTGACTGCACATGGGATGGATACCCAGGTGGAATGGTCTGCAGACAGCCCCTCCTTCAGTTTCTGTCCTGCACTGTGTCTCCATATTTGCTCCCTTGAGTATTTTGTTACTCCTTCTAAGAAGGACTGAAGCCCCCCCCCCCCTGGTCATTATTCTTCATGAGCTTTATGTGGTCTGTGAGTTGAATCTTGGGTATTTCAAGCTTCTGGGCTAAAATCCAATAATCAGTGAGTGAATACCATGTATGTTCTTTTGTGATTGGGTTACTTCACTCAGGATGATATTTTCTAGTTCCATCCATTTACATAAGAATTTATCGAATTCATTGTTTTTAATAGCTGAGTAATATCCCATTGTGTAAATATGCTACATTTTTTATTAGCCGTTTTTTATAGTTTTTGATTGGGGGGCCATGTGCAAAGCCAGAGTTCTACTTTGGTATTTCTCAGTTGGTGGTGGTATCATCCAAATGAATCCATTAGGTCATCCCTACAGCATGAGCTTGTACATGAACTAGTCCCGTAAGCTGGCCTTCAGCTCCTGGATAAGTGTACAATCTCAGATGTTATTCCATTTCATATCTACTGGAGCTATCTTAGCAATAGTATTTGAACTATTCACTTTTTAAATAAAATTATGCCATATTGTTAACACGAAAAGATATATTTTAGCATCTGAGACCTAATCTAGATATTTAACCAGACTGGTTTTCAACTTAACTCGTCAGCAACAGACCTCGAACTTGGGCCATCTCATCTTTCTCTCCCAAGTATCTAGCATTAATCTGTGCTAACACGCCCAGATCCATCAACATTTTTACTTCATTTTCTTCTCACTTAAAATCACCAAACATTCTGGTACTCTGTTCCTGCTATATTTTGGCTCAATTCCTTCCATAACTCCAGAATGGCTTTTGTTCTACTACGGCCACTTACATTCTTCTAATTCTTCAAGGCCCATGTAAGGTCACCTGACAAAGTTCCGTCTTCTAAAACTGAACATCTTAAAACTAAGAAAAAGATTGCTTCCAGAGGAGTTTACAAAGCACTACCCAGTGTGCAAGAAAGTATTACCATATTATTATCACCATCTTTTAGAGGTCTGTTGTTGGGAGCCGACTCCTAGCAGAAAGTAGCAATCATCTTTGCAGCCATCTCGAGCCATATACCCTGACAAGAGACTTGTTTTCAACAGCCCACAACAGTTGAGCACACTCTAATAAACATCTTGTTTTCTCACATATCTTGTTTTGCTGTTTAGTGCCCCCAGCTGCAAGGCACACGTGGTATCCACGCTGCAAGGCACATGACATAGTGCCTTCAGCTGTGTTCCCCTGCTTGTCCATGAGGGCAAGGCACGTGGCAAAGTGTATAAATACCCAGGATTTCCTTTCAATAGGGAGACTTGATCAGACTCTGTCTTGTCTCCATTCTTCGAGTCTCTTGCCCCTCCATCCCCACACTCTCTCTTGTTAGACCCTGACCCACGGACCATAGCAGCAGCTCGGGCAGGGACAGAGTGGCCCCGAAACGTTGGCCAGAATGGAGCTAGCTACAGTCTGTCAATAAATCTATTATTTGATGCATGTATGTCAAATGGTTTTTAATCAGAAATCATTTTCCACATTTGAGGAAATTCTGAAGTATGATGGGAACTCTGTTCTCAAAGCATGTTCAGAGAAACCTGAAACATTTAAATACATATCATGTCGTAAGCTCTACCTAAATGTATTAGGAATGTTTACATGCATTGAAATATCACATAGCACTCCATAGATACACATGAGTTGTACAGATTTTTTCTAAAAAATTTTTTAAAACAAATTAAATGAAAAGTAAAGTATAATCATATCACAGTGACGAAATCCGTAGGTGATTATTATTTGCAAAGCCCTGTGTTAATCTTAATAGATGTTTTCAGACACCTTATCAATCAATAGCAGAACATTAAATAATAAAGGCAGAGTGAAATATCTCCAGTGAGGTACAAACAACGTTTCAGTATATTTGTGTGGGCTGCTGAAAGGCAAAACAATTGCATCCTCATATGGCAACAATTAATAGAATGAAGAGACCCATAAAATAATGAGTGCTTCTTTGTTGATTGTAAAATACCCATTCAGCCTAATTCAAGCACAGTGCAAATGCCTTGCTCTCAGTCTTCACAGTTGCCCTTGCATGTAGCTATTAGTCTTGCCACTGGACATTTAAAAAGTTAGCAAACAAAAGATTTTTGAATGGTAACAAACTAATGTCGGGGAGAGGCTTCAAACTCTGTTTTCTCTACTGCTTAATAATTTTTTTATAATTCAAATTTCTTTATAATCTCAAAATTTATGTCTGTATCACATATTACCTTTTTCACTTAACATGTGATACTTCTCCAAAACATTATAATATAGAGTTTAGTTTCATGTCTTCAGGACGACTTCATGCTTCTTTAAGGTTTCTACTGATGACGTTGATCAAAGAATATTTTTTCAGTGATATTTGAAAATCATAATTCTCTAAAGGTGAATGATTTAAAACATTTTACTATAGCAGCTTGGTTTAGCTATGGATGTGTTAAACATAAAAGAAGAATGTTGAAAGCATGTGCAGTGGGAGAAACTCTTGGGAATACACGCTATGTTAACATAGATTATGTAAAAAGGGGATTGTGTGTGTAGGTGTGAGTTTATGAGGCAAAGACGCATATGTGGTCATGGCATTAGTTTGAGAGTTCCTTAGCTTTGCTTTAAACTCTTGAGTACGGTCAAGGGTTGGTATGTGTTTTATGTATTTTGCTTCTTTATTTAATCACAGAAGTTCTGAGATTACCTATATAAATTTTATATACTTATATAATTTACCTAATATGACAAGGACAAATTATCTCTGATAAAAACTTACATTCATTTCTCCTATGGAGTTAAAAAAACAACTTACGTATCTGTTTTGAGGTGGCATCAAGTTCTTTTTCTTAAAAAAAGAGCTCTGTAAATTCAAATATATTAGTCTTCATGCATTGTTGAACTTTGAAATTGATGTTTTAATAATTAAAGCATTCTGGTTGAGAGGTTTAACATGGTTTGCTAGTTTAAAGTAAGCTCACACATATTAGTTACAGTATGACTAAAAATCCAATATACTATAATAATAAACCATTTGATTAAGCAGAGAAGTTTTTATTTTGAGCAAGTAGAATTTTCCTTTTGCTTATAATAAAGGACAATCTCTACCGTGTACCGCTAGTCATTCTGTCTTATCTTCTCTTATCATAATGAATTAATTAAAATAGTAAGCTTCTAAGAAACAAGGACATTTTCATTAAAATATATCCTTTCATTTTTTTCTTGATGTATGGTATATTTGAGTGCCATTTTTTTTAGAAGTATGAAGGGTAGCTGGCTTCTTTCAAAGGCTGAAGGAAAGACAAAGGAACTCACTCAGCATGCTGCTAGACTGCCTTCATCAGTCAACAGCTGCAGTAAATGGATGCACTGAAATGTACTCCTTTAATCTTGCTTTCCTCTTGCATTTACATTATTTTCTCTTTTTTTTTTCCTTTTTATCCAGTTCCAGAATGCATTTTTCTATTATCAGCCATCTACAAGATTTGAATTAGTTGTACTTCTGGAAAAACAAACTTACCAACTTCATTTAACATCATCATTATTTTATTTAGAGTTCGTTTGTTAAAATGAACAGATTTTAAATGGAAATGCCAACTTTAAGGGCATCTTTGTGGTGTTCATTTTGCTTAATACCTTTCAATAACTCAAATATTTACAATAGACTACAGAATTTCTTGTACATCATCTGGATGTCCTTGGATTAAATAATATAAGTAGGGAGATCATTCCAAGTACTCTACAGTAATTAAAGTGTGCCAATAAGTGAGGCCAATTTGAAGAGTTATCTTAGAAATAACAATTTTGGGGGGGAAGGTTGCAGTATGATTTAGTCAAGTTGCTGCCAAACAAGCATGGTTACTTAAGTTGCGGTCCTCAGAACCCATGGAAAAATCTTAGAATGGTGGCAGATTCCTGCAATCCTAGTGATGGAGACAGAGACAAGAGGATTCGCTACTGGAAAGTCAGTCTAGCTGAAAGAGGAAGCTCCAGTTCAATCTTCAGATCAGGAAGGACGATATTAAAGGGTACATGGACCTCAACACACATGTGAGTATACTTGACCTGGGTCGTCACTTCTATTTAGATTCAAACCTTATAATCAAGGATATTAATAAATTTTGTTAACAGTAAGAAAATGTAACCAAGGTCTTAAGATTTGTTTCTTTTGTGAAACCTATATAACTCAGCAATATACTAATGAGATTTTACTTAGTTTTTCAAAGAATTTTTTTGTTGTTTGTTTTATATTACATCAACTACTATTCAATATGTAAATAGTACACTGGGTATACAACAGTGAATAGGGTAACCATCTCTATATACACCATTCACCGTGGACTCTAAATTATTTACAGAGACTAGAAATTAGAGGCAGAGAGCGAATGACAGCAATGGCAGCACCTTTAAGACTAATACAGTCAGTTATTTGTTTTGCAGTTAGAATTCACATTTTTATAGAGAAAACAAATAAAAGCATTTAGTTGAGAAACTCATAACAGCATCTTTAAAATACTGTTTAATTGCAATGACTTTGTCTTATTTCCATTGTCATAAAATCATCCTACAGAATATTATGGTTGGAAATAATTTATACTTCAAATGCTAATTTTAAAAACAAGATACAGACTTGCACAAAGATGAGCCTTGAAAATAAAGAAACCACTTCCATATTTCATTTGAAGAGCAAATACTTTTTAGCCTCTTTCCAACAGGCACTCTGGAGTATGGGGGATGCAAATATTTCCTTTAGGTTGCAGTGTTACAAGTTCATAACTAGATGTTCAGTTTTCTAAAGATTATAAGCCAAGAATAGTCATGACAATAAGTAAATAAAAGTAAGGCTTCCTGGCTGCAGAGTCAATGCTGTTTAAGAGTTCAGATCATGGGAGTATACTCTTCTTGTTTAGTCTTTGTTGTCAAAGTTACAAATTCTATTTCTTGTTTGTAAATTATCTTTTGTGAATTTGTATGCTCAAAGCACCTAGTTAAATGAATGGTTGCTTTCTGGTGATCTAAATGTTATACAAACTATTGACTCGTCTTAACTTCGAATACCATATGCAAAGCTAAAACCACAAAGAACATTTATATTCTGAAACTTATTAAGGATGGTTAAGTTCTTAGAACATGCGATTTCTCAGACAGAAAGACAGAGATTGACAAAGGAAAAGATAAATGTACGTTTCCACTTTCTAACATGTTAATAATCTATTAGCCTACACATGAGGTACAGAAAATTCCAAGCATTCCGTTGGAGAATAAGTAAGAAATGCCTACTGCTAGAATTCTCCCTAAAGTCTCAAATATTGTATATCAGGGCATGTAAGAAGAGTTATTTTGTTTATGTTCTTTTAAAATTCATATGTTATCCTGTAATACATTACAATGCTGTTGAAAAAAGCTAGTTTGCACTAAATTAAGCTATAGCTTGGTAGGTCTCTCCTAGCTCAGTATATCAAATTATTAATGAAGTAATTACAGAAAATATACACCAGGAAAATAAAATGAGAGCTTGCGTTTTTTCTAAAATAATTTTATATAGTTGCCTGCTGAATGATGCCAATCTTGAAAACACACTAAATTTAATATGAATATAACTTCAAATCTCTTATAATAAATAAAAGGGTCTATGGAGTAGTATAGCTGACATGCGTTTCTGACACTCAATGAGAAACTTTGTGAAGAGACATATCTTCAGACAGACAATTTGATTAAAGGTCTGTATCATTGTGAGCCAATTCTTTGGCTTCTTCAAACACTGTCTTTATATATACAATTAAATAGAAAACATCCTATGTATAGGTATAGAATTATGCTTATAAGAAAAACATTTCACTTATGGTTGACTCACATTTAGATTCTGGTTCCACATTAAAAAAAAAAAAAAAAAACCAGGTAAAAATTCTGGCTTGCAGCACCACTGCTAACACCCGGGGCATACATTTATTACAGTTCTACTGTAAGGCATCATGCTGTGACAGAGTGTAGCACTGAACTGATATCTTGGCTGTTGTCCAGAAGACAGTAATTAGTAGGAGCATTATGCCTTTCCTGCTTCCCGTATAACACACTTTCAGAACATAGCCTAGGGAACTCTGTATTACACATCACCTAGGAGCACATCTGGAATTTAATGCATACATTATGTCTATTGCACATGGCATCTGAATTATGTTTGAAGCTGGCATAGAATAATTACTGTGATAACTGGTTCAGATGTCCAGTTTTCATGGATATAACACCACAGATTTATGTGCATATATGTTTTTTCTTGGATATCTCACAAAAAAGAAAAGAAAAAAAAAACCCGGGCGGTGGTGGCGCACACCTTTAATCCCAGAACTTGGGAGGCAGAGGCAGGTGGATTTCTGAGTTCGAGGCTAGCCTGGTCTACAGAGTGAGTTCCAGGACAGCCTGAGCTACACAGAGAAACCCTGTCTTGAAAAAAATTCAAAAAAAAAAAAAAAAGAAAGAAAGAAAAGAAAAGAAAAAAGAAGCAAACAGGGTGTGAATAAAAATAGAAGAATTGAGAATCAAGGAAACCGTGTAAAACTAACAAGTAGAGAAGGGCTAATAAGGTTATTTGGCGCTAAAGGATGAAGGATGCTTGAGTATAACCTGTCTTAATAAGTGCCAGTCACATGATAAGTGTACATGTATAGAAGCACACATAGATGCACATATACTCACATAATCTTGGAACACGTATATGTGATATAAAGTTTCCTGCAAATTTTTACCTTTATTTAGGCCAATTAGATGAGGCTAAGTATATTTTATTCTCTTCTCTATTTTGTTCTATTTGTGTTCATTAAAATATTTATTCACTACTACAAAATACATATTGTATGATTAATGAGTCAGAATATGTAGCTGGGGGGAAGTTATCTCAGTTAATGAGTGGCTATTTTTCTTTTAACTATGTATTTCTAATTTTACTATGAGTGTGCATGGATGCACACACACAGTATATGTGGGCATAAGCATGTTTCTGTAGAGGCCAGAGGACACTGTCAAATCCCCTGGAGCTTGATGTTGCAAGGAGATGTGAAATACTGGCTCTAAAATCTTGTGTTAGTTTTGCAGTTTACTTGTTTCTCAGCTCTTTATATTTTTAGTTACATTCTGTTTCCTCGATTTTCAAGCTATCTGAGGACAAGCATATACGCACATACAACAGATACTCAGAGGTCGGAGTTACAGAATGGCTTGTGAGCTTGAGGTTACAGCTACACGGCATGAATGCTAGGAATCAAGCCTGTGGTTGCTGAGCGGGCAGCAAGTACTTGTAAACCGAGTCACCTCTAGAGCCCACATGGGTGAGTTCTGTATGCCAAGAAAATAGATAGAAATGAAACCCTTGTTAACACTGTGGAAAGATTCAAGGAGTTGTACCATTTCCAACAGAATTTCAAATAGTTTCCTGTCATCTCTAGAGATAATAAAAGCTAAACAGTGTAGCTCTATTTACTCTTTGAATTGCACATATCACATGTGTCTTCTAGTAACATTTTTAGATGTGCTTTCTTATTTTGTACTTATAACAGTTTTGTTAGGCTGTTATAAAATTGCTTCCCAATTTTATTCTTTAGGAAATTAATCCTCAATGGAAGAAAAAAATGTCTTCGCTGAAGTAGTAAGTATTAAATATATTTTAATGCAGGGAATTTGATTATAAAATTATTTTAAGCTTGTTAAATACAATAAACTAAATTCCTTCCTTTTATCAAAGATTTTTTTCTTCATGATTTTTCCCTGTGCCACAACAGTAATTAATACTACTTAAATAGCCTCATCTAATGAAGAATAAATATCTTTCTCTACAGAACATTTCAACATCACTCTAAGTAACAGAGAAAAAAGTTAGCCATCCTGTGTTGTTATTGCCTGTGGTCAGCCATATAAAGATCTGTCATCATTTGTCATTGTCTTGGGTCACAGAGCAAGGTCTCAGAGGATGCAAGGCACATTTCGTTACTTCTAAATAATATTAACACAGTCCAAGTTACCCAGATACAAATGCAACTTGTTAAGTTCACACACTGCCGGGCATCTGCTCTAACAAGGTGTTATACTGAAGATTTACAATTAAAGCAATACGAACTACTCTACACAGGATTAACTGTGGCAAGTTACAGTCCACAATACACACACAAACCCGGTTCAACTCATTAGATTTAAGGCTTATTCTTCTTTCTCTTCACACAAACATAAAATAATACATAAAAGCTGGCACACAATTCAAGTTAGCATTGACATCCAAAGTGCTTTATGTGAACTGCAAATGTAAACATATTAAGAAATAAATCAGATTATTCTATAGAGGTACAGAATTTATATGAGAAGTTGCAAGTAATATTAAGGAACTATGGCTTTGTCTCTGTCCTAGTTAGAGCCAGTTAAATATAATATGGAAGATATCATTCCTTTACTCCTATGTTCCTAAACTTCATCTAGTTTTGAACCCAAACTTACACCACATACTTCATGGGAAATTTGGTTGTTCTGAAAATTAATCCTTAGAGGGGTGTTCTTGCCATTAACTTAAAACAGCTTATTAACTCTGAAAGCAACTCTAAAAGAATTCTCTAGAAAATGTGACAAAAACATGGATTTTTTTTTTTTTTTGTAGAAAGCAAGCACATTGATCATAAACAGATTTGCTAGGACTGTTTGCATGTACAACTTCTCGCCATGTTGACCAGATGGCAACATCACATAGTGCATAACCTAAGGATCTCTAACCCATCTTCCTGCTGGATGACTCAGACGAAGGAGAGTGGTTTGGGCACTAGTGTGCATGAGACTCTTCACCGAGAATGAGAATAGCTTCAGCTCCTTAGTTTTCTCAAATTAATGGTTATGATGGATCCTTATTTTTTAATAGTATTTTCAGATAGATTAAGTGTAATATGACAGAAATATAATCTTAAATTTCACAGTTTTGTTATTCTCAATAAATACCCCCAATCAGTAAAGCCAGAATCCTGACAATATTTCCCTCTAAAAGTTCAGCTCAGAATCAGCGGCAATTTCTCCGTCAGAACACAATGCGAAATAATGCGTTTATTTTCATGTCTATTTCATGACACATTTCAGATAATTATATCATCTATCTCTTAACACATTTATTTTTTTCTGTATTCTTCCCACCTGTCATTATTTATGTAGCAGCAAAGAGAATCCTCCAACACCAACACATGAGTCTAATGATGAAACTCCCTGGCAGCCATCCCTCAATGCAGTCTTTAGCACACTGAATAATAAAATCCAAAGGCTTTTCACTTAGATGTCAGATAGTTCATACTCTCTTATGTCTTTGCACTGGCCTTCACAGTTTGTGGTCTTGCTTTTTTAAATAAGACAAATGTTTGCTTGTTCTGTTGAATGGTATGTTCACATTCCTTACTCTTTCCATTAACTGAAATATCAACTACTTGGAGAGTAGTCTTCATATTAGTTTAGATTTTAAAGGATACTGTTAAATCATCTTATATCTTCCATTTATTTTCTTCCTGGAACTTATGTGGTTTTTCTTATTAAAACCTACTCCAGTTCTATAAGGTAAATGCAGTTAAAGTTGAGACTCCATCAGAAATCTGGAAATGCTGCTCATATATACAGAACTGGTTCAGGATGAGAGAAGCCTTAAACATACATAACCCCTAATCATTCTCTCTCTCTCTCTCTCTCTCTCTCTCTCTCTCTCTCTCTCTCTCTCTCTCTCTCTCTCTCTCTCTCTTTCTCTGACACACATACATACACATGCACACACATCATTATCAGTATTTTATCAGTATGCATAATCAAATATCAACTCTGAAACACAATGAAACTAAGTTGTTTGCTGAATGAGTATTATTATTTGTTATTCAGAGTGGCTACAGGTGAAATGTTCACACATAGTTTTTTGTTTGTTTTCTTTCATTTGTTTCATATTTATAATGGAGAGAGTACTACCATTTTTTCGAAGGAGCTTTGCTAAGCATGATGGTCAAATTTTTCTACAATTACTCAGAACTATGCAATATGCTCATTAACATCTGATTTAACTTGCAATTCAATATGATATCTTAGATATTTCTTGCTATCAGCCCTGAGAGTCCATTTATGTCAACTGATTGTGAAACTCAACCTGTCTGATTGATAGAAAACCAAGTGCCATAAAGTAAGAAATTCCCCAACTTTTAAAGTCAAGGCAATTCCAAACACTTTAAGATGCTATCTGTCAACTCAACTGGTTTCAAGGCAAAGGTTTCTGGGATTTAAGAACAGAAATCTTTGGAGGAAAACCTACAGTTTGATCTAGTTTCATATTATACCATGAATCTATGCAATTAGGAAATTCAAACCATGGAGACGCAGTTCACCATATTTTACTCCTGTTTCCTCATACTATGATACAGAGTAAAGTGGGTGAATTATGGAGAATGGAATTCTAATAAGCATAGGGAGGATTCAGAGTAAGAGACTAAGGGGACACCTAGAGACAGCATGTACATCATCTTAATTTTGGGTGTTTTATGTCACTCCCCTATATGTCACTGAGGGTGATTTTTCAGGATATTGACATGCAGAAGAACTAAGACCATTTTGCCCAGGAAGGGAAATATCTCCATCTTATTTGTTTTTATTTAAAGGAGTAATACATTTGACATTTTAATGATCTTCACAGACAAACTCAGTAAACCAATTATACATTAGAAAATCCTATAATTGGACAGGTTGGCCTTTAGAATTCTAAGTGGGATATTTACAAAGAATCCATCAACTCAATTTCTGGTCATAAAAAACTGAGTCCTCAGGTTTCATGGTTGGATAACCAATGCCAGTACTTCTTTCTCTCACCAATAACTCAGGCCAGTACTACATACATATTTCTGCTGTGCAAATAGAGCAACAGACACTCCTGTGCAGAGTCACAGTAGAATTGGATTCAGGATTATTCATTTTTTTTTTATTGTTACTGTGCTTATTTTATTGTATTATCTTGTTTAAAAAAATACCACTCAAATTGTCAGTGCCTCCACTTTCTGTGCAGATGATTTCTGGTTTCATTGACTTTTATGCCCTGAGAGTCAAGGATAAGAGCAATTAAAGTATTAGTGTATGTGAAGAAAGGCTCAAATGAAAACATTAAGCCTAATACTTAAACTTTTCTACTTTTCTTTCCTTTGAGTCTATGAAATGATACATACATCTGCTGAGAAATTGCTCAGGACTATTTTGTCATAAATTTATGTAAATAGCACAATTTAGTCCATAAGGTATTTCTAAATGTAAATAAAAGTGATATTCATAATTTCTGAGCTTTGCAATTAAAAAAACCAAAACAGCAGCAACAACAAACAACAAAACAACCCAGCTCCTGTGTCTTATAGTCAACCCATAATATTGAACATCTCCTGGCATACACTGCAATAGTAAAAGAAGCTTCAAACTCAGGCTTATTGCATTTTAATTGGGTTTATCTGGGGAGCATATACATCCAAATAGGGAAGTATATGTGTGTAAGAAGAGGGAGTGTTAGGAAATGAAATCCAAAAGATTATTGGCAAAGGAATTCAGTGCTACAGATGAGTCCCACAACTGCAAATAAAAAGAGATGAAGCAGAATTTTAGTTGCATGAATTTTTATTATAGCTGAAGGGGAGAGGAGGTGAAGTCTGACACAGCTCACAGTGATTCTTCTTTGTAGTGCTTCATGTCAACTACTGGAGGGATTTGTGTGGAGTCTAAACTTTCAAAATTACCTCAATAAGAATAAACATACGTCATCACTGAATTCTTCATCTAGGTAACACGTCGCATGCAGAAATACGTAGACTCTCAAATCAGTAAGGACACAGATTTAATTCTATCAAAACAATATTTAGGACTAAGAAAAAAATTAGTTATCTGTTGTATCATATACAGGAATTTGCAGTTTGACTTTGGTTCATTTTTTTTTTTTTTTTGGAAGGGGTAAGAAGCTGGTATTTAGCAATTTTAACAATGCAAAGATACATAGAAGATAGTAATTCTATTCTCCAATATAACAGAGGCTCTCGCATGGAAGGTGAAGAATATCTCTAACCAGAATTTTCAAATCTAACAGGAATGAGTTATATAAAACAAAATAACACAATAAGTCATGGAACAGACATTTGTTTGATTTTATGGAAAGGAAACAAATGGTGAGTTATATACTTGTTTGATCTTTTAAATTGTACCACTTTTTCTTGAAGCTTCCACAATGCAGGTGTCAGGCAGATAGGCTTACTGAACAGTTGAGTTACCATAGTCCGCTAGTTTCTGAAAATTTAAGTAAGAGATAATAAAAACATGCTAGAACAAAATGAAGATGAATCTAAAAGTCAAGTTTACTAGTGTATGGTTTACCAAATATCTTTATCAAATACTATGGTTGTCTTTGTACAATTCCTAGGTCCTTATAAATGCTATTCCACTAATGAGAAATTCATTAATATTCTTTCTCTCTCATAACTTAAACTTATACATTGTTTTAACTTATCAAAATCCAGGAATCAAATGCTACATTTTTCTACGCAATCAGGAAAAACTGAATTACATTGACATATTTCTTAAACTGCTTTAAGTGTAGCTTGGTGAGACTCCTGAAATTATAACACTCATGCATGTATCAATATTCTCAGTAGGCTAAAATTATCAGGGCTAATCAAAAGAAATCATATATAAACTGTAAGAAATAACACATTGTTTCAGGACTAAACTTTGTGACCGAAGTATATTTAAGACTTAGGATTTCCAATGAACTATGGATTTCTGTATGTACACATGAAATAGATAGTCAGGGTATTAAATGCAACATTACAAAAGGGACAAAAATACTCATGTAAAAATTATGGAGAAAATGTTTGTAAAAGGAACAGACATTTCACGTACAAAATGTATCAAGATGGACATAGTTACTGTCAGCATATTTCATAATTTATTTAGTACCTGAGCAGCAGGATACCTGATGTGCTATTTCTTTTGTTGCTGAATTCTTCTTAAAGATCTTGTATAATGAGAAACAGCAGTCTTCATATAAAGAACAATGTTGTAAAGAGACAGTGCTATGCAACCAAAGTACAACATTAACTCTTTATTTCATGAATTTGAGGTTTAATTGTGTTAGCACGGGGGATTTGAAACACAAGTTATAGTGTTCTTTTCAGAGACAGTCGCTTTTTGAAATTCAGGATTAGTTGTTTACAAGCCCTTTATATCCAAACTCAGGGACAAATTAGCAATGATGTAATAGCTGTTTTTCTTCTCATTTGTAGTAAGCAATTCGCAAAAGGCCTATCTTGGGTAGAGAGAAGAATTGGTTAGAATTATGTTGGGTGGGTTGGGAAAGCTACAAGAACCAAGGTTTTGTGTTCATTTTAAATGGGGCACACTTAGGATGTTGGACACTTAGCGTTATTGTGCTTAAGTGTACTTCCTATAGTTGCACAAAATTTGACAGTGCCGTTACTGCAGGGTAAAACCTATGGTGTCAAAACACCACGAGGCAAAGCTCTCTTCTTTGAGACATTTGTTTCTTTTCCAGCCCTGTTGGTGGTTTCTACACAGAAGCTCAGGAGGAGTCATGTCACAGTTCCAGGGTACTGTAACTTTAGATGATATTTTCAGTATCATTACTAAGCCATCTTGAAAGGTCACTTTATCGAAAGACTTGGAGCCAAGTCTATTTTTCACTTTATTGTGTTGAACATAGAATGATATATTTTTAAAGACACTTGCTCAGCCATGTTCACTCCCATTCTATTCTCATTTGCTAAGAAATGGAAACAACAAAAAACAAAATCCTTTTTACTCTGAAATCTCTGAGAGCTCCAGCTTTGCATCTTGAATCATGGATTTCTTTCTAATATCACCGATGCTATCAGGCTTTTCAGGACAGAGGCTAGAGTTTTAAAGGCAATTCTCTCTTCTCCTTGTCAGACATCTTTCACTCAAAATCTACATTAAAACAAATCACAAAATCCAGTCACATCCTAAGAGCAAAAACTGTTTATTTCTAGGATAACTAAGACTCCCCAAGAACAAAGGATAAATTACCAACCTCTCAAGGTTGACCTAGATTTAAACAATGGGCAACTGAACATTACTGTAAAAGTTCATGGCTCATCAACAGAACTCTCTTTGAGATTCAGACTCTAATTTTTTTTTAAAAAAAGTCTTTTATTTTTATTTATGTCTGTGTATGTCACAAGTGTTCAGGGGCCCATGGAGGCCTGAAGCAAGAGTTGTGTGTCGTTATGGCACTACGAACAAAACTGGTCCTATAAAGAGCTGGAGTTTAAGGAGGAGTATCTGGTTGCTTTCTCTCTAAATGTTTTCACATCAGTCCCTAATTCTCTACCCTGGGAGACCAGAATAAATTTTTTTCAACAGTAGAACTGCAGTAGTTCAGCCATTTCCTTAGCCAATGATCCATCTCTCCTGTTTGAAGATTCAGTTTCTAAATATCACAATTTGAATTTATAACAAACCATATGCAGCTTCACATTTAAGGAGGTCTTAATTCAGTAATATCTACAAGCCATTTGTTACTTATTAAATATTAGTAAAGAGGAAGCCAGACATTAAGTGCCACAGGAGCCTTGATTCTTACAAACACTCGTATAGTGGAACAATGCCTGGCATCAAAAGGGCACTAAGACTGCTGTCTTGCAGTAAGCAACGGCCTTCTCTTAACAAGAACGACAACGTATAGGTAATGTGAAATATCCTGGGGTTGGCTAGATGGGTGCTTTCTGCAATGCTGTAAAAAATGACTTTTGGTATATGGGAAGTGGCCGAGAGAACAAAAGAGCAGGCTGAATTTAGAATCCTGGAAACATACGTTTATCTACATAACCAAGCAATAAAAAGAAGGTGAATAGGAGAGCAGCAGCCTGTTATGTCCCCTTTGGTGTGAAGAGATTCAATATTAAAACCAGAGAAGGCGGCATCTTTTAAAAGGATATTGCTAGAGCGGATTGTAGAAGGTTCTGTAAGTAATTAGCTTTTACATGACTAATGATTGCGTAGTACATGCAGCCAGTGTTTATCTTGGGTCAGGTAATTGATTTGTTTCCTCCAGTGCTTTCCTTGCCAGCAAACTCAGTAGAGCAGCAGTACAGGCATCTCAGGAAAGCCTATTGGGATTTCAGGTTTCTCCTCTCCCTAGAATCAGAACCAGCATCTGAGACCCCCCATTGGCTCATTTTTACACTAGCATTCAAAGACCAGCACCCAGGGCATTCTTTAATGCCCCCTTCTTTTGGAATGGAGGAGGTTAAGCCCTGGTCTGTCTGGAAGTTTCTCAGTTTTAGGAGGTGTATCTGGTTTTCCTGGACCTTTAAATGTTTTCACAGAAGTCCCTGATTCCCTACTCTGGGAGACCAGCATTAATTTCTTTTAGTAGTAGAACTGCGACAGTGGCTATCTCCTATTCTCCTATGAGGCTATGCCATTTAGAGGTTCCATGTCCTCAGCACTGCAACCTTGAGAACCAAGCTTCCAGCATAGGATCCTCATCCTCTAGGGACACAGTCATGCCACAGGCAAGCCCGGAAACAAGACTTAATATAAACTCTGGAAATCCTAAGCAGAAGCTTGGTGCTGCCGACTGATTTTACTCCTGTACTCTTTGATGGTTTTTACTTTAGTTACTGTTTTTCCATTTTTTAAGCTGTTTTATGTTTTTATTTTATATTTTATTGTGGTAAAGTATCTAAAATGTTTATACATGTATGGGTATCCACACAAACACCCCTTTCTCTCACTATCAAAGCTATTAAGGTCAATAAATACATTTAACATGATTGTAAGAGAGGAGATCATTGAATAAAATCAATTGTATTTTTATATGTAAACAGTCAACAATCTGAAAACAAAATTTAAAAGAACAATTTCTTTAATAATATCTTTAAAAAAGCAAATACATGAAAACAGTAGAAGAAAAACAAACAATCACAGGTTTACAAACTGGATATTAGCCAAAAACTATAGAACACCTAGAATACAGCCTACAGACTGTAAGAAGTGTACCAAGCAGAAATGTCCAAGTGAGGAAGTTTCAATCCTATGTAGAAGGAGTAAGGAAATAATCACAGGAAGCAGAGAGAGAAAGGGACAAGGGTGGGTGAGGGGAGGAGGAGGGCAAAAGGGGAACAGGATCAGATATGGGGGGAGGGGCCAGGAGAGAAGCCCAGAGGGCCAAGAGAATAAATGGAAATAAGCTTCCTTAGGGAGTGGGAGGTGGGGGGACTATCTAGAAAGTATCAGAGACAAGGGAGGTGAAATATTCACAGGACTCAATGGGGGTGACCTTAGCCAAAATGCCCAACAATGGGGAAAAGGAATTTGAAGAGCCCACCATCAGTAGATAGACAGGGCTTCAAGTGGAGGGATAGGGTTACTAACCCACAGTCAAAATTTTTGACCCAGAATTGTTCCTGTCTAAAAGAACTACCAGGACAAAAATCGAGGAAAGACTGAAGCAAAGGTGGTCCCTTGACCAGCCCAACTTGGGATCTATTTCATGGGGTAAGGGGTGCACACCAAGGCCTGACACTACTATGCTATGATGTACTTACAGATAGGAGCCTGGCATGGCTGTTCTCTGAATGCCCCCACCAGCAGCTGACTGAGACAGAAGCAGATACTTATACCCTACAACTGGACTGAAGTCAGGGACCCTATGGTTGAATTAGGGAAGGAGGGAAGACAAACAGTCTCAACTAACCCAGAACCCAGGGAACTCCCAAAGACTGAGTCACCAACAAGGAGCATACATGGGTTGGTCTGAGGCCCTGGCACATATGTAGCAGAGGTCTGCCTGGTCTGGCCTCAGTGGGGAGAAGGTGCACTTCTTCTTCTAGAGACTTGAGGCCCCTGGGAAGGGGAAGCCTTGATGCTGGGGTGGGGAGGGAGGAACTATGGAAGGGGGAGCTGGGAGAAGAAACAACTGGAATGTCAATAAATAAAACACTTTAAAAAAGAATTACAAACTGCAAGCTCTAAATTGTTGAGGAAAATACTTAAAGGTGAAAGTAAGTGAGGGGAATCAGCTCCTGTGTTTGAACTGGAAGGCAAACTATTGTCAACTTGAGACAATTATCCAAGCCAACCTGAAGATTTGATGAATCCCAATAGATTTCTTTGATAAAATTGACAACCCTGATATTCATATGAATATTTCAGAAGTCCCCAAAATGATCTTGAAAGTGCAACACAAACTTGCGCACTAATATCTTCCCAGTTTTAATGTTTACAAACCTACATTAACCAAGACAGTGTTCCGCTGGTTTGCATTGGCTTCTTTCTGGATTATTGGAAAGACTTATGAATTCAGAATTTAGCAACCACATTTAAAACTGATTCATTTAATGATGGGGCAAAGAAAATTCATTTGATAAGTATTAGTCTTCACCATCTGTAGAGGACAGTTATTTCATATGCAAAAGAAGAATGAAGCAAAGTCTATGTACTCTATAAAATATCTCAATATGAACAAAACAATCCAACACTAAAATTTATTATGCAGAACTCTTTGTACTTTTAGATTAGGCAATAGTTTTATAGAAGCAACAGAAATCAAAAGGGACAAATTGGAGTTTGTCAAAACTAAAAATTTTGTGCTTCAAAGAATAGTTTGAAGGATACATTAGATGAAAGTTTAGAGCATGCACAAGTATATATAGCAAAGAATTTATATATAGATTGTGTAGAATATTCTTATAATGTAACAATATGCACTAATAGCCCAATACAAAGTGCTCAAAAGATTTGAATTAATGATTTCTAAGGAAAGCATAGAAATAGCCAGTAAGGGTATGACAATGCTAAGTATCATTAAAGAAAATAGAATCCTGTGATAAGTTACTTCATACCTACTTGCATGGCTACGGTACAAAAGAGAGCAACAAATGACAGTGAACCTTTGTGCAATCAGAAATCCCACAGATTTTCAACAAGAATCTGAAATGGTGTAAACAGTAAAGCACTTTCACACTTCCTGGAAAAGGTCAATATTGAATTACCAAATGGTCTTTCGTTTCCACTCCTACATACAGTATGTAATGAAAATAATTAAAATATTTACATGATTGCACATAAATGTTAATAACAATTCATTAGAATGGGTCAAAGATGGAAGTAATACAAAGTCTAACCAATAATGAATGGATAATCAAAACAAACAAACAAACAAGCAAACAATGCACACACACACACTAACACATGGGATTGGGGGTCAGTGTAGAGCAATCACTAGGGGCAATAGCATTACTTTTGGAAGGGCAACAGAGATATTATGGATTGAAATAGTGATAACTGTCATATCTATGCAACAGTCTCTGCCCCAGCCTTTGCCAAATATAGCATGGGGAGTCAAAGTAGCCCTGTCCAAAAAAGGTAAAAAGATTCTGGTGATTTTTGATTCAACAATAAGAACAACAACAACAATAATAACAACAATAACAATAATTTTATAAGAAGCACAGCAACAGAATCATATTAAGTTTTACTCTAATTATTCTTTATGCATATGAGGGAAGCAACACTGTAGTTGCATAGAGCAAGGACAATCAGTAGCTAATTTCTTATGCCAATGAAGTAACACATTCTACCTGCAAAAGAGTTATAATAGAATGATTAAGAGGTCACGTTTATGAGTGCTTTTCTTTTTATAGTACTTAGATGAAAGATGATGCATCATTAAAAAAACATTTTTCTTGTTCTGTATCTAGCACAGCACTGAAATAGACTGTTGTTTTCCACAATGATTAAAGCATAATTATATAAATAAAAATAAATCAAACTTCTGCATATTTAAGACAAGAGAATACAAAGAACACCCATTTCCATTTTAGTTGTCAGAGAGAACAGTGTATCTAATTGTTTAAAATCTCAGAGGCAGAAAGCCTGAAGAGGTATGGCTACCTTCCTCAGTGTCTGTTGCAGAGTTTTAGGGGTGGTCTCAGTGTATAATTCAGTCAATGTCAGGTGCTGTGCTACCCATTTTAAACTCACTGGACTACTACATGCTCCTATTTAGTATGGCTTAAAGGGTCCATTTCAACTAAAGAAACTGAATCTTAATAAATTGAGGACATATAAGTCCCAATTGTTTTGATAAGACCCCAAAGTTGAGCATATTTAATTACGAAGCCCAAATATTGCAAACCTTGCTATTTTTAATTAAAGCTTAATAAGACTCTGCATAGACCAAAGGATTTGACTTGGCCTATGTTTCTTATTCAACAGGACCCAAATTTTAATGCCAGTTTTACTAAGAGGTTGAAAAATCACGGTGCTTTTCAAGTTTTTTTTGCAATTTTTTTTTATATAATATATCCTGATTACTGTTTTCTCTCCCTCTATTGTTCCCAGTTCCTTCACATCACTTGATTAAAAAAAAAAAAACTGAAAAAACTTTATTAGTCCATACTCATCCCGGGTGTGTGTCATATTTTGTTCTTGAATATCTCTTTCCCTTAACTCCCATGTTCAAAAATCTTTACTAAAACCCTATTGAATAAACTCTACCTCTGCTCCAAAAAATAAATATAAATCAAGGTGCCAAGTATATTGTAGTGTGGTTCCTTGTCATCAAGAGGATAGAAATCTTTTATACTGATGTTTATAGTGTGTCTAGAAAAGAATACTATATAGGTAATACAGGTAATACCATGTCCAATTTTCTGAAGTACTGCCAGATTGATTTCTAGAGTGATTGTACCAGCTTGCAATCCCACCAACAATGGAGGAGTCTTCCTCTTTCTCCACATCCTCGCCAGCATCTGCTGTCACCTGAGTTTTTGATCTTAGCCATTCTGACTGGTGTAAGGTAGAATCTCAGGGTTGTTTTGATTTGCATTTCCTTGATGACTAAGGATGTTGAACATTTCTTTAGGTGTTTCTCAGCCATGTGGTATTCTCTGAGAATCCAGCTATACTGTTCCTGGGCAGATACCCAAAATGTTCTCCAACATATAACAAGGACACAGGTCCACTATGTTCATAGCATCTTATATATAATAGCCAGAATCTGGAGGAAAGAACCCAGATGTCCCTCAACAGAAGAATGGATACAGAAAATGTGGTACATTTGCACAATGGAGTACTACTCAGCTTTTTAAAAACAATGAATTCATGAAATTCACAGGCAAATGAATGGAGCTAGAAAATATCCTCCTGAGTGAGGTAACCCAGTTACAAAAGAACACACATGGTATTCACTCACTGGTAAGTGGATAGTAGCCCAAATGCTCAAAATACCCAAGATACAACTCACAGACCATATGAAGCTCAAGAAGAAGGAAGACCAAAGTGTGAGTGTTCCCGTCCTTCTTAGGAAGGGGAACAAAATACTCACGGGATCAAATATGTAGAAAAAGTGTGGAACAGAGAATGAAGGAAAGGCCTTCTAAGACTGCTGTACCTGGGGATCTATCCCATATACAGACACCAGACCCAGACACTATTGTGGATGCCAAGAAGTGCATGCTGACAGGAACCTAATATAGCTGTCTCCTGAGAGGTTCTGCCAGAGCCTGACAAATACAGAGGGGATGCTTGCAGCTAACCATTGGACTGAGCACAGGGTCTCCAATGGGGTCCCCAATGAAAGAGTTAGAGAAAGGACTGAAGGAGCTGAAGGGATTTGCAACCCCATAGGAAGAACAATAATATCAACCAAGTAGACCCCCAGAGCTCCCAGGGACTAAACCACCAACCAAGGAGTATACATGGAGGAACCTATGACTCCAGCTGTATATGTGGCAAAGGATGGCCTTGTGGGGCACCAATGGTAGTAGAGACCCTTGGTCCTGTGAAGACTCGATGCCCCAGTGTAGGTGAATTCAATGGCGGGGAGTTGGGAGTGGCTGGGTGGATGGGTTGGGGAACAACCTCATAGAAACAGGTGACAGGGGTGGAATAGGGAGTTTCAGGGGGCAATCGGGAAAGGGGATACCATTTGAAATGTAAATAAAGAAAATATCCAATTAAAAAATTAATATTATATAGGCTCTAGTTCTATATAATATAGAAATAATAATATAGTTCTATATAATATAGAAAGTTGGGGAAGAATTCAAAGCCAGAGATGCTTAGCAAGTCTGGGGCCAATATCTGTGTCTTACTGCTGCATCCAACTCTTTCTAGAGCCTCATGAGCTTCTCACTATATTACAAAACATAATGTATATCAGACACAGGGCTGGAGTTCAGCACCAGACTCTAACTATGAACACAGTGTATCTATAATTAATGGCCTTCTCTGCTCATCGCTCAGAAAAGCTGAAAGTTTGCATCTCAGGTCTCATCTCATCTAGGCTAGGACTGATCATAGGTGCAGGCAACATAGGATACATAGGGGCATATACCTTTAAAGGATGACTTCACCATTAACTGTTATCCCTACTGAGAAAAAGAGAAAAGATGCTTATACAATTTTTTCCTTGTATCAACTTCATATAAGACATGAAATAATAAACTTGGTTCTTTTATGATGTTGTATTATAAATGTAGAGGTGAAAAAAATCAGAAATACTAAATTACTTCTAATATGTTCCATGTCAATGAGTAATATATGTGGAGTTTTAATTCCATATGTGGTATTATTTCTGCTACACATTGATCCATAATGGTTTCTTCAAAATGCTTAATTTCTAGTAATATTTGTACCTTCATTAAAGTATTTATGTCTAGTTTAAAAGTAAATGAATCTCTGACACAATTTGTATCTAATTCTTTCTTGTTTTTTTCCCCCCAAAGTACATGGGAATGTTTCAATAGATTTGTAAAACAATATTTACTCTCACAATCCCTTCTTCCTCGGTGTCTTTATTCTCACATTTATTTTCAAGAATTTGTTAAATCATTTTTGTAGAAGCAACCTCAAGAAAAGGTGATGAGCAATACAACATTCACAGTGGATGACATTCTGAATTTGAGCTGTTCATTCCTCAAGAGATTTGAGGGTTTATTTTTTTCCTGGCAAAAATATTTATTAAGGGCATTTTTCTTTACTTTTCTTTTTAGTCTTATATTATGGGCACATACTCCATAATTTTAGGAAAAAAAGTTTAAAGAATACAGAACACTCTAGTTTATTTTTAAATGAGAATGGAGTTACTCTCATATCCATCACCTGCACAGGTCAGTCTTTGCTCATGCCCAATGCCCAGTGTTGGGTCACGGGCTGTTAGACACCACTTATTTTTGCCCAGTTGTATTCAATAGATGACTGCCAGAGGTCAAAGCAGCTGGAATGAAGTGACCAAGAGGAAAACAAACAAGGAAAATGCATCCCAAAGATGTACTGTGTATCTGCTAAGAAAAGAGAGTCAAGAAATGAATTCTAAATGAAGAAGTTTGTGAATTGTGGTGGGTTACCAAGAGCCACCGTCTTTGTCACAATAGCACATTAAACACCCACGGATCTATGAACCGAAGAAGTATGCTCCATGTAGAGGATGTTCAAATTCTCCCTCAGTGCTATTTATTTAACATTATTATTTATACCTCTACACAAAGGACTGGAGCGGAGGCAATCACTGCCAGTCACCATGGAACTGTGTAACTCCTGCTCAGTGCATAGAGAAGAGCAATAACTAATGGTGTCTGCTGCGGTGGGTCCTAAATTCTTTGCTCTTATCTTCACTAGACAGTTTTATATGGGAGATTTCCCTTATCCACCTCTTCAAGCTGATCAAATTGCAAAAAATCACTGAGTGGGATTCTATTTTGGTCTTGCATGTGTGCAGGTAGACCTATAAATTAGCTGAGTAAGAAAGGGTTATATATTCTAAGGGACATTATAGCTCAGAGTTGGGCAGGAGTTTCAATGATCTGAGTGGATGATTACAGGGTTTTTAATATAGAGAAATATATTATGAATTTGTCAGGGTGGGTTTGTAATATGTTAGAATATACAGACTGTTAGAATTTTAGAATGCTAGACAGAATGCAATGTTAGAACGTACAGACTTAGAATGAACCACTGATTCATGGTGCTAATGTACTACATTGTATATTATTTAATCTAAGTTCTGAGTATTCATCTGTCATTTGCATTTTACGTAGAGGAAAGCATTCTAAATAGAAAGGCTGAAGTTTGTTTGCTTCCAGCATTAGCTCTGTTAATAATGTCCACTTTCTTCAGCTTTTATGGTACATGTTGGAATCAGATTTACCTTGGAAACTGCCTTTCAAACACAGAGATACTCCTAATTGTGACATATAGTGAATGTCCTTTTCTTTTTGTTCCTGCTCGTGTCTCTTCTGAACAGACTTTTCTAAGTGGATCTGGTCACTGGACCATCTTTGTATCTTCTACTATAGTTCTATGACAGTGGCATCAAGGACATTGGCTCATGGGCATGGCAGGCACTGGTGTAACTGTGTTACAAATGTGTGAGGTAATACAATGATGTCCCAACATAGAAAGGATATGCATTATCTTAACTGTTACTTATGCATACTTAACTGTTACTGAATAGCACACTTATTTCAACAAGAAGTACACTGTGTTTATGTTATCTCCTAGCACAAGGCTTTGAACAGTGAAATAAAACAAAGTTCTTACTGAGTGGATATATGTTGCCACTCATTTTTAACCAACTTTATAGATAAAGTGAATCTTAGGAAAAAATTCAGCCATAAAATAGTAAATAAAACAGAAGGATATTCTGATTTATAGGGAACTTATTTTTAGTCAGAAAAGAAGATAGAAACTTATTTCACTGATCCACTCAGGAAGCAAATATTTAGGAGATGATATTTAACGTTAGTACGGTTATGGGTATCATAATGTCCATGGTGGTGAGACCTCTTACTGGAAATAGTGTTTGGATTTGTCTTAAACCTGGCTGTTGGGAAGGAAGCAGCTTTCCTAAAACAATCAAAGCTTTGGCCTGGACTTGATAACAGTAGAAGGATGCTGTGATATTCTTCTCAAATATGTGCAGGGACAGTACTTATGAACCCTAGCTTCTTCAATGTATGTTCTGAAATCAATTCTGCTTGATAAATTAATCAGGGCACTGCTATACCTCCAAATCAAACACTTTGTGGAAACAGTGAAGAGATAAATTGGTATGTGATTGTTTCAGCTGTCACATCCTGCCTTGTATTTGAGTCCCAACACCTGCTCTGGGATTATTTGATTAGCAGGGATTTTTTTTTATTCTGTATTTCTGCTTAACTAAACTAAATAGATTCCTCACAAAGTGATTTTGAAATGATTTTGTGTTTTATTCATGTCATAAACTGGTTTGTTGGTATTTGAGTTGTCCATTTTCTATGAACATTTTAACAAAACCAGCATACTTATGATATTTGATCTTTCTTATTGGTTCTGACAGCAGTATATGTCTATTCTCCAGAAATGTGGGCATCAATAAGGTATATCAAGTTTGCATTTTAATTGTAATCCCACTAGACATTTTCTTCTCCTTTTGAAAATGTTAAACATCTCCACAAATATATCTATAACAAAATGAATACTAGGGGAGAAATTTCCAGTAGCACCTAAAGAACTCTGTGGGTATGTTCATTTTCTTTATAGCTAAACAAACTTGTTGTATTAGGCAGAATTACATGAATATTTACCAGCCTTTACAAGCTGCATACGTATATCCTGTCAGAAGAAATATACAATTAGGAAATGTGTAAACAAATGCTTTTCCTCAAATTCTGAAGCATGAGGAGAGATAAATACACATTTCTGATTTCACAACCAGCATTTTCTATGTTTCCAAATATTGCATTATTTATCACAACTTGGTAAGTTCCCAGAGCATTGTACTCTAAATGCTTCTTCATGCAAGAAGGGATTCACAGCTCCAGTGCCGTAGGACTCTGCTTCATCTAAGCTGTTGCATATAGTTAGTTGTTATGATTGTGGCTAAACATACATGACACAACAATCATGCAAACAGCTGACAATTTAACGTCTCTACTGCCACCATTACTGACCTCAAATCTGGTGCCTAGAATATTCTAAGAATCAATTTATAAATTAAAAATATTTTCTGTTAAATTTTAATAAGGGCTGATAGTTTAAATAACTATCATTTATAAAATCATGCCAGCCACCAACTGTTCCCATTGAAACCATTTAAATTAATTTGTATTTGTACATGTTCATATATATACATACATACATATACATACATACACACACATACACATGGATCATATACATGTACATTTCATATATACATATTAGCTTAATGAAGTGAAATTTCCTTTTCAGATGTTTATTATCTTTGATATTAAAGGTTTTATTTAAATTATGTCATTTATTGGCCTTAAAGTTGAAAGACACTTGCAGTGTATTTGGCATAATTCTAACACCTCTCTGGATGTTTTAACTTTGCATAGTGGGCTTATGAATTTCAAGAATGCTGCTCTGCTGAGCATCAATGCAGTAGATACTGCTGATAAAATTATCCATGGCCTGAGGTCAGTATTTCTATTTTGGTCAAGCTTCAAGAATGGCATAGATAACTTGATCATGCTAGCCCTTTTTGTCCTGGGAATACTTTTATTCTTGCCCATCATGTTAAAGCTTGTCTTTAACAACATCAACATGTTGGCAGCCAAGTACATGGCTTTAACCTGAAAATAGACCCCCAGACAGAGTTATTAAATGAACAGGCTTGCAAGCGAAGGACAGGTAAGATTCTTCACAGAGCCTTACCAAACTAAGACATAAGTGCATTGCTTTTGATAATGCATATTCCATGATGGGTAAGAAAGGCATTCTTGTCAGAATGACCTAAGACAAGCTCAGTCTTGTTTATGAAATAAAAAAGGGGGAGAGGCAGAGAGATTTGGGGGCTGCTTGGCAAGAATCTTCAAGGACAAGGAAATGGGCTGCTTGGCAGGAATCTGACATTGGCCAAGGACAAGGAAGTGGGTTTCTGGCAGGAATCTGACATTAGGCTAGAAAAAAGAAGCAATTTCAGGCAGGAATATAAATATTAGGCTAAAACAAAGAATAATTTCAGTCAGGAATCTAAAATATTAGGCTAGAACAAGGAAGTAGGCTTCAGACATGAAAATGGCTTTGGGCTAGGACAGGGAATTTGGCTCAGATATTTTGGTCAATCTGATAAGCCCTTAAAAACGGCAATCATGTGAGTATTCACGAAATTTTGTTTATTGCCTTGCTTGTTCTTTGACTATTTGTGTTTATTGTCTTGCTTGTTCTTTGACTGTTTGCATCTATTGTATTGCTAGTTCCTCAACCTAGAACTGACCTTAATACTTGCATGTAATTAAATTGGTAAAAACGTCAAAAGGAGGAGAGGCAGGTTTCTAGGGAGGGGAAATGGGGAAAGGAATGGCAACCGGAAATGTAAATAAAATATCCAATACAAAAACAAATAAACCAAAAAACAAAACAAAAGAAAACAAAAAAAGTCCTATGGAAAGGCTTCTGAACATCAGGCAGACTCAGAAACTATCCATGATCATGTAGCTTATGAATGTTGATCCCTAAGTAAAGGCTGTATATTTTTGCTTAAGAGTCCTTAGATTACAGGTTCAAAGTATAGGTTTAACTGTGGCTGTCTTTTTATATTAAGCAAGGTATTGTTTTAAATATAAAGTAAATGCGAGTTACATATATGCTTTGTGTTTCTAGATGTTTGTCACATTATTTTTACACTGCATCATTTTATTTATCTTTCTAAGCTCTGGCAAGTTTTCTTTTTCTGTCGTTTATTTTCCCCCCTGTCTGGGGAAACACAATTATACCTGCTGTTTCAGAGCTTACTTAGATTGGAATCAGTCTGCTAACCTCTCGAGAGTTGCACTGACTACTGAGTCATCTGGCCTCTGCAGGCCAGTGTGTTCTTTTACTAAATAAGGTATTCAATGAATAACAATTTAGAATACTGTTAAAAAGTATACTTTAATATTGCATATGTGATTTAAACTCAAGGGCTGCAATGGGAAGCATTCATTAAGATGATGAAGGCCACCTTCACTTATGGTTCTCACCATATGGGTGGAAACTGAGGCATGGCTTTACTGAAAGACAAAGGATATGGGTGGTAGGCCCAGAGAAGAGCCTACTTATTCTTTATTTTTTCTAAAGAAAATGTAATGGGAGTTACTGTTGAAGGATAGTATGGGCACAGGGCAGGATTTTAGAACTTTTCCTAAATGTGAAGCATGAGTAAGATTTCTGCTACAAATCTTCATAACATAGTTAGCATTGAAGTTGCCCTAGGAGATGATCTGCTTAATAATTAGAGTTGAGGCATAAATACAATGTCACAACACTATAATGATTTGGATGAAACATTTTATATAAAATTCTAATTAAGTCCATATGTATAATTTGGGGATAATTTGTTTGTTCAATAAGAAATTAGAAAAAAAAAAAAAAAACTAAAAAAAAAATCCTAAAAAAAAAAAAAACTAAAAAAAAAAAAAGAAATTAGAATATAGGTGACCTCAAAAATTTTGACTTTTTCATTACATAATCTTTTAAGAATCAGATAACAGCTTTATTGAGAACATCAATGTCTAAAACTACAGATATACCTTACTGTCCAATACATACAATGGAGAAAGATAAAAAATTCAAATCTTGTTGTTTTACTTCTGTAAGATACATTTCTCATGCTCAGTCCTCATTCAATAAATGAGTAATAGTTTAAATGTTTAACTATTATTATTTACCACAAAAAGCCTTTTGGTCAGGATAAATGGCAGGATTTGAATTCTGTAACCCCAGGAAAAAAGACCCATCTTTGAAGCATGATGCCATCCACTAAAAAGAGGGAACAGTAAAGAACCTTTATACAATTAAAGGGCTCTCTTGAAATAGTTCAGTCAGTAAAGTGTTTACTGATCACCTATGAAGACCTGGGTTAGATTCCCAGTAGCCATATTGAGAAGAAAATCTATAGACACCATTGTACACATCTGTAAATCGAGTTGTGCACTGACAGAAACCATTGGGTCCTCATAACTTGTTGACTAACCAACCTAGATGACAGGTGAGCATCGAGTTTTAGGTAGAGACTTGTCTCAACACATATGTTGGAGATCAAATGAGGAAGTCACCAGACATCGATGTTTTGCCTCATGAGGCACAGGCAGTGTTCATGTACCCATACACATAACTGTAGACACATGAATCCATACAGGCACACATGAGTTTTAAAAACATAGCTATGACATGAGGTTTACAGTTCTCTTTGTAATTAGATGTATGTATAGAGGTAATTGTAACAAAAAAGCAATCAATTATTGAGAACACCATGTTCCTACCCAGGGTCTCACTCAGTGTTATGAAGTTACAATTGACATTATTCTCATTTTACAGAGCAGCAAACATAAGATCCATACAGTGAGGTAATTCACTCAGCCAAAGTTTGCATTTAGTCAAGACAACTTAAAAAAAAATCACTTTGAAGTGAGATTCTTGGTATGTTTTCTAGAGAATAAAATATTTTAAAATAAGCTGAACTCTCAGAGAATACATTCTACATATTAGAGATGAACATAAGATTTAAAACAGAGTAGTTATTAATTTTTTTCCTCCCTGCTACTTTTTGTTAGCACTAACTGGCAAGCTGGAAAGGTCTTCAGCAGATCTTTGCATGTGCACTTGATGGAGCCTAAGCTTGTAGGAAATGGGCTTTTGACTGTTCTCCAGCCTAAGATCTAAAAACTACTTATATTCTACTTTACAAAACACTCTACCAGACTCTTTAGTATATTCATGCATACTATATTGTTTATTAAATGTATATTTTTGTAAAAGCAGAAAAGATTTTAATATTGAGGGTTAAAATTCTACTTCTATTTAGCTCTGATATTTGTAATTTATCATATCTCAGTGCACACTTATTTTTAGTACATATTTGTAATTATAATATTTAAATGTAACCTTATGAACAAAGGATTCTATCATGATGTGTGTGTGTGTGTGTGTGTGGTGTATACGTGTGTGTACAGTATGTAGGTGTATACAGATATGCTTTCCCATGTATGTGCATGTGGAAGCTTAGCGTTGACTCTGGATATCTATCCTACCATTCTCTATTTTTTGGAGACAAAGTCTCACACTGAACTTGAACTTGGAAATGGATACACTGGAAGATTGTGGAATCTATTCTTCTTAACTCTGGGTCACAGATACAAGTCACCACTTCCATTTTTATGTGGATGCTGGAGATCTGAACTCTGATTTGACCATGAGTGTATTACTTATCGAACCACCACCCTAGCTCCAGGATTATTGTAACTTCTGTCCCAATGACTTTTGTATTTTAAGAAGCACATGAACAACATGCTTGTTCTGCCCTCCTCAGTAGAGTTAAATGAAATGTCAGCTTTGACCTGTGTGTTTAGACAGCGCTTCTCAGTCAGCTAGCAGAAGATGATCTTTAAGACTGTTCTATCGCCTCGCTGTAAGACAACATACACCTCTGTGCTTTACTACTTTCAAACTCAGCACAAGAGCTAAAGTTCTAAAATCCTGCGACATTAGAATATGCAGCATTATTGAATCCAATACTGTCAGACAGGTGGGTGGATAATTATGTCCCGAATTTAAAGAAATTGGATGGGGCGAATTTAAAAATATACATTAGGCAGTGGTGTTAAATGAATTCAGTCCTCTTCCTTTTCTGCTCTATTTTCCCATTCCTTCCTCCACCCACTTTAAAGTTTCCACTGTAATTGGTGACTGTTCTTTCGAAGCTGTGTACCCTTAGGCCACAGATGTTGGGAGGAAGTGGGAGTGGATGCAGCTGAGAAACAGCCAAGTTCATCCTCCCCACTAAGGAGCAGGTGAACAGAGCTCCACTCTGCTTTCTGCAATAAGCTTCCTGTTATATTTAGTTTCAAGATTATGGACCACAATAAGGGGTGGAGTATTGGGTTCTGGACCTGTACTCTGGTTTCAGGAATCCACTAAGCAATATTTGATCAGTGTGTTTGCCATCCCTGGGTACAAATCCTTGCAATATCCCAGACTTAAACACATTTGTTCTTGGGAGTAGGATGCAGTCCCTGCTGTCACTAATGTGGGCTTCATCTGCAATATGTCAGTTTTAACATACTTGATAAGATCGGGAACTGCAAAGTTATCTACTTTCTGCTATTATCTCTAGCTTCAATAAAAATCAGCAATTTCTGAATATTCTTTATAAAGATCTCTAAAAGGTATCACTTATAATATGCTAGTTTGGGCATTTTGAATTAGAATACAGGAGTCAAGTTGCAATGAATCATTTTTAAATTTTTTTTCATTTGTACTTGATAGAATAGAAAGAAACCACAACAAGAACCATTAAAGCTGACTTCACTGCTAATTACTTCGACATTAGTCTACAAGCATTTGTGTTCTTTTCTTACACAAGGACTGGAGAATTAAGTCCCACAATAACTGCACATTCAGCTGAGTAGAAGAGAAGAGGTGGTAGAGTCAAAAGAGATTCTTTTAGAATTATTTAGTGAAATAGTACCATTGGATGACATTTCAATCCTCACAAATGGCATACCCATTAATATTTTAAACATATAGTACATGCAAAAGATGCCTGGTCTCTAAGTTGAAATCTCAGATTTATTAGTTAGTTTCTGGTATATGGTATATAGAAATCATCTAATGAGCTATATAAAATCTGTGAATGGTACTAAACTACTCTTTCTTTTATTTAAGTCTGAAGACAGTATTGGCATCTGCACACAGTAGGTTCTATAACACATGCTGTGTCTGCTATTATGAGGGCAGTGCAGTGCTTCACGAAGATAGAACAATATGAAGATAGGAACTTTGATCAAGCTGAGAGTGGATTTTTTCATCATAATACAGAGAGAACAAAGTGACTGATGTAACAAAAGAAATGCAAAGAGAGAAAGGTCATCTTCTCTCACACACTCCCCTGTTCTCTTTTCTACATCGGTTTTTCTGTGAGGAAATCTATTCACTTGGGAAAATTAAATTCTGCACATTATTAGAGGATGCATTCTCCAGCATGCTTACTGATATTGAAACAGGTCAAGCATAATAGGATGCAGCTGCTTTTTGGCTAAAATTTATAAAATTGTGACACCTTTCAAGAAATTGGTGTTCTTAATGTCTACTTGGTTAGGTCAGCAATGGAATTAGTCAATTATTTCTATGTCCATTTTTTTTCCATTTCAAATTGCTGGTTCAATATTTCTTCACATTTGTGACAAGAATTAGATGTCCTGGATTAGGAAAAAAAAACATAATACAGTTCACTAGTCTTTCAGAACATTTTTCACTACGATTGCAAAACCATGTCCTCTTTGCCTTTACAGAATATTTTACATCATTCAAGCATCAAAATAAATGTTTGATTTATAGACCGAAATACCAAAAGCATTAATTTGTATTCACAGTGTCTCCCTCTTCCTCTACTAAAAACTTAAAAATCTCTATTTATATTTGAATAATAAATTTACAATTATTTATAATGTGAAATTATAATGGATTTACGGCACCAAATCAAAGATGTCTCTTCTATTTAGTCCCTTGTGAGGGTTTTTAGAGAGTTGTGCTTTATTCTACAATGAAAACAAAGTGTTGTTTCACCCTGATAAAGATCTTGAAGAAACTTGAAAAGTACGGGTACTCCTGTCTAAATGAAACCATTCAAGCAGGGCTATGAATGTGCCTTTGGCAGAGATTTATAACACCTACTTAAAATGCTACATGGGTAGGAAATGAGAAAAAGACGAAGACAAAAACATATCCTCTAAAGTCAGGAGAGCACTGGGAAAACGGGGAAGTCTTAGCAATAAGAGACCACACAGCACTCATAATACATCTTTGGCTTTTTGACAGTCTATAAAATGCACAATAGAGGCACAGACTGATTTGCTGCAGAAGAGGAGAATTAATTGCTTAAAAGTGAGAGAAAACATAGGCTATCTATTCCATTTATAGTAATTTTGAAATAGCAAGCTATTCTACAAGTTGAATTATAAACAACGATATTGGCTCATTTTATGAATGAAATTAGCCTCTATATTTTAAGCAGTTTTTGGACACTGACACTGTCAACCACCAATTACAAAGAGAATTTTGATTCCTAAACCAAAGAAAATAGAATATAAAAAATCACACACACACACACACACACACACACACACACACACACACACCACACAGAGTCTATGTACCGCTAGGAGGTATTAGGTTGATTTTCTTAAGGTACAATGGCGCTGTTTTGTAACTACATATATGCATGTAACTTCAAGTATGCATCTATATATGTACATTCATGAATACATATGTGGAACTATTACATATTTTCTGTTGTGCCATACTGAAGCTCTTTAGGAATCTGATCACATAATCCCCACTTAGGAAAAAAATCATATATAGAAATCAAAGAGAGTACCCTTTGGCATTTTTCTTGACAAAAGGTTGTGAGAATAAGCTCAGAATATATGAGAAGCTAGACCAGGCCATGCGAGTGCTAAAGTATTCATCTTAAGAAGCTGCCAATTCTCCATAGTGAAACTTGAGGATTTCTCACTAATGTGGGATAAATGATTAGCCAGTGGTGGCTCACAGACTCAGGAGAAGATCATCTAATTACTTCGAAATGGATGCTTAAAAATTCAGAGTAACTGTCACCTCTTTCAAATAATGCTGTTGGTACAGGTCCCTGTTTTAGGCAGCTGAGCACTGAGATATGTCACTATCCATGTTTAGTCTTTACTGCCCTGGCCAAGATCCCTGCCTTCCTGGCTTGCTTCCTGGTATTCATTCTTAACCTACTGATACAGATAGCACCTGCTCTCTGCGTGTTTCCTTCTTGCATTAGAATCTGATGAGTGTTTTCTGATCTACTAAATATATGATGCAAATACATTCATTTCCTCTACTTAAACCTCAGATCCTGGCTTTTTCTCCAAAGCTCCAGCATTATAAGTTTTGAAGAACTTTCCCCTATTTTGTCTGGCCAGTCATGCCTACTAATGGTGTGCAAACTCACATACACCATTTCTCGTGTATTTAAAGAATTTCAATTTACATCACACAGAACCCTAATTGTCAGCTAAAATGACATTCCTAAGCTTCATTCTCAGATTGTCCCCCACCACTGGATGTGTTTATTTTTTAAATCTATTTTTCCTTGCAAATCAATTTCATGAATGTTTATTTATTTCCTATTACTTTATTTCTAAGGTACATTATGCTTCTGTAGAATTCAGCAGAGGTGGCAGGGGAGATGGCTCAGAGAATAAATTCCAACCTGCACTGACATCAGAAGATGAGAGATTCTGAGTTTAGAAGCCAGAACCCACAGATAGAAGTTTCTAGATATGGTTGTGTGCCTCCAATGTCAGCATTGGGATTCATGAGGAGTTTGGGAGATTTTTCTGGAAACAAGTTATTTTGCTAAATTTAAAAATTTGATCCTTTATATTCTTCTCAGTGTTTCTAGTGAGTGCAATATTTTTTTTTTTAACTGATGGTTGGGAATCGTTGAACATGAAACCATTTTACTTCGAGAATGCATTCCCTCTTACTGTTAAGAAAATCTGTTGGAAAATTGCAACATGAGTAACTAAAAATCAAAACAACAAAAACAAGCAAACAAAAAACTCAACAAGGCTAGTACAAGCAAACTTTACAATGTGCAGAGCCAGCCACCTGAATGTGAGACTAACGGTGATCAGTACTGCCACGACTGAGCTATCAATGAATGACCCTGGGCCAGGGAAAGACTTGGAAACAGATATGTGTGGAATGGTAAACTGCTGATGTACAAAGGCAATATATATGAGATAAAGCAACAGAGAGTAAAACTTAGCCCCAAAGATAACAGCAAGCTTGTTTATATTAGTGAAGCATGTGTGCCGTATGTCTCTGTCAATTGCACAATCCAGATATTTATCTCAATTTCACAAGGCTTTCTCAAGGGAATACGAATTGATATGATTAACACCATTTCAATTTTACTGATGTACCATCAACTTTCTTTTCCATATTGAGATGATGCTACTGGACTTATGGGATCCCTGATATACTTGAGTTGGCACCTTTCCAGGTGAAGACTGGGCTGGCTGATTGAATTTTTTATGGGTGTCTGTGTGGTTTTATGTGTTTGTTCTTGTTTTTCTTTTTGTTTGTTTGCTTGCTTTGTCCTTCCATAACACTAAAGTGTCTATTCTTTCTAGAGCTTTTTGGTTGCACATAATTTTCCATTTGACTCCTTTCCCATATATGGTACATATGGCAGAATTCTGTGTCCCCACAATTTATTGATAGAAAACCCAAAATCTAAAAGTATGAATGTAACTATTCAAAGATATAGAAGAATCATCACCAAGGTAACTAAGAGAAATAAGACCATTAGCATTGCCAAATCCATTATTACTGGTGTCTGTATCAGATGGGAGTATTTAGACGGGAGTACAAAGGAAGGTTCATGCAAGCACATTTGGAGAAAGGAACCATCTATAAGCCAGTGAGGGGGACTTCAGAAATAAATCTGATGACACTGTCATCTGGGACACTAAATTTATATCAGACATGTAAAAAATGGATTTCTGATTTATTTCAATTTAAATGTTTTCATATGATCTATTTGGATCATGATTTCCCCTCTCTTCCAGTTTCTCTCTGACATAACCCATCGCCATTCACAACTCTCTCTTGAAACACTCACATAGTAGTACTTTGTTATGATAGCAAACATACAATAACAATCTACCTTAAAACAATATAAAAAATAATCTACCTTAACAATATAATACCTTACACACACCGACAGAGTCTCCTCCCATCCTATCCCCTCTCTCTCCAACTAAAGAAGTTGTATCACAGAGAACCACAGCTGGATAATGTGCAGAGATTGAGAGACCTTGAAATGCTCAGTCCTAAACGTGATGTATTCATCAAATCCCTACCCTCAGGACTCAGGGGACCCTACAGAAGAAGAGGCAGAAGGAGCTTAAGAACCAGAAGGAATGGGGACACCAAGGGAATAAGGCCTTCTAAATACAGCAGGAACTCAGAGAGACTGTGGCAACATTCACTGAAGATGCAGAGGCCTGATGAGTTTCCAGCACTAAGAAGAAAAGCAGACACAAACCTCATCCCTAACCCTGAAGCTATCTCCTATTGATAACCACTCGCAAATGATGAATTAGTGTCCTCCAAATCAGTATCACTGGCTATATAAACTACTCCTAAAGGCAGGCCCATGCTCAGCAGTAGATGACCAATACGGAAATAATTCAGTTGCATTTTGCAGATTCTTTGCCTTATGCTTTGCCAGGACATTTTTTGTTTGTTTGTTTGTTTTCATTACAGGCTCCTTGTGTATTATGATTTGTGGTTCTGTGATTTTATGGGTTCCTGTCTGTGAACTTGTATGTTGCTACATCTATGTGTTCCTACTCTTTCTTTGGCTTTTTTCCAATGAATGAAAATAGGGACATGGTTTTGGATGGGTAGAAAAGAGACAAGGGTTAAGAGAAGCTAGGCAGAGAAAGCCACAATCAGAATATATTGTGTGAAATAAGTCCATTTTCAATTATAAAGAAAAAACCTAAATAGTTAAATATCTATAATATGAGACTTATTAAGAAGACATTCATACAAGAAATTCACATTTGAGCAATTTATTGAAATAGTTATCAAGAATTCGACAAAATGTTGATAAAAAGTGAGCCCATGTGTGTTGGGCATGCTCTTCGGGATTGGGATCCCACATAGTGCAGAGAACGGTACAGTGTGCTTTTCCTTCATACCCCTAACACTGACTGCATGCTTCTCAACGTGATTATTGGGATCTATATCACATTAAAGCTGAGTAAGATATTCTGCTAGAATCTCAAGTTATGTAGCAAATATACATACACATGAGGTACCATCTTATTCCCTCCAGTAACTACCTTTGAAATCAGGGAAAGAGAGAATATGCACATGAACTCACATGGAGCAAAGAAAACTAGATAGGATGGAAGACTGCATTATAAGCTAGGAAATTATGGAAATCCAGCGAAGCATTACACAGGTTATAGATTCTGATGGTAAGGATAAAAAGGGAGGGGAAGTGAGGACTCCAAGATGAGACACCTTGTGTGCTAAGAGGGGGTTAAGAATAAGATAAAAAGTAACCAAAAGACCAACTGATGGTTTCAGGAAAATTGCGTATGTACTTAATTCATATGTCTTTAAATATTTGTCCATATTATCTTTTTAAAGTGGTACTTTCTTGGTTCAACATCTGGAGAGAAAAGGCCTCTTTTATGGAATAGGACAATGGAGAAGACATCATGATGGAGCAGAAAAGGAGGTGAGGTGTTATGGTGTTTACAGAAGACCCAGTTAGTTGTTATACAGAGTCGGAAGTGTGGGATAAAAGGGGAATGTTTGTTCCAGACACAGCAGCAGTGTAGCAGGTAGTTTTTGTCCAATAGGCGACAAGCCAGAGGCACCTTGGAATAGGAGAACGAAAACAAAACAAAACAAAACAACAAATAAAACCTGACTTCATCAAATTGCCTGTGGGCATGTTGATGAGACATTTTCTTAATTGCTAATTCGTATAGGAGGGCTCAACTCACTGTGGTCCTGCCACCCCATAGCTGGGGTGCCTAGGATGTCTACGAAAAGTAGCTGAGCAAGCCATAAGAATCAAGTCAGTAAGCAGGGTTCCTCTTAGGATCGTGCCTTTCTTTGCTCTTGCCAGTGACCTGGAAGTCTAAGTCAAATCAACCCTTTCCTCCTGGCTGCTGTTTTTCATGGTGGTTATCAGTTTATCACAGTCACAGAGAACCAGTTCAAGGAAAGCAGGGTAGTGAAGAAAAACACAGAGATGTTTGTTTTGCAGATCTCTGTTTGTGCCCTTAAAACAACATTGACTCATGATCAGGACAGAAGCTTGGTTGCAGAGTACTTACAAGAATTGTTTATATAACAAGCAGCAGGAGACTCCACATACTCCTGAATCTGGAAGGAAATTTGGAATTTATGTTTGCTCAAAAAGAACAAAGTGGAAGAGAAACTAGCTAGAGAAAGAAGGGCTATATTATTTAAACCTGTATGATGGAGGCATCTTTTGGAGTCAAGAGGGACCTTGAGACATTGGTGACTATTAACATTGCTGTAAACTGTGGGATGTGGAAGTCAATGGAAGAAAGCTCTGATGGATTTAATGAGAAATGTTGGTTGTATTTTACACTGTTCTTTTAAGATGAAGACTGGTGTAAAATATTCTTATATATTAAGACCAGGCGTTACCCCCGTCTTCTTTCATACTCTGATAGATTATTAACTATACCAAATTTGGATTGCAGGCAAATAGGTTACTGCTTGCTCATCTTCCCTGATTTTCATTTAAACAGAATAAGAAAAATAGAAAACACATTTTTTCTTTGTAAGATAAAAATGTAGGTGGCAGACTTTATCTCTTCAAACAACGAGAAGCTGAATTATTATTTTTGCTCATTAATGTTATTCATTGTCTTTTTAGATTCTAATTAGGACTCCAGTGGGCGTTATCTTTCACTCCTTGCTGAGAGGCATGGCAAATGAAAGTAGGAATGGAGATGGACTTTCTGTCCAGGTTGTGTAATTTGTTTCTTATATAAAGTCTTGCATTGAAATATAACACTCAAGTTATTACTTCTCTCTACTGAATTGGGATCCATACTTAACCATCCTCACATAAAAGCACTTATGCATGTCTTCTAGTGATTTTAGGGATAAAGACATACTACTTGCTGAAGTTAACCATTGAAACTGTGATGAAAAGAAACATAATCAAATCAAAAGAGTTATTTTACAGATTCTGGCTGCATATTACCAAGCAGAGGGGATACATTATTCAAGTAATATGTCGGATACTGTAATGGCTTCATGTAATATAGAACATGAACCATATTTTTCTTATGAATACAATATAATTAGAAGAAAAGGTGAATTATAAATGCATTCGAAGATAAAAAAAGGACTTTGGATGTTGGGCACAGAGCAAGTGTTTGCAAACAACATGAAACTTTAGAATACTATCACTCAACTGATGGAATACCCTCATTCTGAATCAGAGGTTCAGAGATTCTTAGGGAAGAATGGTAGATTACTTGGGGGAGCTGCATGAAGAAGCAGAGAGGGAGGTAGAGTAGAGGGGAACAGAGGAGACTGGTCACCTATTTCCTTCAACACTGAGTACTCTACCCAATCTACCCCCCTTTCTTTAGTCCCATTAGGACTGGCTTGACATATGTGATGTTCTCTTGGAAAGTAATCCCAAAGTCATTTTTAATTGATTAAAGATCCGTTGTCACATCTTCCTGAGATGTCATTCACAGGTATAACCAATATTGCTCTGGGGCCTCTGAAGCTCATGGATGTCAGAAATTTAAACAGTATCGTCATCTTTATAGTCACAAAGCCACTGCCAGATAAAACAGCCTGTCCCAAGCGTAGGTCCTCCTGAGAGTCTGACAATGTGTACTAAGATTCTTAGTGTTGTTGTACCTTATTTAGCACAGAAGAAGATGGTGCCATTTATATTAATATAACTAATGAAAAGTAATTAGTTAAAAATAGACTCATGAGGTAACCGCAGTCATGGATGACAAGTGACATGCACCTATCTTACAGGATAAAGTAAAAGCAGTCTACTGTTAAGTTGTACTGTCCATTAGTAAAGATTTTCTTTTTCTAAAAAGTGTATTTTGTCATCTTTTTTTTCCAGAAAGGAATAGTTAGCCTAGTTTCTCTTAATACAGAGATGATGCTGGGCAGATCTTCCCCGTTATCCATGCAGGTACCAGAAAGTCACAGAAAAGAACTGTGAAATGATGAATGTTCCAGGAAAGACATATTTCACCACTGGCCTAGTCATAATAACTTATGAATAAAAATCACAGAAACCCAAAAGGAAAAATAAAAATGACCTTCTGACTGTACTATTATTATTCTTTTTAAAAAATCTTCTCAGATCCATCACTCACTTAAAAAAAAAAAAAAACAACCTAGAATTGGTGATTTAAACTTGCTATAGTTTTTAAAAAAATATTATTAATTTTTATATATCTCCAGAAGGATCCATATTTAAAAATATAGTGACACATGTATAATAACCAAATCAGCCTTTTCTGGGCTGCAGCCTGTGAGTTCTCTCTCCATGTACTGTTTAGCTGGGAAAGAACAATGAAGATTCTTGGGAGAATGAACAAAAGCAAACAGGTTTAGAATAAAATCCTTTAACCACTTATACAATTAAAAAATTCCTCAATTTTGGTGATATTATGGATATTGCCTCATGTATTGAAAATTAGTGCCAAAATATAGGTTTAGTAAGCCTGTAAGGTATATTTTAAAACCATTAAAATTCAATCAAATAGAGAGAAACCACCTTAATTATTTTGGAAATATTTAATTCAAGTGGTAGGTTCATGAAACTTGGTGATCCAGTCCTCCATTTACTTTTTTATATCAAAATTTGTTACAGAAAAATAAAACTATTTTACAATATACTTCTGTGTTTATGGCTGTATACAACTCTAGATAATTGTGAAAAACTTACCAGAAGAGTTTGACCAAAGGATGGTGTCACAATGGCATGATTACAGGCTTAATCAATTGTTCTACTTTTTCATGGTGTGCCTACCATTTTCAAAACGAGCTATTATTTAAGGCTGCGAGAGAAGCAATTTACAAGAGTATGTACCACAGTCTTTATTTTGTGTCAAAACAGTGTAATCTATACATGTATATATCAACATAAATATAATGTCTAACACGTGAATAGAATAATATACACATATAATAGTCTGAGAATTTTTAGAACTTTAGAAGTGGCTTTCTCAAACATATCAATGTTAGCTATGAGAACAAGTTGGTGAAGGAATGTAGTGACTTCCTCCCTCCCCATAGGCATGTGGGTTTGGAGTATTCTTGTCATTATAGTAATATGAAGCTCAGCAGCTAAACTCTGGTCTTGCCAAGCACAGCCAGAGATTGAAGTTAAATTAGTACATTTTCTCTGAAGATATAAACCAGCTATTGAAGCAAGTTATTTCTGAGCAGCATGAAGAGGTATATAGGTTTTTGTGTAGTCAGAATTATTTTGGAAGGTAATTCTGTAAGCGTAGTTACTTGTCTATTATATTTATTTATAAGGGCAAAGAATTAGCCTCGTAGCATCAGGTAATGCATAATTAAGTGTATTTTAGAGAATTCCAAAGAAAGCAGGCCTTTTATTTTTATTTATTTATTTTTTGCTTGTTTTTTTTTTTTGTTTGTTTGTTGTTTTTTTCCAGATCTTTTACATTGACTCCCATGAGTCAAAAGAGAGTTATTTGTTTCCTTAAAGATTGTTTTTAACAAAGGGACAAGGGGGAGAATTCTAGAAGAGACTTGTACTCTAACCTATGGAGGAGCGGAGTTTCCGTGCCAAGACTGAAATGAATAAAAGAGCCTCTAGGAAATCTAGGGGAGGATGATTCAGGCATTTTTAAAAGGCGGCTTTCAAGCGATTTAAACGCACAGCCAAGTCAGCTAAGTTTAAAAACCACCCTTCTAGAAACATTGATTAAATAGATTAGTTGTTTGACACTTCATTCTTTGCAGCAGTGGCCTCAATACATGCTAAGGTTTAAAGTTTCCTCCAGATTCATACATGGCCTCACCAGATCTCGTCTATAGAGGCATCCACGGCGTTGGCATCCACAGCAGTAGCATTCGCGTCTACAGTGGCATTGGTGTCCACAGCAGTGCTGTCAACTTTGCTTCAACTCATTTCTTTTTTTAAGGACTGTCACCACTATTTCAAATTGTCTCTCAAGATGATATGTGAAGTAGCGCTGCTGACAAGAATTTCTGTTCACTACATCGTTAAAGGCACTTGACAGTGATTGAGTTCAAACCACCTTGGTTAGTGTGTAACTCAGATCAACTCATTTCAGAATTCATTAAAAGGGAGGCCGTCAGCTTTGAAAACTGAAAATGTTTAATGGCAGTGTATGCAATTGTCAACAATGTCAGTATGATTGCAATTGTAACCAAATTCTATGGTTCAGAAATCCTATCTAGGATAAGAACAAGAAACATAAGGAGCTTAAACCCCCAAATCCTTCAGGGTCAATTGACATTTGTTATATTTTTCTTTCTAATTTAAAGAATTTGTAGTTGAATCTACTTTTAAATAATCAATGTTAGCTCTAAGATGAAAGTCCAGGAATGTAAGTGTTAAAATGATGCATGAATGTTCTTAATACCCAAATTTAAGTTATTTAAAGATAAGAATGATAGACAGAAAAGTGGAGGTAGAATTTGTCACAGGATCTTAAGTTTTCTTTTCTGAATTTAATCTCAGAATAACTTCTCAACCATAATTCATCAAAGTGGGTTGAAAGAAAATTGGAGTTTTGCTCAGTGTCTGATATCTTGCTAGACTATGTATTAAATTTGGATCTGGTAGAAAAATGTTTCTTATTTCTGTGACAAAAATATTCATATTGTATATTTTTACATTTACCAAACTCTCAAATTTGTTACTATCAAAAGACTAAACAGAACTTACCCATCCTCCCTTTCTCCCTCTCTTCCTTTGTGTGTGTTGTGTGTGTGTGTGTGTATGCATATGTGGTTGTGTGTGGATATCGATGTGAGGCCTGAGGTCAACCTTCAGTGTTCCTATGTCATCTACCTTTATTTTTGAGGGGTAAGGCCTCTCACTGGCTTGTCTAGTAGGTTGGCTAGCTATCCTTGAGACCCTAGGTATCTGCCTGTCTCTGCTTCCCCAGAACTGTGATTCTAAATGTAGCATTGTGGTTGACTTGTTTGCATAGTTCTGGAAATTGATCTTAGGTTCTCAGGCCTAATACTAAAAAGCCTTAAAATGAATTAGCACCTAGTGAAATCATATTTTTCGTGGCCCTTTAATTTCACTTCGTCATTATAGGTGTTTTATGTACCCCAGACTAATAGAAGAAGCTAATATTAGTTGATAAGCTCATATTAGGGAATGTAGTTTTCAACTAAGTTCAAGTGGAGAATTAAAAGTAACAGAGCATAGGATGAAGAATTGTGGCAGGGGAACCCAGAAGGGGAACAACAGCTAGATTGTAAATTGAAAAAAAAAATCTTAAAAAATAAATCATACAGCAACTGTTTTGGGAGGAGGCCTCCTTTCCTTCCTTAGTGATAAGGAAGTTTCGGTTGGAATAAGCTGGGAATTTGTTTTTTTCCTCTACTTCCAGAAGAAAGTTTCAACACTTTAGTCAAACCTTGAGAGTAATACTCATTTACTAGTTTCCAATGTGCATTTTACAGTTTCATGCCCTCTCTGAATGCTAATGTGCAACATAAAACACAGGGAAGAAGAAATGGAAAAACTGAACGCATTAAAGACATGACTGACTTGTAGTTATTTTGTACTTATGTAAATTTAAGTGCTGTGGGAAAGGATAACACTCAACGTCTGCTTCTTTCTAAAGTTTTAAAGGAATGATTTTAAAGAAGCACAATTGAGGAAAAGCTCCATGATATCAAGATCTAATACTTTATTTGATTCCTTTGTAATACCCATTGGGATTCTAAAAGTATACCTAAGAAACCATATCTAATAGAAATTTAGAAGCATTTCATGTAAACATTTTATAAGTTGAAATGACAGTAGCATTTAAAAAAAAAAGAAAAAGCTGGTGTGTGTAGGTGTGTGTGCTGGTGTGTGTGTGTGTGTGTGTGGTGTGTTTATCTGTGCTTGCAATTAATAGCCTAGGCATTCTTCATTCTCATGTCAAAAGACCATTAATGGAAATCTTCTTCACACATTCCCAAATTGTTAAACTGTAACCAATCATGATATTAGGGCTCATTCACTAGGGCAATTAGTTGCTAAAACTATGCACAGGCATCAGTATAAGTAATCAATCAGTAATATGCATACAGCATAATATGGAGACCATAAACCACTGGAGTCCTTTTGTAAATAGTGAAAATATAGAATAATTGCCTTTGAAATCGACTCTCCAATCTGACATTCTAACGTGTGCACCCACACATTTGCTGCCTTCACATTGTTGTAGGAGAGTATTTGTTCAACATTTGGTACATCCTTTAGGAAATCCAATGTGTTTTAATTTGATGTAACAAAATGTAGTTGCTGTTTTCATGGGAAAATTTGAGCTACAGAGCCATCATGGACATGTGCTTAATAAGTCTATGTACTAAGGGTAAGGAAGTCATTTTGCTTTTAATTTAGCTATATCATCTGTAGATGAAAGTAAAGAAGCCAATAACATCAGTAATAAATTAACATGGGAGATAGACCTGAGAAAGTACCAGCTAGAAAACTAAGAATATTGATGTCTATTGCTCCACTTTCCACCTCTCTTCTTAGTATATCAGCCTACTAGAATTTGTGAGTGAAGATTAGAGTAATATTACTGATAAATAAAGGACATCCTACCTGGGAGATATAACAAGAAAATCCACATCATTGTTTTGCGGATACAAATAAATACCTGACTTTAAGAGAAACTAAACTTGTGGATTATATCATTGGATAACTTGGCTTATTTTCAATAGTGTAATTGACTTTACTTTGCCAGATGTTTAGGTAATGCATGTTGTAGATGATGCTTCATTGAGAAAGAATTATGCAGCTTTAAAAGAGAAGACAGATGTTTAAAATGAAACAACACTCCAAGGAATATGTTTTTTTTTTTTTGCCATGATGTTTTATGTAAAGTCAACAGTTAAGACGTTGTCTTGCCATGCTCACCTGGGAGGGAGCTATTGGGAGATGCATCCAACTAGCATGTCCTCAGTTCTGTGCTGACAGAACTCAAGACAGCCTTATTCTGATATTTCTTCTCTTCCTTCATTCATTTAAAAAACCTCATACTGAATTTCTAGCATGTACAAGGCATCAGAGAAGGAACTATATCAACAGTGAGCCATGGTTTGGATCAGAATAATCTTTTATGATATTACTTGAAATTAATATAATAGAAATAATAATATTTAATCATTTTTATTTTCTCTTTGGTCTCTTTCAGGCTCTGCCAATGATAGCTTTATCAGTCACAAAGCTATAGGTTAAATATGAACATGCAGAGGTGAGAAAAGACATCTAAAAACATACTTTGTATTCACTTGACATGTGATAATTATCAGGATGTAAATGGAAATTGAGGGACTTACACATAAAGCTAAGGTGACCATAGTATGGATGTTGGAGGACGAGGAAATGGCTAGAGTAACAAGGAGTGTTGGAAGGTAAGAAGCTGAGCATAGGAATAATCCCTACACAGATGCTGTACACTACAGTGGCATTCTTAGCATCATTAACACAGGACATAAGAAATAGCAGTGATTCATACCATGCTGCCTACTTAGCAAAAAGAAGAAGAGTGCACACATAGTATTGAGAATAGAATTGTTGTTAGAATTTGTGAGAGAAATGCTGCCTGGTTTCATGAGACAGTAAAATTGCATTTCAGTTAAGAGAGAAAAATAGAAAAAAAAAACCCACAAGCACAACACAATTATTGTGTGAAATAAAAAATCCTTTTGACAGGATCAGAAACTGCCAAAGTTCTCATTCTTATATTACCCACATATTCAAACTGATGTTTTAACAATTATAAATTATAATTATAAATTAAGAAAGGCTGTGGAGATATTTCAAAGGTTAACATATTTGCTACATTAGGTTGATGACCTCAGTTTGAGCTTCAGAACCCAAATAACGTAGAAAGAGAGAATCAACTTCATCAATGTTTTCTTCTGACCTCGATATGCATACAGTGGCAACCACACAACAAAGAGACACACGCAGAGACAGAACACACACGCAGACCAGCACACATACAAACAGTGGCACACATATATCTCACACAGCCATTCACAGTGGCACTCACAGAGACACAGACACAATATACATGCACATACAGAAACACAAATGCACAGAAAAAGACACATAGGCACAATACATACACAACGGACTATGCATGCACACAGAGGAAAATATACACACACATACAACACACACATGTCAAAAAATCATAATAAAAATTTCAAACGTGAAGAAGCAGTGAGACCAGGAAGATTTACACAAAGAGGGGTATAAAAGCTTCTCTTTAATATAGTTAATATGCTACCTAAGAGAGACAATGCTCAGAATATTTCAGTTATGTTTTTTAAGCACCATTAGCATTTCTCAAATAAAAATCAATTCCCATTTGAAAGGTCCCCTGTCTCCACGACAGCTCAATCAACCTGTCACTCTTGTGGCCCTCTGCAAGCATCTGTCCAATTACAAATCAATCTCAGCTGTCCTCCATCTCGGAATCTCAATTTATAAACACACCTTTAAAAATCATTTCACAAAAATAGCATACTGCATTTTGTTGCAAAGAGTAGTTAAGCTCCAAACTAATTTTTGCTCCAAATTCATTTTCCTGTTCCAACCCAGGACTTTTAAAGGAATATCTCGTAGGTACATCCTTAGAAATCATTTGGTCATTTTCAATTATAACAGTACTTTATATTTACTGCAATAAATTAAATTAATATTTGTTTCATAGTCAATTGATTATAAAGTAGCCTCTTCCAATCCTTATAGGTGGGAGATACAAGATCCAGAGTAGGAAACTTACATGACAGGAACAACTGAATCTCACGTTCTCTCTCTCTCTCTCTCTCCTCTCTCTCTCTCTCTCTCTCTCTCTCTCTCTCTCTCTTTCTCCCTCCCTCCCTCCATCCCTCTCTCCCTCTACCTCTCTCTCTCTTCTCTCGCTCCCTCTTCTTCTCCCTCTTCCTCCCTTTCCCTCCCTCTCTCTCTCTATTTCTTTCTCCCTTTTTCTCTTTATGTGCATTTACCTATTCATACATGATACTAAAAAGTATCATTTTTAATTAGGCATTTTAAGATACTAAAGTTCCTAATAATTGAAACAAAGAACCACTACAATTTGCTTCAGTACAAGTTAGGTGAATTTCTTTTCCTCTTTCAAAATACATACTGCATTCCAGCAGTGATGTGAGGTGGTCTAATGCCTATATGATAAGGTGAAAGGACTTAGTGACTTAGGCATTGCACCTTAATGTTAAGCTGCTATGTAAGATCCTAGGACAGAAGCACTGCTAGATAATGTAATGATTTATCACCAGTGCAAGATGTCATTGCTCTACTTACAATGATAATGTAGTTTAAAACTTATGAATTGTTTATTTCTGGAATTTTCCATTTAATATGGTTGAAGCAGAGGAGGAACTGAAACCAAAGAAGGTGAATTTATATATACAAAGAACCACTATCTCTCTCTGTGTGTGTGTGTGTGTGTTGTGTGTGTCTGTGTGTCTCTGTGTCTGTGTGTGTGTGAACATGAACATGAAGGTAGCTGACTGAGCTGTAAGCTGGAAAAATGTCATATGTTACTTTACTCCAACTAGAATTCTTAATTTTGACTCTTGTCTGTACAAGATCCCTCTAGGGAGACAAGCATTTCAGGATATTGCTTTATTTCTAAATAAGGAAATTTAACTAGGAAATGACTAGATGAATGATTTCAGAGGTAACAATTAGCTGTAAAAAAAAATCATATTGTAGGAATACAGCAAGAGAGGATACTTTGTTTCCTGTGACATCAACAAAGGATATCTGGAACCAGACCATGTAGTCATTTGCCAGGACTTCAGAGATACTGTGTTAAGATAGATGAGGGTAAGAAAATACAATGAGCTCACAAAAGGAATGTCTTTTATAGAAGGAAGAATTGTAGCATGGATACATTTAAAGACACATAAATGTTGCAAACTTCTTCTAAGATCAGTGTGGAATCAAGGCTATACTTAATAGTAAACATCTGCTGTCTATTCTAATGTTTGCTTACCCCTGTCCTTGTGCTGCTACTGACTCTTAACTATGATTGCATGTGAAAGACTAAGTCAGTGACTCAGCCTAGGAATTATCAGGGCAAGCAACAAAGAGACATACCCTTCCCTAAAAATATCAAACAGCTAACAATGACTGTCAGGACCTTCATCATGACAAACACTTTTGTTAAATCCCTAAATTAGGTAGCTGCATCCTTGTAAGAACCCTGCGAGGTTCAACCTGCACTTTATTGATAACAGGCCCTAGTAGCTTGCTAATGGTAATAAATCAAGGAGTGTTAGAGAACAGGCAGCTTCAACCAGAATCCTGGAGCTAATCTATCCTGGATATGAGCTCTAGGTGTTCTGATGCTGATTCTTAATTGGCCTTCAAGGTAATACGTCTCTGATTAGAACACTTGCCACATACATTGCCTCAACTCTTGTGGAAGTCCTGGGGTTTGCTTATAATAAAAATCTTTCCCTTAAAGTAAGATACAAATGTATCTATAGGGGAAATGTTATTCCTTACTTCTCAATCCTCCCCACTCACTGAATCATGTTGGTTAATCTTTGTGCAACTAATGGAAATTCAAATTTTGCAAAAAATTAAATGGAAATATGGCCAGTATCATCAGAAATTCAATAGCAGGGCCAGATGATTTTTAATTCATTAGAAAACACTCAAGTTTTAGGCTTAGAGCTTTAATATATAGCAGTCTTAATGTGAAAACATTGAATTTACTACAATATTAATCTTTGGGGTTAGAATAGAGTTTATTTGCTGCCTGGCTCAAAGTCATTAAACTTAGTTCTCATATTGAGAAAAGACTTATGTAAATGTTCTGGGATATTTTTTGCAATGCTTTATATTCTAAGCTAGTTTGTGTCAACCATTTTTCTTGTGGGTATATTACCAAGAGCACACATAGGAATGTGCTAAATTAATCCTTTGTGCATACACTGGTTAAATTTAAGGACAGTACATGCCTCATTGATGCAAAAAAAAAATCTACTAGGGAAAGATGAAAGGACTATGTGCTTAACTCATTGGATGCTTCAGACTTTGTACTTATCTAGATACCTTAATTCCCTGAGCCATGTGTTTATCATGGGATTGGTAGTATCCAGGAGGCTGATGTGCAAAGTTTAAAATCAGCAATTAAATCTGCAGACAGAAATATAAATATGTTGAAATTGTTGTATAATTGTAATCATCACACAACATAGATGGTATTATATAATCATATGTAAGGACACGTGGTTGTGAAAGTTTTTCTTTTTTCCCTTGGTTTTCAGATGAAATCAGCTAGTGCTCTACCATTGAGACTTTCAGAAGTAGAAGTTGTGGCTCAAACTAAGTAAGACCACCTGAAAGAAGAAAAATTCTTCTGAAGTCCAAATGGTCACAAACTCATATTCTTTAAAGTAGTCTGTTATAGCAGACTACTTCTGCTATGACAGACATATGGAATTCAACACAATGGTTACACATGAGGCTGTCATTTGTATCGAGTAGAGGCAGACATTGCAAAATTATAAACTGAATGATATTTCCATTTTGACTTTGTATTACAAGGAAATAATCTTAAGTATAAACATTTACAAATGACTGTGCATAGACTGTGAGTATTGTAATATCTAGTATAGATATTTACAAAGAAAAATATTTATGTTCTACTGTAAAATGCAGGAATCTTTCCAGTTGATAGAAAATAAAAAGGGTCTCCAAAGATCATTGACTATAGGTACACACAACGGAAGTGAGGGCATGGAATTCTTTTCACAAGATTGTTTTTCTCTCAGGGGAATAAGTCTAATAACAGACATTCTGATGAAAACTAATTTCCTGTTTTTTAAAAAAACTGTACGACATGTTCAAATACACGCAGGATATGTGGTGTTTTCTAGTACATCCTTGGTAAAATACAATCAGAGGCTCTACAAAAGAACTAGCAATTTAGCCTATTGCCAGTGATGGAGGCATTAATATAAATATGCTTAACGTTTATTTTAAAAGTTGTTTATTAAGATATACAGGGATGGATCTAGGTCCCCTACACAGTTGTAGCAGATATGCAGCTTGATCTTCCCCTACAACTGCAGTGGGGACTGTCTCTGACTCTGTTTCCTGCCACTGGATCCCTTCCCCTTGGCTGGACTGCCTGGTTGGGCTTCAATAGGAGAAGATGCACTTAGTACTGGCTCCAACTTGATGTCTCATGATTGTGTTGTACCCAAGGGTGATTTCTTCTTGTCTGAGGAGCAGGGGAGGGGGTAATATGGGGAGAGAGCTGTAAAGGTTAGACTTGGAGGAGATGAGGGAGGGGGATCTGAGATCAGGATGTAAAGTAAATAAATTAATTAATGGAAAAAATATAATAATGTGCAAAGAAAGAGAATGACAAAAATTACAATAAAGCTACATTTTTTAAGAATTCCAAAATACATGGGAAAACCACTATACATATATATATTGGAATTGGAATCATAAGAACATAGTCATCCCCTTCAGTTCCTTCTGTCCTTTATCTAACTCTTCCATAGGGGTCCCAGACCTCAGATCAATGGTTGGCTGTAAGTATCTTCACCTGTCTCAGTCAGCTGCTGAATAGAGCTTCTCAGATGATAGCCATGCTAGGATCCTGTCATGCATGTCCTTTTGGGTCTGAGTTACCTCACTCAGGATGATATTAGTGGGATGCTAACCCCAAGGAAGACCAACAGTGTCAACTAACCTGGAACCCTGGGAGCTCCCAGAGACTAAACCATCAACCAAAGAGTATACATGGGCTGATTCAAGGCCCCTAGCACAATGTACCAGAGGACTGGCTCCTTGTCCGGCCACAGTGGAAGACAATGGACTTAATCTGTAGAGACCTAATGTCCCAGAGAAGGGCGTGATGGGGGTGATGCAGCTCTCAGAGGCAAAGAGGCACAAGATATTAGTAGAAGTTTTTAAAAATAAAAATACAGAAGATTTTCTGTATGTCAGAAACAAGGAACTTTGTGCAACTGAAGTGCTGTGGACTCCAATATATGCTTTCTCACACATCTCCAGTCTTCCGATCATGCTTCCCCTCAATATAGTCTTAAACTAAGATAATTGTGCATATAATAAATATAGGCAAATGTTTTTCTCTTATTCTTCAAAACAGTACAGTCAGACAACTATTTGTATAGCATTTACATATCTTACTAGTTATCATACATTACTTCAAGCTGGCTGATAATATTTGTTAGGATGTGCACAAATCATATACACACACAGAGACACACACACACACACAGACACAGACACACACACACACACACACACACACACACACACACACACCACACACACACTAAACCATTTCATATAGCTGCTTTAGCTACGGTCGATTTTAGTATTTATGGGCATCCTTACCAGATCCATCATCAATACTGAAAGGATATATTTTCTGTCACGGTGATTTATTTAACATACCTGAGCCATAAAGATTCTTACAAGGACAATCATAAAAAGTATCATTAGAGAAACAACACGTGTTTTTAACGATTTCTTTTGATATTTGGATTATTGTCTTTAGTAATTGAGAATGATGAGGCACACGGTGCTTTTTCTGCCGACTCCTTCCTCACTTGCCTGGCTCTGGGTACCACTCTGCTATTTCAGGGAGGCGGGTGACTCATGCTAAAGCAGCTCTGCTGACACCTCCATGTCAGCAAGAGAAAGAGAAATCACAAGCTCCTGTGGCAGCACTCCTTTCAGTACTAGAATTTCCCGAGTCTTCTTTTTGCCGGTGAGGTGACTTCATCAGTTACCCCTGAAGACAGGTGTCTGTGAGGTCAAGGGATGGCCAACGTGATGGTCAGATTCTGTTTGTTTACTAGGATAACTTGTAGGATCAGGAATTAGAGAAAACTTTTGTAACCCTTTGGTTGCACAACTGGGAAATTGATTAGTCATTTTTACCTTACTGGAGGATCTGAAAAAAAAAAAAAGCACCTGTCAAAAGTTCATACTTGGATTTCCTAACTCCAGAATAGCAATAGAGCTTCATCATTTTGGGGGTTCTTTGCAATTGTATGCAATTATATTTTTTTATATCTCACAGAAGAAACTTTGTAAAAAGACTTGTTACGGATCATTTTCCTTGACTCAATACTGTGTTTTAAGAATCATGAATTCTTTTGTGTCCAGAGAATGATATGCAATTTTATACCCAGAGAGACAAATTTTAGAGATAATTCCCCGAACAACTCATAGTAAGTATTAAAGCCTCAATTGATGCATCACACAAAACCTGTTAATTCAAATGGATGATGGACCAATGTTTATATTAGACTGATACCTAAAACGTCCTTGCTCTTTTTATGGGAGATGTAGCCTGATAAGGCTGGCCAACCTAAAATGATTATTTTTAAGAGAAATTTCATTTACTTCTGTCACAGGTATAGTGTGATTAGTACACATAGTATATAATATAAAGATATATCCAAAGATGTTCCAATCTTCCTGGACAGTTAAGGATCATTAGTTCTACCACTGTAGGGGGTCATGTTCAAAGTCACAGAAACAGTCACAGACCATAACTCCTCATATTGATGATAAGTCTTTCACCCCCATTTTCTAATATAATTCTAGTAAACAGACATATTCTCATGAAACCCATATCATCTTTTTTAAACCATAATTAAACATTCCGAGTTTTAGAGTTTTAAGAAAAAATGTCATTTCTGTAAGTGCAACTAAATATAAGTATAAGTAAATACAATTTCTGAAAATAAAAATACATTCTTCTCATTGACTATAGATAAATAAGAATATTCACAATATATTCCACCTGATTCAATACATACATAGTCTTGTTAGAAAATGAGGAACGAAGAAAACTTTTTGTTTTGTTAGTGAGGTTCTAAAAGGTGAGGTGATAGAAATTTGTATTGTAGTTTTTTTAGAGCCTCTCATTAAGACATAAATTTATGCTCTTGAACTGAAGTGAAGTGTTTATACTGAATCAAAACTTCTAATGTTGGGAACATAAATTGTGCCATTTATTAGAAATTCTAGAATTAGTTGCTCAGAGACACACCTAAGTAGGGCTTACTGAAGATAATGTTTATATTTTTTCATACTTCATACAAAATGTACATCTGTTCCCTTGTTTTAGAGGAAATCCCTAAGGTAAAACTTTGGGCCCATCTCTAAGGTGTTAAATGGATTCTGAAGTGATTGAGGTTAAGTCTGATTCAATTCCATTAATTTGTTTCTGCATTACATTATATATTTATATCCTTGAAGAGTTACGTTTTTAATCAAAGATCTGTAATATATGCAGGAAACCATTTAGTAACCAGATACTAACTCTTATGTTACAGTTGTGATCTCCTCCAAGACATATTTTGACACATACTCTCTGCCACATGTAAATGGGGTACCAAACCCTGTGGAGTTGTGTACAAAAAACCCATCATGTTGATGTCTCAATCTGTATGTAAAAGAGGCTGAAGATATTAGATCACTTCCTGAGCCTGCTTTATCATTCCCTTCTCATTATCAATAGCTTTATTATTTCTTTTATTTTGGTCTTTACATTAATTCTGTATTTTTGTTTAGGGTAAAACCAGAAGACTGCAGACAAAAGGACATATGACCAAATTTACTAAATATTGAGGACAGAAAGTAGGATTTTTAAAAAATATCATCGATTCATTTACATTTCTATTGATATACACCTAAAATTAAATAGGGCTTTTTGGTTTGTCTTTGAGCAAACTGAAAAGAAAAGAAAAGAAAAGTAAAGTAAAGAAAAGACAAGACAAGACAAGACAAGACAAGAAAAGAAAGAACAACAATATACATATGCAGAGGCCATTTCAACCTTATTTGCACCATAAACTTTAGAGATAAGATAAGCATAGATTGAAATGACAATGTACAAGAAAGGGATTTAATTTAGTCTGAGGCCACTGAGGAAAAAGCATGAGTGATGGGAAATGAGAGAAGGGTCAGAGTATCAGGTCAAGAGGCTGGCAAATTCATTGAATTCACAGGTGGTTAGACTACTGAAGACTATTCTCTCTGAGCAGGCTCCTTAGCACCTCCCAGGTCTCTCAAACCTATCCAGCTGGGAACAGCACCCAGCTCAGTTCCAGCTTGAAATCATCCTTTCTTGCAGCTAAGAGGTGTGGCATCTTTAACATGGTCTTATCAGATAGTTTTCGTGAGTCACGAAGAGGAATGACAAAAGCCTGCCTTGTTTGGGGTTGACATTAGGGACTTTTCAAACAAACAGCTTATAAGGAAGTATTCTACACCCAGCCCTAATATTTTTGATAATCCTGTGCTTTTAGGAACAATATCATTCAAACTTGCAGGATGTCTCCTTAATAGCACAATTTTTAATATATTTGTATGTGCACTCATGTGCATGAACATTTGTGTACACACACACACATACACCACACACACACACACACACGTATATATTAAACTGAAATAGAATTACATCACTTTCCTCCATTGCTTTTCTCCTTCCAGCACCTCTAATGTACTCTTTCCACCATGAATCCTAATTCTCAAGCTGATAGACTCTTTGCTTTACTCTTGTTACATATATATGTATATGTATAGTACATGAAAATAATCTTCTGAGTCCCTTTTTGTTGTTTGTGTGTATATGGTTTTGGAGCTGTGTAATCCTCATGGTCATATTTTTGGGACTTTTGAATCCTATTTGGAGGATTTTTAACTAGAATCTGTTCATGATACCATGATATTGCAAATATTACATTTACATTGTAGAATGCTTCCCAGGAATAGAAAATAGATTGTGAGGAAACTGAATTGAGGGAAATCTGTCAAGTTGATGGGCTTAAAAATGATGATGATTTCAATCTAGAAGATAGATAGATGTAAAGCACAGCAGAGGAGTAGAACTGAAGGACTCTATGACTGATGGCATGCAGCAGAAAGGAAGAGTGCAGAATGATCATTCATCTGGCTGGCAACCGAGAGAAGAGTGGTGCTCAAAGAAATGGGGAATACGGAAGGCAGGATCTCATGAAAAGAAAACCCCATACTACCTCATCAGGCTTGGACTCTAAATAACATTAGTACTAGTGGATGCAAATTCTTCTAAGTAGTGAGAAGAATCAGTTGATTACATTTTTTAGTATTTTTACGCTTGCCGTTGATTGAGTTCACAGAGTCATCAGAGAGCCTCTTTTCCTTCTTCCTTTAGTATGTATGTGTCTTTGCTGCATTTTCAATTTTAAGTATGACTTTTCTATAAAAGAGAATGATATGATTTTTCTTTGATGACTAGGAAAATTGTACTGTGCATTCCTCTAACACATATGTCAAGATTCTATTTTAGAAGAAACAGTTGTAACATTAAAATCTTTACTTATGGAAAACAACAAATGGCATGATCAGGCTCTAAGATAAATGAACAATACCTGATTTCATAATATATGACAATTCAAATTGAAACTTGGGTTGTATTGTAAATGAATACCAATTTTTTATTAATTGTTACAGCTCCCAAATACCTTTTAAGAGATACTTTAGTTCTACATAAATCTTTCACTACTTTATAATAGTTCCATAAAAATCTCCCGTGTTCTTTTATGATTCATTTCTGTTTTTCATGTTTGTTGTATGCTGTTGTTTAGAATCAATTTCAGTGACTGGTGCTATGCATGTCTAGTAAAAATATTTCTACTGTTCTACAGAATTGATCTTAGGCTTGCCACACAGTTTTATATGTTAACAATTCAAAAATTACGGAGTATTTTAATTTAATTTCCTTGCTATTAAATTGTCATCTAAACCATCAGTAAACTGATATGTATATACATATCAGTTTACATATATATATATATATATATATATATATATATATATATATATATATATGAATGAAAGGAAATAAAGTGATTAGGAAAGGCAACCCTTTTCCCCACAAACTCTGAGTTTATTTCACTTGAGAATGTGAAGCCATCTAACTCCATTAAGAATTCCCCGCAAACTCATTCTTCAACATAGGATTCAGGTCATTTTGTATTGCTGAAAAGACTTCTTTATTAGTTCAGTGATCACTTTTTATTACCCCTTTCCCCTGACTCTTTGATTCCCCATTGCAGAACATTTTCATATTTTAAAATTTTCACAACACAAGGACCATGCATTTTATTTCATTCTTCTGACTTTTACATTTTCACTAGTTATCCGAGTTTATTTTCTGTTCTAATTTCCTCAAAAGCCAGTTTGTACACTTCAGGAAATCTCATTTGTTATTCAGTGTTGTTTCTGGGCAAACCTGTCCATATTCATCTTGTGAACCAACATGTGCGTAGTTTCCAGTGATGGTAGCAAACACCCACTCCCTCATACATGGATAACTTGACTGAATCCAAACAAACGATGTGTTTAGCCCTCTCCCTATCTAACAGATGTGTCTTCTCGTTAACACTAGATGTATTTGAAAAATCAGTCATTTATCTTATCACTTAATGATGGTGATATTATCCGAGAGCATTAGACAACTTTGTCATTGTGCAGATAACATAAAATGTACTTATACAGGTTATGTCTACTGGGATCTCACTAGGCAATATAATTTAAGAAATCACCATGATCTGTGCTATCTTCCCATTACTGGCTGAAATAGACCATTTAGTAGACTTTTAAGAAGTGGACTATATCTGGGTGTATATCTTGTGCATGTCTTTAGTTCTAGCACTTGGGAGGGGCAGGTAGGGCATCTCTGAGTTTGAGGCCAGCCTGGTCTAGAGAGAGAGAGGGAGAGAGAGAGGAGAGAAATGGGAGGAAAGAGAGAGAAGAAATGGGGAAGGAAGGAGGAAGGGAGGAGGGAGGGAGGAGGGAGGGAGAGAGAAGAAATGGGGGGAAGGAAGGAGAGAGAGGAGAGAGAGAGAGGAAAGAGAGAGAGAGAGAGAGAGAGAGAGAGAGAGAGAGAGAGAGAGAGAGAGAGAGAGAGAAGATCTTGGACAGTCATGGATAGATAGAGAAACCCTGTTTCAGGAAAAAAAAAAAAAGACAATAGATTACCTTCCTGAGCTTACATCCTAGCCCTGTGACTTTGTGACTTAACATTTTTGAGTGTCCATTTGCTTGTCTAATGATATAATAATATTATATAATAGGATTGGTTTGAGGAGTAGTTTTAATAAAACCTTGTGCAGTGATCAGAATATATGAAAATCATTGTTAATGAATTAATCTTCACCTTCTCTGAGTCCTCGTATAAACCCTGAGTACAGTCAATCTTTCAATTTTTGTTAATTATGTTTCCTATTACTCTATCCTTTTAACTCCCATTGCTTTGAGCTGCCTGCCTTAAGGACAAGGATAAATTGGCTGTTGCTTCTTTATATGTAGTGCCCAATACAAAATAGACCCTCAAGAACTGTTCAGTAATTAATAAGTTATTATATCAATGTTATAAAATTTATTTCCAGAATAGGATTTAAAATGCCCATGTATCTTTTGAAGGTAATTGTTTGGAAGAACTGACCATTTGGACACAAACACATTGGTATACTTGTTAATGTGCTGCACTGCTTATAAACCTGCCATGACTTAAAAAGTGCTGATGGCCTGCTTACAGAGAGAGAAACATTCAGTGGGAGAATCAGACATTTTGGTTCCTACAATGTTCATAGCTTTCAGTGAAGTACATGTAGCCTCTCTGAGATCTGTTTATGTTCTCAATAATGTTAATGATTCCAACAGGTTTGAGCAAGTATTCAAGACTTTGAAAATGAGGTCTAGAGAGAATCAATCATAGAGAAAATGTCAGGCAAGGAGACATAAAACTGATAACCTTGGATGGTCAAGTGGTGCTTACCTCAAAGAGATAGGCTAGCAGACAAGATTTTCTAGAAGACATCGTGATAAGTTTAATTCTGCAAGATTTGTCTGATCTTATCATCCATTTGCATCTATTACAAACAACAAATCTTTCTCTCCAAAAAAAAAAAAAAATGCTTAATACGGTTATCACAGTTTTGACCTGGAGCTCCGAAGAAGTGAAACTGTTTTAAGGTGATGTTGGCTTCAAAAATGGTAAGTCTCAAGATTTTATTATCATTCATCCACCCTGTGAAAAATATTTTAAATCATATTTAAATTCTCATTTTAAACAGCAAGCTTTTAACATGTAATATTTTAAAATCACCTGATACCTAAATTTTCTGCTGCTGATTAATCGATGATAAGCTTTTGTGTAATAAAAAAAGCTGCAAAAATGATTTCTGAGGCCTGGAAAAATATATTTTTATGAAAAGTAGTGGTGTTTATATCAATGTTGAATTATTTATGAGTCAGCCACATAAATTTCAAATTTTAACTGAGAACAAGCCAACAATTTTGGTGCCTGTGCTTATTTGCTTAAAATTATTATTTCATGAAGTACATTTAAGCCATGAAGTCAGTTGAAAGTCACTCCAGTTCCATCATAATGTATAGAAATTCGTTTTTGACCGCAACTTTTAACATTTTCTTTGCAAAAGCATCTTCCTTCATCTAAGAACTATCTCCTCCAAAGGACTCAGTGATATTTTCCAACATATCCTTAAGAGCTAGTGTTTATCAAGGCTTTGCTTAATTTTCTGATAAATATTATTAGCAAATAACTTCACAAATTCTAACGTTGATGCAGTAGATTATTGTATCAAGTTTCAAAGAGAACACTCAACTAAAACTCTGGTGTGGTGCCTTATCATATGGGATTCAATCAAATTCCAAAGCACCAGCTGTGCCATTACAACAAATGTACAATAGAGTATGGATTTCAAATATACTGCTTGATTTAACCTGAGTATATTTTGTTCTTATCAGATCATTTGTTTAATTTTATTTTGAAAATTTTCCTATGACCAGGTGAAAAATGTTGATAAATAGCTTCTAAATTAGTCTTACCTTTTTGATGTTTGATACTGACTCATGAATTGTGTTGACCTGCTTCCTATCTGTATGACCTACAGAAAACTACCAAATCTGTCTTCAGTACAGTAGAAATAGAAGAGCAAGAGTTGTGCACAGGGAGAACTGCCCACAGGATTGTTTTGCAGATCAAATGGGAGTCACTGCATGCATAATGCCTGTCAGAAATGCAAGCAAAGCAACTTCTTGATGTTCTTTGTACCATTTTTCATAGAAAACATTGGCATGTATCTCAATCTGAACAGCTACTAGAAAGTATGTAACTTGGCTTATGAAAGTAGTACCACAATAATTTTATCAAAAGTTCTGCATTGAATTATGCCTTCATAAAAGTAGACTCAGCTTTCAAGAGTTGTATTAACAGTTACTAATTTTTTTTAGCATTGGCTTATATGTAATTGGAATTAGTAATGCAAGAAGAAAAAAAAACACCACAGAAAATAAAAACAAAGAGTAGGTGAAGATATGTCTGCAGTTTGGTTAGAGTTTATGCTGCACAAGCATGGGGACCTGAACTCAGTTCCTCAGAACCCTTGCAAAGATCAAGTGAAAGAAGAACTTCAGTAACCTGGCAAGCAGAGCAGAGACAGATGAATGCCTAATATTTGCTAGACAATATGCAAGCTAATTAGCAAGAATGTCAATCCATGAGAGATTGTACCTCCACAATAAGAGAGAAAGAGAGAATGTTATAGAGAAAACCTGGTGTCAACCTCTGCATTCTATGTTATTCAATGGCACTTTCTCCCACCTCTATGTGGGCATGTATTTGCACATAATTTCTGCTTCCACATATAAATCTCTCTCTCTCTCTCTCTCTCTCTCTTCCTTCATCTCTATCTTCTATCTATCTATCTATATACCTGTACTATGTATCTATCTATATATGTACCTTTCTATCTCTCTAATACATTATCTATATCCATCATATCTATGTATTTTATCTATCTGTCTATCTATCTATCTATCTATCTATCTATCTATCTATCTATCTATCTATTTATCTATCATCTATGTACCAAACCATTTTCAACCCCCAACCATTATACTTCATCCTTTTAATTTCTCACTATTAACTAAGATACACCTACAAGTATCTAACAAACTAGGATCTGGTGTTAATATTAAAATACTGCAACTTTTGCTGTGTACTATTAACTGTCACTATATTCTATCTATCTATCTATCTATCTATCTATCTATCTATCTATCTATCTATCTATTTCTAGTACCTATTAAGTGTCACTATATAAGTATAGTACTTATCAGTCATTTATCTAATTTAATTGTTTGAACCTGTAACACCTTACGATGATTCTGTGGATTATCCACCTTTTACATTACTATACCCTGTAAGAAATAAACATTTACTAGATATGATAATTTGTTTCTCACCAGTCTTAGTGAGTCTATATTGATGTGGGTGGGCTGCATAGATATTTCAAAGAAACAGAAAATTACAAGGTGTGTGTGGGGGATTTAAAGCCAAATTTTCCTGTTTATAAAGTAAAACCTCATGAGCTCATTACTTGATAAACTTAGGGGACAGATGACACAATCTCTTTCACCATAGGACATAAGCCATTATATTCGATGAAAGAATTGTTAAAGTGTAGATATTATAAGAAACAGTGTGGTTAATTAATTGTTCACATATATCCTACAGATCTCATTTAGTTCTTCCTAGAATAACCCACTAGGTATAGATAGATAAAATTAATGTGTGAGCTGAAATAAGGTATTAATCCCTGCGCCCAATTCTGGGGTGAATAGTTAGGGTGAGGATGTGTCCCTGTGTAGGAGGGAAGGTTTTCAGTGCTGCTAAATGTACCAAGAATGCTATAATTTAAGGGTGTGACGGTTATCCTTCTCTGACTATCTTATCCAGCACCTATGATTGCAACGCCTCTCCTTTTGTGATTCATCGGGTCCATTTATATTCCTTCCCCTGCAGAGCTTTCTACTAACTCTGGAATAAAATCTTACATTCTAAGAACCAGATCATCATTTATTGGGGTGGGTGGGATATAACCATATTATTAGTTTCTAGTGTAAAGGAATAACTATTCCAAAATAAAAGTTGCATGACAATTCTCTCATGATCTTTGAGTAAACTGGAGAGTCAGAAAAGAAATATTAATAATAAAAGAATTGGCAGAAAATAATCAATAGAAGTAACTGAGGACTAGATAGTGAATTTTTGTAGCCAGGTTGCAAAAAGTTAGCCAATTTAATTACCAATTAAGGTAATTTAAATTTCCAACTTTGTATAGCTTCAGAAGTTTGATATTTAAAAGTACAATGCCAATATTCATTGGTTTTAGTAAGTATCTGCCAAACTAGCCTAGGATTAGGTGTTGACATTACATTTGAAGCAAATGGCTCAATGGGGCACTCATTACCTGTCATTATTATGTTAGGTGGAATCCAATAACAATAGATAATTAAGTTCTGCACTCCTCAACGATATTAGGTCCCATCAAAGAGAGATATAAATCAATTCAAATTACTGCTGTTATGTAAAAGGAAACTTAATTGTATGCTATTAGTCACAGAAACAAGACAAACATATGTGTTGCTAAGTTAGAGGGCACCCTTTGGTATCTGTTGTGTTCTTCATCTTACACATTTTTATTGGGCAAGATGAAATCTCAATGTAATTTAAATTTGTATTTTTATAATTGCTAATGATGTTGACCTCTTTGAAAAATGTTTTATATCTATTTTTATTTCTTCTTTTGAATATTTTCTGAAAAGATCCATAGTCCAATTTTAAATGCCTTATTTTTTTTCTTGACCCTCTGATTCTTAAGTTATTAACATATTCTTGTATTCATCTTATGTCAGATGTGTTGCTTGCAAATACTCTCCCCAACACTGTGGCTTCCTCTTTACCAAGCTTATTGGTTCCTCTTCTTTACAGAAGAATTTTAGTTTTGTAAGGTCATTTATTATTGTTGGCCTTAATTTCTGAAAAAAAAATAGAGTTCTATTCATGAAGTCACTTCCTACATAGACATTTTTTAGGGTATCACTAATGCTTTGATTTAAGAGTTTTATGGGGGTATAAGACAGCTTCTTCATGGTTAGAAGGATTATAAACTAGCACAGTCAGTGTAGGTAGTTTTCAAAAAGCTGAAAAAGTATCTACCATATAACCCAGCTAGACTTGGCATAATCCCAACAACTTGCCATCCTGTGCCTCAGATACTCATCCAGCCATGTTCATTGCTTCTTTATTCACAATAGCTAGAGAATGGAAACAACCCACATATCCTTCCACTGATGAATTAAATGGATAATAAAAAATGTGGTTTATATACACAATGGAATTTATCCAGCTGTAAGAAAATAGAAAGCAGGAAATTTGCAAGAAAATGGATCCAAATAGAAAAAGATATTGAATGACCCAGACTCAGCAAGACAAATGTTGCATGTTCTCTCTCATCTGAGGTTCCGAGCTCCAAACACTTAGGGAAAAAAAAAAGCAGAAAGAGAACATGCATGAGGGGAAAAAGTGCTTTAGAGAGGGAGATAGTAGAAAAAGTGTGGAAAAGACTTTAAGATCCTTTATAAAATGAGGTCTACAGGGTAAAAAAAAGACTAGAAGCTAGTCATCAAAGTTCATAGATGAAATTCTAGAATACCAACCTTCAGAGTTAGAGATTTCTTAACATACATGTTATTTTAGCATACATACACAAACAACAAACAAATTGTACTGAAATCTCGTTAAGGAAGCTAGACATAATTTCAATTCAGGGCAACTCTTTTCTATGAACTGTAAACATTTCACAAATCTCATAAAATGATTTATATGTAGCGCTTATTATACAGGTAAATCTATTTTATTAATGTTGTAAGTGTAGGTCATTTTGGCCCATATTTATTTAGGTAGTAACATTCCTATGTGGAGACATGAAATAAATTCTGTCTCTTCAGAATGTGTACTTTATTAGTAGATGTTTTTCCTATGCCAAGACACACAGTACAACGTCAGGGTGACTAAAGCAGGATAGCTTCATATCCAATGAGGTGCTAAAGGAACATGCTAGAACAAAACCTTGAGGTAGTGACAAAAGAGAAGCACATTTCTGGCTAGTGTTCTATCTAAGAGGAGATCCCTAAATTTTGAAACAGTAAACAGGCTAGATGACATTACAATCACTAGCAGGCAGCTCATGGCCTCCTTGAGGGACTCTTCAATGACTTCCTTATTTTACAAACAGAATAGCTGAGACAACTGGATTTGGTTGGAGGTCTGAGCTTGTGTGTATTCTGTGTGATGACTGTCTGATACAAGGAGTGTACATATGGAAGAAGAATCACTTCATGGCTCATTAGGAGATTTGTTAGTTCGATGCCTTACTCTGAAGTTGCCAAGAGATTCATAGGCAGTTAAACATGCTGGGAGCTTTGTTCTCCAAAGTTTGCATCTGCACATTTTCTTTTTAAACATGAATCTTGTTGATGTAAACACAACATGATAGCATGAAATAACTTGGATGAGTGGTAAGTTTACTAGTATAACTTACATTTCAGGAATTCAGGAATTCCTGAGGTGCCAGTTGCTTCCCATAGTTATTTTCATGTCTAAAGTCTCATCTCATTTTAAATTAAGACTGTAGAATCCAAACAATACAATATATTGCAAGCATTTCAAGAATTCTTCTTTAATTCACCTTTACCTAAGGAAAAGAATCCCTGACATTTTTTGTTAATATGCTTATTTAAAGACTCTACTGCAAATTTTCTGGAAGATTTGCTGAATCTGGGATATTGAGCATCTCATTCGGAAACCGAAGCAGATTGAAATGCCCCCTGGGGTTACTATCATCTCTACAATGGATTAACCAAGCACACCCATTTACATATGCTCTTCAATGAAACTTTCTGAACTATTTACAGCCCACTTAAAAGTACTTATGTTTTTTAGATTAATATAATTAAATCATCTCCCCCTTCTCTATCCAGACCTTCCCATGTATAGAGCAGCATTTGAGCCCAGATGTTAAGCCTTTACAAACACTAAATCTAGAGCAAACCAATGGTGTTTGTAAACTTCATTATGCTGAATTTATAAGGTGGTGACAAAATTGACCTGCTTTGCATGGATGTAGAAGACTTTGCACCCAATTTTTTTCCTAAAGGGGATAAGAATAAAGGCACTGTCAGATTTTTCTAAAATTGAATACCATGGTCATTGCTTTGAGTAATTCTCTATAATATTACACCCAAACCAAATACTCCTCTTTTAATTTTTGTGGAAAAAAAATAAAAAAGTAATCCATGGTACATTCAGCCACTAGGGGTCAGCAGACACTGGTAATGTTGGGCTCAACTGTCCTGGTAGAGTCAGAAGATCCAGATATCTGGTTGGGTATAATGTGATCTTTCCTTTCACTCTCAGGTAAACACAGGACCATCCAAGATTCCAAGACTTTAGACTCTTCATCCTGTTACCTATCTTGAGGATAGAACATGGAAAAGGCCCTGTCTACAGCAGGAAAAGGGAAAGTGGAACTTGATGTGTAGGAAGCAGTAACAGAAGAAACAACAGCTAACTGAGCTTCTTTCTACCAGTGAATCCATAGAATTTGGGATCATTCGCTAACCCTGAAGACTACAGCATACGGCAGCTAGAGTAGAAAAATAAGCCTCTCCAAGGAATGCCAAGGTATAGGTTTGGGAACTCTCCAATTAGAAACTCTGAAGGATCTCACAAATCTATCTTTAATAGACTCCTTTGCCCTCAGTGATTTTGATGGAAGATTGTTCGAAATCACCCTTTCCTATAGTTTGACAGCATGGCAATGACTAGGGGAACCAGAAAGAACACCACCCTGCTCAGTTAATTTTCTTTGCATTACCTCTTGATTCTTTGTTATTTGTTGCATATTTGTGGCCAAGTCTATTCCTCTTCCAACTTACTAGAAAAGTACATGGGCCGTAGTGGGTATAGTAACAAAGAACTAAATGAAGCATGATAATCTAGCTCTCCAGAGTTTCAGGTGCTTAGCAAGGTCAAGATACCGTAGGAAGTTATGACCTCAGAATAGCATAAGCTTTGCTTACAGAAGCTACACAAAAAGCTTTCCTTAAGAGACAGAAAATTAGCATCGGCTAGGATGCCACACTGACTCATAGCAGTCTCTGTGCCTCATGATTTGGGTGTAAAGCACACTAGGAGTCCCTGTTTCTCTTCTGCATAATTCTACCCCTCACTTTAAAGCACACTTCATCCAATAAGCATCTTGAGAATCATGTTCATTTACAGAATGATCTAATCTCTGTGCTCACAGGATGGCCTAAAAGCATTCCTAACAGATGTGAGCTATTTCTATATTTAGAAATGGATCAAGATGAGAATTTATCAACTCATCAGTAGCTGCAACAAGGGAAACAATGCATTAAATAACTCTATCTCCAACGAAGGTAGGGTGGGGTAGAAGTGTCTATCAAGAGTGAGTCTGCTGTATACCTTCTAAGTGCTTTAGCTTGAAATATCAGAGACATCAATGTGCCATATTTTCATATAACCTATAATTTATTTTAAATAATTAACTACTGTTTCTACTTTTCACAGCATTTCCATATTTCCATAACCATGCACATGATTGCCTACAGAGGCTAGAAGACAGCATTGGATCACCTGAATCTTTTGTTAAAGACAGTTGCAAGATATCATGTACATTCTGGGAACTGAACTTGGTTCCCCAAAGGAGCAGCAAGTGCTTTTATCCTCTGAGGCAGCTCTCAAGTTCTTAGACCTGGATACTTCTACACTGGCAGGGTATAAGATTCTAAATGCAAGTACCTTCCTATTCCCTAAGAGAATGAACATTCGTATCTCAGAGGATAGGAGAACACCACCACTCAGTCATCACTGTTTATATACCTTAATAAGTTTCCATTGGACAACTACCTGTGATGGATAATCTTCACTTTCACTTGACTACATTTGGATTTACCTAGTAGGCACATTTATGGACAGGGCTATGGATATTTCTAAATAGATTTAACTGAGAAAGAAAAAGCCACCCTGAATGAGGATGGTACCCTCCCATGGGCTCTGATCCCAGTGTGATTCAAAAAGAAGAAGTTAGGTGAGTCAAGAAATTACTTCTTGACTACAGATGCAATGTGGTCACTGCATCTTTGAGATGTCTTCCCTCCAAGATGGACTGTTTCTCTTATTGAAGCATATACCAAAATAGATGTGTCTACCTAAAGTTTCTTCTGTCTGGCGTTTGTCACATCAAGGAGAAATGTACCACTACACTGTGGGGAGCACATATTTCTTCATCTATCACATTTCTCATACCCTTTCATGAGTTACCATTCTTAGTGTGGGAACACATAGGTTTCAGACTGGAGAGATGGCTCAGTGGATATTTCTATCAGAGAACCAAGGCTCAGTTCCCAGCATACACTTGGAAGCCTATAACTGTCTGTAACTAAAGATCTAAAAATCCAATGCCCTTTTCCAGCCTCTGCATGCACAATATATACATATATATATACAATATATATTAATATATATATATATATATATATATACCTATGTGTATATATACACACACATATTATATATATTATATACAGCAAAAACACTTATACACATGAAATAAAATTAAATATTATTTTGAAAAGAAATGCCCGGACCACTAACCATTTAAGATGTTTCAGGCCTTCATTTTATTTACAAAGACCCATGCTTCACATAAAAGAAATAATACATTTATGAGAATTTACTTTGCTAATATGTTTTGTGAGCTGCAGTGGAGAACCTGAAAGAGTAAAGAAAATAATGTATAACCATTCTTAGTTGAGAAAACGATGGCAAAAGTCATATTAATTTGGAGTCAGCATGGATTTTAGAAATAATCTCACAAAATTAGAAATTATTCACATATAGTAAATAAAAACAATGTCTCTTTTCTCAATTCAAGAGGAAGTGAATTTTATGTTTTTTCTTACAACTTAACCAAAATTCATATACCTGGTGAACTGTATAAGTCACTTACATAGGTTTTTAGGAAAAATATTCCTCATAAAGGTTTACATTTCTTTATGGGAAATGTGTATTCCTGTTGTAAGAAGACATTTATTGGAGTCTGTTTTCTTGGAACTGTCTATTCTATTTCCCATTGGTTTCTTGTACCTCCTACAAAATAAGGTCGTTGCTATGCCCGAAGGAAGCAATGTTGCAATTTTTTAGCCCCCAACCATTAAATATTCATTCCCCGGTTATTTGATGACCCCATAATGTCATGTGTCACAAAAGTCACTTGAGAGGAAATCTTTCGTCTCCTTAATCTCCATGTGTTTGGTACCTGAAAGAAAGGAGTGTTTGGCATATATTGAATATTCAACAAATATTAGATGAACTATTGACTGTGCACATGGACAATAGGTTCTGAGTGGCACACCTTGTTATCATTTTATAGAGTAGATGAACAGAAGGAGAATTAAAAATGCCTTTAAAATTAAACTTTCATAGCTTAGTTCATGAAGAATTATATAACTTTTAAAAAGTATTCTCTAGCATCTTTTTAAAGTGTGAAGGACAACTACAATGAAATAAATGAGATGCTATCCCTGTCTGTGTGTTATGAATTCTAAATCAAGAAGAATCTTGACTTTCAGGCATAATGCTATTAGCATGTAGAAATTCAATTTCAGTTTTCCTCCATTCACTTTAAAGGATTCAACTTAATTTTTCCAATACCTAGGACAATGTTGGACACATGGAAAGTGCCTAGTAACTATTGATCAAAGACTGTATGAATAAGTATGCACTGATACACTTGTGAGTTGTGTAACTAAGTAATGAGCTTCTCACTTATGGTGGCCTCAGTGAACCTCTTTTTGTAGACAGAAAATTTGTCTAATACTGAAGCAAATATATGCAGAAAATGTTTATATACTTAAAGATGTTTTTTAAAAGAATAGCCTTATTTTTTTTTCTATTAAGCTATTGCCTTCCATTTCTTTTGCAAACTCTTATCTTTTGAAAACAGAAAATCAGGGATATTATTAGAGTCATCCTAGATGAACAGAAAGGAAAATGATGAGGTGTTATTATGCTGTGAATACTCTTTAAATGAGGTCTTTCCATTGGGAAGTACCAGTGTGTAAGGCTGCTTTTCTAACTCAACAAATGTGTTTGCTCCGCTGGGAAAGTGCTTCTCTCCCCACAATTTGTTCTCCCTCAAACTGATAGGAAGATTCCACAAGCATAAAAGCAAATTGGTCTTACTTTCCAGGAGGCAGTTATGAAGGCATGTTTTATCCTGAAATGGCTCCCTGGAGACCTTGAAGAGATGCATGAATACACAACGCTAGAGCCTCCTGTGGTTGACTACAAAATGCTTGGTTGCAAAACCCTTTCCTTCCTTAACATAAGAGGGTATAAAGAAAAATCAAACCCCATTTAGAAAATTTGCACGTCTATCAGTTACCTTGATTTCTGACCAACTGAATAATAATTCTCTCCTTTTCCTTTAGTCACTTCATATAGATTTCTCAATTGATAGTAAAATATAAAAGGGTCGATGGACAGTTCTACCCATTTTTTGTTCAGATTATGGACTAAGCGATAACAATAACTCTTCAGTTTCTGACAGGCAGTTGAATTTCATGCTAATGCTATTTTCCCATGAGTAAAATGGGAAACATATATCTATTCCCTGTATGTCTCTTTCAACTGTCTTGAAAATGTACCTTAAATGTTAAATACTATCTCCAGCTTTAAATGCAATCCCAAGGAAACACAGAAAACAGATCAGTAAGTAACTGGGGATGGAGTACTAGAAGATGCATGCTCAGCGAACTTAAATACTTCTTCATCGGAAACATCTACTCTAGCTAACTGTAATATTGGCTTTGTATTTAGTGGAGATTGCTAAATTATACATGCTTTGATGTATCCCTTTCAACTCCCTTTCATCTTTATGCCCGTTACTACAGTCATTTTTGATATGGCTATTTCTATTTAGTTTTATGAATACTTCCTTTTAAAAGAAAACCTGACGGTACAATGAATGATGTCACACTTATAATATCTGAAGCCATGTGGGGGGAATATCTTTGAAATAAAGAATTTCCCACAGAACAGCATCCTCAGAAGATGAGATTTCCAGTACTTCATGAGCCACTTGCTCAGGCGGCTCCCGTTAATGTTAATAGGAGCTAATCGGTGAGAGAATAAACACCTTACCACACATTTCATTTAAAACTCAGCATGATCTGAACAACAGCCATTTTACTCAGTTAGCTGAGGATGGATGCTTTTCGAGCAAAGGGAAAAACCTGCTGTTGAGTTCTCAATTCCTCTAGGTAAAAAGGAAAGAAATTATTTTAAATGTTATTTGTATCCATAACCCACCACTGTGCTCCAGCTATAATTTGCAGCAACATGTCAGTTAAGTAATAACAGATGAAACCCTAACCCTGTTAATCAGCACACACCCTGGAAGTTCAGATGCTGAAGGCTTGGCAGGAGTGCACTATTATGCTTGGAGAACATTCAGCTCTTCTCCACCTCTCTGCTGCCTCAGATGCCTTCCTCTCACTTAAATCTTCTATACATTCCACCCGTGTTCACAAAAGGAAATGGCTAACTCGTGTACGTGATCATGACTGATGTATAGAGTAGAAAATGATGACTTATTAATAAGCCTGATCCCAGCATGATGGTCCCCTTTCAATTGGCATGCTTGCTAATTTCCAGCCCTGCTAAATGATCATATGGTTTGAATAGGACTTCTGAATCTTCATACCCTTAACTGATATACAGTTTGTCTTCTGCTTCAAAAAGATTGAACTCTGTTCCTCTGGTTGATCACATTTTAATGAACGTGGGGTCAGATTCACTCAGATATACATCTGCTTAGGGTTCATCTTTATGACAGGAAGCATTTATAAATCTGAAGTCTAGTAAAAGGATTATATATGTAACTTCAACTACTTAGCCGAACTGTCCACTGGAGTACAGTATTGCCACAGGTCATCAGCTGGATATTTCTTTGGTAGCTCTTCTGAAGACATCCTCCTCTTTTCCTTCTGTGATGCTCTACTTCTGTTTGTTTATTTCTTTGGCCCAGGACTTTCAAATCTTCATGGGAAACATACAAGGTACGTTGACCACTAGTGACATCATTATTCTTCCCAAGAGATGCAAGTCCTCTGTATTAGGCTTTAAAGAACTGATTGCCCATAGTGAAGACTCCTGAGGGATAGCTACCAGAGCCATCTTTCTTTCACCTCATATATGACAAGATTTATCAAACATGTGGTACTAGGTTGCATTTCAGGATTTTCCTTTCACTGAAAGATTTGTAGAAGAAAGACATCCCTAGCTTGATCCAGAAGGAATCTGTTGCTTTGAGGGTTTGGAGCAGAGCAGAAAAATGAAGGCAATCTGAATCTGGAGCCATTTCTGAAGATGAGGTGGGGCATTTACATTTTCCTAAGTCATTGTCTTTAAACTGACACTCACGTTTGAAATGATGAGAACATGGAATAAAAGGAGATGCATTTGGATAGTGCATTTTACTGTTAACCTGTTCAAAAATATGATTGCTTACCTCCTTCTTCAATCCAACACTTAAGTTTAGCTTTTTTTTTTTTTTCTGATCCAAACCCAAGAAACTCAGAGCTTCCACAAATAGGGTAGAGGCACTTTACTACCTTTTGTGATTCTCCAAATTTCTCCTACTCTACCTGAATTAGGTTTTGAGTACTTAAAAAACACATGTTCTTTAGGAAATTCCACCATATACTTTTCTCAGCCAGTTTTATGAAGTACTTGATTTCTGATAAGGATTTTTCCTTTAACTCTTTAAAGGCCATGTTGTGAGATCACTGCTTCGGTACTGGAATGTGGAAACTGAGTCTCCAGGAGTGTAAGTGTCCCAGTGACTGACACATAGCACGCTTGTGATAGTGTAAGCCTAGCGATTTGAAATGTTACTGCTGTGCAAACTGGCAGGTGCTTGTAATTACATGCCTCATGAGGGAAGGCGGAGAGCAGTTCAAGGCCAGCCTCAGCTGCATACTGAGACACTGCGATTTCTCTCTGTCCTAGAAGGAAAAGTATCTAGAAATCTCGATCACACATAAAAGCGAACAAAGCCTTGCATTTTTCATATACTACTCAGGTTAGTATTATCAAAGTATCCGTCACAAAATAACATTCTATGACACTGACAGCACAAAGAGCACAGAGGAAAGACTTGGCTAATTTTGCAATTATCATTAAAGCCAGACCAACAGCCCAAGTTTCAGTTGCCTTGCGTTATTTTGAGTACAGCACTTCAAAACTAGGACAGGTCCATAATTTATCCATGTCTCAGGCCGACCTTTAACTATATTGGACTCTTTAACTGCAACAACAGATTTAAGGCTTCTATGAGACTTCAGCAAGTATATTCCCATAACCCTCCTTATGTTTTGCTAGGGCAATAGAAGTGAGATTCTTTTGCAGTAAAGAGAAAAAAAATCTTAGAGGCAAGATGACCCCAGGAAACTCACTCTCATATAAGTAAAATTAGAAGCAGAACTTCTTGATACTTGAGTAGAGTGGGAAATTATTCCATTCACTCACTCACTCACTCACTCACTCACTCACTCCAGCTCTGCTTGAAGCTCATGATGCAAGCCCACTAGATTTTTGGTCAAGTAATTCCAAGGCTGACTCCATTTGATTCATTCAAAATTGGCCTTTCCATCTTTGGTGAGTTAAGGCTCATGTTAACATAAGGGAGAGATAAATGTAATCACAGAGTAGTCAAGTGGATTTCTTGAAACTGAATTTAAATTTCACTTTGGTTTTGATTCTTTATACTAATGCCATCATTTGTGTTTATATTGGAGTGCAATAACACAAACACTGTATTATTCCTAATTTTTATAGTAGAATACAGAAATCACGAGGTTGGTGAAATTGGGCGTAAGCATAGAAAAATAAATTTTGCTGATACTGTTGAGTAGATTTCTTTCTCAAGAAAGAAGAAGAGAACCATGTGGGTTAGAACCTTGCTCAATTGTCACCTTACGAACATGCTCCCAAAGTTTGTTGTAATATCAGCAAACTACATCACATTGTAAATGGTTACAGCAAGTCTGATTTTTCAAATGCAGAAAAATCATCCTTTGCCTTTTATGTTTCCCGGAGACGGAGATGACAAAATGCAGATGATAGCCATTGAGTATTTATTTCGTTAAAAACATTAGGGAGAAAATTGAATGTTTGAATGTGTCATAAATTTGCTACTTTATATTTCATATTGTCTTGTTTTTTTTTTTTCCCATGTAACACCTTTCTGTAGACTACTATTGTTTTCTTTGGAAATTTGAGCATATCTCAGTGTGATCAGCAAGGGATTCTGGATTCAAAAGAACCAGTGTCTTATGAGCGCAGTGGCTTTTGACGGAGGTGAAGTTAATTTTAACTTTTAAGTACAATCATGGAGTAAAACTTTTATGTGGCTGCAAATACTATTTTAGCTACTTTGACACCAATAACATTAACTTATTTTCAAAATCACTTTGACAATCCCTACCTTTTACTTTGTAGTATATAAACATTGCTTGCTCACCTGTAATCTGCAAATACAAGTGCCGATTTCTTATTCAGATTGTATTTTTAAAATGTAAATCAGACTAATGAGAATTATTAAGAACAAATAAGAGAAACTTTATAAACCATTTTCATGAAAGTTGTTTCATCTTCCCATGAATGACATTCCCTGTTGATTTTTAATTTCACTGATATCAAGAGAATAAAGGTTTTTGGAACAAAAATGGAGTTCTTCCTCATAATTTACACAAATAACAAATTTCTCCGATATTAAACTGATTTTATACTACTTTGTAATAGCTAGGGCACATACTTTAACAAGTGCTCAAGTAATCTCTTATCTGTTGAGGATCATCAGATCATGGTGAGACTGGATTTACATCATGAGGCTTGGTCATGAAGGCACACACCTGTTTCATTGTGTCGTAATAACATCCTCTCCCTATTGCCTGTTTGTTTCATTGTGGCACTGGGAATATGGGTATTGGTGGGTGGGAAACAAATGGTTTTGAATACAATCAGCTTGTTTTTGCAAGATATTTTTGACTTATTCTTATACTGTCTAAGAAAAAATTGTTCTGAACATTTTGAGATTATAATATAATTAAATCCTATTCCCCTTCCCTTTACTTCCACCAAAAACTCTCATGTGCTTCCCTATATTACTCTTTTTCAAAACTATGGCCTCTTTTTCTTTAATTCTGTTGGGATTCAGACCCTGGCCAAGGAGCTGAGGTGCAAACTTAACATACCAAAATGGAGCTGGCCTCCAGAATCTCCCAGCATCCCTCAGTCCCTAAAGGACATGCTCTGCCATTTACTCTGAACTTTCCAGCCCAGGGATTCTGCTTCCTCTCCCCTCCCAGAACCTCTTCCTAATATAATCCATATATTTTAGTCTCTCCTCTCCTTCTCTCTCCCTTTCTCTGCATTTTCTCCTTGCATGTATATGATCTTTCTTTTCCTCTTCTCCTCTGTCTCCCTCCCCATGGTGACTTCCCCATACTTGTTCCTTTGGATCAGTGAACCCACCCTAGAGCTGCTTCCCAGTAAACCAGCCATATACTCCCACTACACCCAAAATACTGCAATCTGGCTTGAATTGGTTCATTTTGCCAGGAGAGAATACTTTATCAACATCATGTGTACATAATGGTCATTCTATATAATATTACTTGTATGTACATACTTTCAGGACTAACCTTTTGGTATGGAATATCCAATTGCCTGATCTTCCTGAAAAGCTATCTCCCTCACTCTCAGCATTCCTTAATTGCTGCTAGTTCTTTGTCTAGAGTTGAGGCTTCGTGTAAGCATCCTTTCTCCTCATTAGCAGCCTATTAGTGGTTTCCTTGTTCAGGTCATGTCTACACAGCCATGTTGCTGAGACTTCAAGGGTTTAGGTTCTCACATTTCTAGAAGAAACAATCTCAAGCTAACTTCCTGTTCCTCTGGCTCTAAAATCTTTCTGCCTCTTCTTCCACAATGAGCATTGAGCTTGAAAGTGCAGAAACTGTGTATTCCTTTACATTTTACATAAAATTTTGCTACTAGCTCTGTTAAGTCACAGACATCACACTGTGAGAAGAGGAGACAAATGAAGGCTTGATCCTCTAGAGAAAAATGAAGAAACATGAGAGGATATTAAACTGATATTGAAGAGGACACAGATGAAGTAGGCAGAGTAAGAGTGATGCGAAATGAGCCAAGCCATAAGGGTGCTATTTACAGAACAGAGAAAGAAGCTGGAGGGCAACATTAGCTAGAGTTTTGTTTTGACATAGCTTTAGTTAGATTTTAAGAAAAAATTTCTGTGACAATTAAAATAGAAACCACTTCCACTAGCACAGAAATCTCCTAGCCTACCTTGTGTGAGTGTGGCATATGTGTGTGTCTAGAGTAAATAGAATCAATTTATCTAGTCAAGAGGGAAAATTCTAGCTTTTCTGGAAAGTTATCAAATTTCTTAGATTGCGGCATGCAAACATAGCAAGAAAGCAATAAATAGTGGCCTTTTGCTATATCCTATGCATAGTATTGATGACAGACACTATTTTAGTATTAGGTATGCCTTCTAAATCATGTGCTCATGTTCCAAATTATACAAAATGCTACCAGAAGAACCCTGGGAATGGTGAAATGTGTCTCTACTAGTACATAAAGATGGAAATATCCACGTGGATTCATGAATGCTATTCACAGACATTTAACAATTAAAAGCAAAATAGCATGAAGTGGACTGAATAAAACTCACATGTGGTAAAGACAAATTAGTATTGGTTCTCATGTCCTTGTATTGCTGCTGTTGCACCTTCTGAAATTGAGAGTGTCCTGAGAGCAATTTCAACTTCTATTAACAGCCATGTAAGTTAAATGCATTGGAAATCATGTGCTCTTTGGGGAGGAATGAAATCAACATATATATTTTAAACTGACACGTGATCTAGTCAACTGAACAGCATTATGTGCTTTGATGGTTTCTCCCAAATCTAGTTACAGAATGATTTTAAAGCATGTCTTGAAATTAAATTTCTCCATGTGTGATGAGTGCATGATAGAATGTCATAGAACAGCCTTGGTCTGGATATGGGTTCTGAGAGAAAAGATTCTGGTATGGCAAAACAAACAACTCAAAATCAAAATTATGGGTCCAAGCTGAAGGACCTATGTTCTTCTTGAGATGGCTCTCCTGATGGGCTTCTCTCTGTGCTCTGCTTGAGACAGCTTTTAAGATTGCTTTCTGTGTTATGCTCTGCTCTAATAGCTTTCTCTGACTATTCCAAAAAACTCTGTGGATTGCTCATCTCTTGCAGATCAAAAGTCCAGTTTTTTATTACATATCAATTTAGTCATTACTCGGGTTCCTTTTGATTATTCCATGAATCCATCCCACTTCATCCTTGGTTCTTAGAAAGAGGCAACAAGCGAAAACACAGACAATAAGATATCTGGATATAACGCTGCCTGAAATTACCATTCCTACCATACCTGGGCCTGGACCTAAACTCTCTCTGTCCCAAGCTGACCTTGAACTCAAGAATCTACCTCTCTTTGTAATCATAAACAAATAAAAAAAACAACAGACAAACAAACAAAAAACCTTAGCCTTATGGCATCTTGCCCTGTGATCACCCCTCTTTAAATCTCTTTATCTCCTTCCTTAGTATCTTTCTGACAAGCTGGCTCACTGTGCAGCTGCTTTTGTTCTTTTAGATCTGTGAAACTCTTTTTACAATTCATATTGCATCCTTATACTTTACATAGTTGAGAAATTAAATATTTTCAAATTCATGTTTTCAGGATTCTTTTCTACAATCTTAAGAGCCATCCTATAGATCACAGGATTCTACCATTTTGCTGAGACATAGATACACCCACCTGAAGACCAGCTGCACATCTACTATATATGTGCCTGCAGTCCTAGGTTCAGCTCATTTATGCTCTTTGGTTGGTGGTTCAGCTCTGAGAACCCCCAAGGGTCTAGGCTAGTTCACTCTGTGGATCTTCCTGTAGAGTTCCTATCTCCTCCAGAGCCCTCAGTCCTCCTTCCATTCTTCCATAAGACTACCAGAACTCTGTCCAATGTTTGGCTATGGGTGTCTATATCTGTTTCAATCAGCTTCTGGATGGAGCCTCTCAGAGAACAGTTATGCTAGGCTCCTGTCCACAAGCATAACAGAGTGACATAAATAGTGTCAGGGATTAGTGCTTGCCCATGGGTGGGTCTCAGTTGGGCCAGTTATTGGTTGTTCATTCCCAAAGTCTCCACTCTATCTTTGTCCTGGCATTTCTCTAAATGGACAAATATTTTTAATTGAATTTCCAAATCTATTAACATATATACATATGATAAGTAATAAGTGATATAATTTTATATCTCTTTATTTAAACCAGTAAACTTGCCATCTATCTTTACCAACCTAGGTAAGACCCCATTCTTGCTCTCACATCATCTGGTAGCTCCAGGCATGTGGCCAAAGGCAGTTGGAAAGTAAGTGGACTGTAGCTAGCATTGGACAACAGCCACATAAAAGACCTTAGGTACTTAGAAAAACAAGATCCCTGGGCAAAGAAGTAAAACAAAAGAGACAATGAACAAAATCTTTCCTTTATACCACAGATTTTGGAATGGACATATCTTGCCTTGCCAGTTCTCTGGTCTTGACTAATTTCACCTTATAGGTGGGTACCATTTTCAGTATCTGGTCTATGGTAAAAAATATTTCTGATTCTTCTATCCAATAACAAATCTTCTTTCTCTCTTCTAGTTTGAGATGTAGCCATTTGCTTTCTCAAATATACATTTTCTGTGGTGTGCTATCATTTGCTAGGAAAACTAGTGCTCTTCTACAGACTATCTCCACTCTTCACTAAATGTTAAACCTACATAATTATGACAAAAATCAACCCCCCTTTTCATAAATAGCAATATCAAGTATTTCATTCTACTGGGTAAAGTTGACTAATGAAGGTTTAAGCCTTTATCCCTGTAGACTTAATTTGCATAGTAAATAGTAATTGAGAGACATCTCTGGTAACCATCTGTGTTTAAATACCAGAAGTCTTCAGACTCATGAAACCTAAGTGTCCATGAAAGAGCTTCAGTGCTCACCATCAGCTGGCTAATGTCATGATGTTGTCTAAATTACAATAATACGTGAGATGGAAAGGATCACTCGGAAATTTCCAAGGAAGAGGACAGCAAAGCCCATGAAAAAAACATTCAAATAGACTCTTAGAGGCACTTGACATTTCCCACGTTGCTCGTAACACAGAAACAAATGTTGACTGTGTAGATGTTATGGCAAATGGTATGTTTTTTTTAAAAAATATATATCATGTAGTAGTAGAACTCTTGTTGTAGTAAAATAAATAGAATATCTATTATCTCAAAGTATCCAGTGAGTTGGGCTATTAGTTTTCTAGTTACTGGGGGTATTTGTAGTAGTTCTAGCTACTATATGCTGAGCAAATGTGTATGAGGAAGAGTCTAATATATTACATAAACACTATATGTTTTTATAGTTTTACAAATATATTGTTCCAATTGAGGTTTTTGAGTAGAAGAGTGGATTGTAGAGAATTTTCCCATAACCACGACAGATAACATCACGTGCCTCTCAGAATCATGGTTACATTGTTCTTTTCATGGTTGTTTTCCTGTACTCACTTCCATGGGTTCAATGTGTGAGCACAGGTAGAAGTTAGGAGATGTGAGGACCCTTGTTTGACCTCTGATGTGGGAACCAGTTAGTGTGTACCATGGCCCATGAATATTGGAGAAAATGAGTGATTATTCTCACAAAATAGTAACAGAGCGAAGGCATAGAAAATTCTTGAACCATTTATAACAATCATCTTAAGAGAGCAATCATGGGCTTGCATGGAACTTCAATGTAATAGCACATTCCAAATGACCCAAAATCATTTCTACTCTACCTTATCTCCTGAAGGTTGAACGAGTCAGTAATGCCACTGTGAGCACTAATCTCTGTCACAGGGGAACCACAGGGTGATAAAATTATACTCAAACTACAACAGTATCTTTTATCTTAAATGTTCAGAGCCAGAAGAATTTCTGATTTTAAACTTCTTGGGGTTTTTAGAATATTTGTGTGCATATAATGTGAATAAAACATAAGTTTAAAAATGAAATTCATTCCTGTTCATATATAGCTAACACATTTAGCCCAGGGTAAAATTTCATATTTTCAGTTATGAAGTACTTTGTCTATAACAGCTCACCTCTAACTTAGGTGTCGAATTTTCAACCTGTGTACAAGTGCACACTAAAATTTCTTCACATTTTGTAGCATTTTCAATTTCAGATATTTACTTTAGGTCTGTTTACCTTCTACTAGAACCTTTCTCCCTTGAGAAAGTTTAAAGATTTTTGTGTTATATGTATCATATATGATGTGTGTGTGTGTGTGTGTGTGTGTGTACTTTCTAAGAACTGTCTATATAAAGTTTGGTTTTAATATCCTATTTCTATCTTGTCTGCATGATTCAGTGTGAATATATTTATCTAGATATAATAGATATTTATATATAATATGCAGTGATATAATTTTTGATATATTACTTAATATACTTTATTTATTAGTACTATTTTAACATGCTTCTTATGTGTTCCAAAATGACCTGAATAACTAGTTCAACTAAGAGACCACATTCCTTTGCAATTTCTAGCATAAAAATAAATACAAACAAGACAAAAATTAGTAGCCTCTGTTTTCCTAATAATTATCTTGCCATTGTGCTTACATATCATACCTCATAAAACATACACAAGGACACACACATGAACATACACACAGGTATACACATGTGCATACACACATACAAATCACATTTACATGCATGTGTAACATACTAACATTATTCAGCATCACAGAGAATGCTGAAGTGTCTCTTTTGCATGTGATCGTCACTACCTGGATCCCTTCATTATCTACATGTACCACATTCATTTATCTATTCTTAGCCTAAAGGACATTGAGCACAATTTTAGAAGTTACCCAATTCATCCAATATCAATGTACTGATATTAGAAGTTAAAAATTTAGTAAGATTCAAAATATTTGAAAACAAAGGCTATGAAGACCTCTATGTAGACTTAATAAGAGAGTCATGTTTCCAGTTCCAACTTTTCATTAGGTACGTGTCTTGAGGTTAATGATTTTTTTTCTGCCTTAGTTTCTTTTACAAGATGAAGAATTTATAGAATTTCATCCTTAAAATAAATTTTACAATATCTGAATGTCATATCCTCATTTAATGCTGAATAAATAACGATTTATCAAGTCCATGGAAGAGAGCACCTCAACAGCTAGCTTTGTAAATTATTTCAATAGAAACCAGAAACTGTAGAACAGGAGGCAGGAAGATAATGTTAAAGCCCTCATTCTTAACATTGTGGAAACAAGCAGATGCAACTTACATTTTTAAATCATGTATGTCAGGTAAGAAATAAAAAAAATCCATCCTCTATGCCATTAATATATATGTGTATTTATGCACAAATATATTTATATAGTTATTTGTCTATATGTCATTCATATAACTACATCAATATATATGCATGCATATATATATACATGTATATAGTTATGTATGAGATCTATCTATCTATTTATATCTATAATCTGTGTGTACATGTTTGTATGTGTGTGTGTAGTTATTTGTCAGAGGAACTATTTGTAGAAGTAAGTAACCATTAATAAATAGAAATATCCAAAGGATGGAGAACAGCCAACAACTCTCCATATTACTATAAAAGATAGTGGCACATTATAGACATTAACCTAAATTTTTATCTTATTTAGTGAGGCATACATTTCCACTATATTTGTGCCAGGTAAAAATCTTTAAAACTAGTCTTTAAATTTTTGTTAAAAATATCTTTAAAACTAAAGACTCTATATAAAAAACAATTTTATTGGATGACATGATAACCTTTCAGAATAAATTATTCTTTAAATGCAATTTCTCATTTGGGTATATACTCACTTATAAGTAGTACACTCCACACACCCAAAGAAGCTACATAAGAAGGAAGGCACAAGGAAGGATGCTTGACTCTCACTTACAAGAGGGAATAAAATAGTCATAAGATGCAGTTGGAGGGAGGAACCTGGGAGGGAGGGGAAAAGGAGGGTATCTGGGTAGGGAGTGCAGAATCAGAATCAGAATCAGAATCAGAATCAGAATCAGAATCAGAATCAGAATCAGAATCAGAATCAGAATCAGAATGATAGAGTGTACAGAAGAGATGGCTAGACAGCCATGAACATGAATGGAAACCAGCAGCTGACTGGGGTGAGCAGATGGGGAGTATCTCCAGGATGAGATAGAGTCCTGGTTAAGACAGCATCCAAGAATCATGGGGTGACCTTAGCTGTAACTCACAACATTGGCGATATTGAACATGAAGAGGCCACCTCCTATAGCCAGGAAGGAACCCCAGTGGAGCATAGAGACATCAATCCACCCACAAAACTTTCAACCAAAATTTATCCTGTATACTACTAGACTGAAGATAGGCCAAGACAATAACTGGCCCAAACAGGCACAGACTGAGGAAATGGCCAACCAAGAACTGGCCTAAATTGAGACTCATTGCCTGATCGAGCACCAATCCCTAATACTATTCATGATACTCTGTTGTGCTTGCAGACAGGAGCTGTTGTCCTCTGAGAGACTCCACCCAGCAGCTTAGTCAGATACAGACACCCACAACCAAACAGTGTATGGAGCTTGGGGACTCTTGTTGAAGAATAAGAGGAAGGATTACAGGCCCAGAGAGAATAGGAACTCCACAGGAAGATCAACAGAGTCAACTAGCCTAGACCTTTGGGCTCTCAGAGTCTAAACCACCAACCAAAGAGTATATATAAATGGGCTGGACCTAGGTCTCTCCGTACATATGTGGCAGATCTGCAGCTTAGTCTTTATATGGTTTCAGAACAACTGGAGTGTTGCTTTCCCAAAAGCTGTTGCCTTTGTACATGGGATACGTTCTTCTAGCTGGGCTGCCTTTTCTGGCCTCAGTGGGAGAAGAAGCACCTAGCCTTGCTGAGACTATAAGTGCCAGAGTAGGAGGAAACCCAGAGGGGCCCCCACCTACTAAAAGGAGAAGTGGAGGAGGGATTGGGGAGGGATTGTGGGAGGGGGTGACCAGGAGGGGGGCAGTGAGAGGGATGTAAAGTGAATACATAAAAAATAAAATTAAAAAGAGTACATAAAACAAAATAAAAATTATTTTGCTACTTAAGGAAAGAGATCAGGAGTCATAGATGCAAGCATCACCAACAGAATACAAGAGATAGAAGAGAGAATCTCATGCACGGAAGATACCATGGAAAACCTCGACACAACAGTCAAAGAAAATGCAAAATGCAAAAAGCTCCTAACACAGAACATTCAGGAAATCCAAGATGCAATGAGAAGACCAAACCTAAGGATAATAGGTATAGATGAGAGTGAAGATTCCCAATCTAAAGGGCCAGTAAATATCTTCAACAAAATTATAGAGGAAAATTTCCCCAACCTAAAGTACAAGACACCCATAAACATACAAGAAGCCTACAGAACACCAAACAGACTAGACCAGAAAAGAAATACCTCCCGTCACATAATAATCAAAACACCAAATGCACAAAACAAAGAAAAAATACTAAAAGCAGTAAGGGAAAAAGGTCAAGTAACATATAAAGGCAGACCTATAAGAATTACAGCAGACTTTTCACCAGAGACTATAAAAGCCAGAAGAGCCTGGTCTGATATCATACAGACCCTAAGGGAACACAACTGCCAGCCCAGACTGCTATACCCAGCAAAACTCTCAATCACTATAGATGGAGAAACCAAGATATTCCATGACAAAACCAAATTTGCACAATATCTTCCCACAAACCCAGCACTTCAAAGGATAATTGATGGAAAATGCCAACACAAGGAAGGAAACTACAACCTAGAAGAAACATGGAAGTAATCGTCCAACAACCTCCCCCCCAAAAAAAGGTAGCTACACAAGCATAATTCCACCTCTAATAACAAAAATAACAGGAAGCAACAATCATTTTTCCTTAATATCCCTTAACATCAATGGACTCAATTCTCCAATAAAAAGACGTAGACTATCAGACTGGATACATAAACAGGACCCAGAATTTTGTTGCATACAAGAAACGCACCTCAGTGACAAAGACAGACATTACCTCAGAGTAAAAGGCTGGAAAACAATTTTCCAAGCAAATGGTCCCAAGAAACAAGCTGGAGTAGCCATTCTAATATCAAATAAAATCGAATTTCAACCAAAAGTAATCAAAAAAGATAAGGAAGGACACTTCATACTCATCAAAGGAAAAATCTACCAAGATGAACTTTCAATTCTGAACATTTACGCTCCAAATGCAAGGGCACCTACATACATAAAAGAAACTTTACTAAAGCTCAAAGCACACATTGCACCTCACACAATAATAGCGGGGGATTTTAACACCCCGCTCTCTCCAATGGACAGATCGTGGAAACAGAAACTAAACAAAGACACACTGAAATTAACAGAAGTTATGGACCAAATGGATTTAAAGATATCTATAGAACATTTCATCCTAAAGTTAAAGAATACACCTTTTTCTCAGCACCTCATGGTACCTTCTCCAAAATAGACCATATAATTGGTCACAAAACAGTCCTCAACAGATACAAAAAGATTGAAATAATCCCCTGCATCCTATCAGATCACCACGGACTAAGGCTGGTCTTTAATAATGACAGAACCAAGGGAAAACCCACATCCATGTGGAAACTGAACAATGTTCTACTCAATGATGACTTTGTCAAGGAAGAAATAAAGAAAGAAATTAAAGACTTTCTAGAATTTAATGAAAATGAGGAAACATCATACCAGAACTTGTGGGACTCCATGAAAGCAGTGCTAAGAGGAAAAACTCATAGCTCTAAATGCCTACAAAAAGAAATTGGAGAGAGCACACATTAACAACTTGACAGCACACCTGAAAGCTCTAGAACAAAAAGAAGCAAATATACCCAAGAGGAGTAGGCGTCAGGAAATAATCAAACTCAGGGCTGAAATCAACCGAGTAGAAACAGAAAGAACTATACAAAATATCAACAAAACCAAGAGTTGGTTTTTTGAGAAAATCAACAAGATTGATAAACCCTTAGCCAGATTAACCAGAGGGCACAGAGACAGTACCCAAATTAATAAAATCAGATCTGAAAAGGGAGACATAACAACAGAAACTGAGGAAATCCAAAAAATTATCAGATCCTACTACAAAGGCCTATACTCAACAAAACTGGAAAATCTGGATGAAATGGACAACTTTCTAGACAGATACCAGGTACCAAAGTTAAATGAGGAGCAAATAAACCATCTAAACAGTCCCATAACCCCTAAAGAAATAGCAGCAATCATTAAAAGTCTCCCCACCAAAAAAAAGCCCAGGACCAGATGGTTTTAGTGGAGAATTCTATCAGACCTTCAAGGAAGACCTAATATCAATTCTCTTCAAACTATTCCACAAAATAGAAACGGAAGGAACACTACCCAATTCGTTCTATGAAGCTACAATCACACTCATACCTAAACCTCACAAAGACCCAACAAAGAAAGAGAACTTCAGACCAATCTCTCTTATGAATATTGATGCAAAAATACTCAATAAAATTCTAGCAAACCGAATCCAAGAACACATCAAAACAATCATTCATTATGATCAAGTGGGCTTTATCCCAGGAATGCAGGGATGGTTCAATATTCGGAAATCCATCAATGTAATCCACTATATAAACAAACTCAAAGAAAAAAACCACATGATCATCTCATTAGATGCTGAGAAAGCATTTGACAAAATCCAACATCCCTTCATGGTAAAAGTCTTGGAAAAATCAGGAATTCAAGGCCCATACCTAAACATAGTAAAAGCAATATACAGCAAACCAGTAGCCAACATCAAACTAAATGGAGAGAAACTTGAAGCATTCCCACTAAGATCAGGGACTAGGCAAGGTTGCCCACTCTCTCCTACCTATTCAATATAGTACTGGAAGTCCTAGCCAGAGCAATTAGACAACAAAAAGAAGTCAAAGGAATACAAATAGGAAAGGAAGAAGTCAAAATATTCACTATTTGCAGATGATATGATAGTATACTTAAGTGACCCCAAAAACTCCACCAGAGAACTCCTAAACCTGATAAACGACTTCAGCAAGGTGGCAGGTTATAAAATCAACTCGAACAAATCAGTAGCCTTCCTCTACATGAAAGATAAACAGGCTGAAATAGAATTAGGGAAATGACACCCTTCACAATAGTCACAAATAATATAAAATACCTCGGGGTGAATCTAACCAAGCAAGTGAAAGATCTGTATGACAAGAACTTCAAGTCTCTGAAGAAAGAAATTGAAGAAGATCTCAGGAAATGGAAAGATCTCCCATGCTCATGGATTGGCAGGATTAATATAGTAAAAATGGCCATCTTGCCAAAAGCAATCTACAGATTCAATGCAATCCCCATTAAAATACCAACTCAATTCTTTACAGAACTTGAAAGAGAAATTCTGAAATTTATTTGGAACAACAAAAAACCCAGGATAGCGAAAACCATCCTCAACAATAAAAGAACTTCTGGAGGAATCGCCATCCCTGACATCAAGCTGTACTACAAAGCAATAGTGATAAAAACGGCCTGGTATTGGTACAGAGATAGGCAGGAAGATCAGTGGAATAGAGTTGAAGACCCAGAAATGAACCCACAGAACTATGGTCATTTAATCTTTGACAAAGGAGCTAAAACTATCCAGTGGAACAAGGACAGCATTTTCAACAAATGGTGCTGGTTCAACTGGAGGACAACATGCAGAAGAATGCAAATCGATCCTTTCCTATCTCCTCGTACAAAGCTCAAGTCCAAGTGGATAAAGGACCTTCACATAAAACCAGACACACTGAAGCTAATAGAAGAGAAAGTGGGGAAGACCCTCGAATACCTAGGCACAGGGGAAAAGTTCCTGAATAGAACACCAATGGCCTATGCTCTAAGATCAAGAATTGACAAATGGGACTTCATAAAATTGCAAAGTTTCTGTAAGGCAAAGGACACTGTCAATAGGACAAAATGGCAACCAACAGATTGGGAAAAGATCTTCACCAATCCCACATCCGATAGAGGACTAATATCCAATATATACAAAGAACTCAAGAAATTAGACTCTAGACAACCAAATAACCCTATTAAAAAATGGAGTAAGGAGCTAAACAAAGAATTCTCAATTGAGGAAATCCGAATGGCCGAGAAGCACCTAAAGAAATGTTCAGCATCCTTGGTCATCAGGGAAATGCAAATCAAAACAACCCTGAGATTCCACTTCACACCAGTCAGAATGGCTAAAATAAAAAACTCAGGTGATAGCAGATGCTGGCGAGGATGTGGAGAAAGAGGAACCCTCCTCCATTGTTGGTGGGATTGCAAGATGGTGCAACCACTATGGAAAACAGTCTGGCGGTTCCTCAGAAAATTGGACATATCACTACCTGAGGACCCAGCTATACCACTCCTGGGTATATATCCAGAAGATGCTCTAACACATAACAAGGAAATATGCTCCACTATGTTTATAGCAGCTTTATTTATAATAGCCAGAAACTGGAAAGAACCCAGATGCCCTTCAACAGAGGAATGGATACAAAAAATGTGGTATATTTATACAATGGAATATTACTCAGCTATTAAAAACAATGAATTTGATAAATTCATATATAAATGGATGGAACTAGAAAATATCATCCTGAGTGAAGTAACCCAATCACAAAAGAACATACATGGTATTCACTCACTGATTATTGGATTTTAGCCCAGAAGCCTGAAATACCCAAGATTCAACTCACAGACCACATAAAGCTCATGAAGAATGATGACCAAATAGGGGAGCCTTCAGTCCTTCTTAGAAGGAGTAACAAAATACTCAAGGGTGCAAATATGGAGACACAGTGCAGGACAGAAACTGAAGGAGGGACCGTCTACAGACTATTCCACCTAGATATCCATCCTATGTGCAGTCACCAAAGGTAGAGGTTGATGTGGCTGTCAGGATGTACACGCTGACAGGAGCCTGATATAGCTGTCTCCTTAGAGGTCTGCAAGAGTCTGACATACTCAGAGGCAGATGCTCACAGCTAATCATTAAACTGAGCATGGAGTTCCCAATGGAGAAGATAGAGTGAAGGCTGAAGGAGTTGAGAGGATTCGCGACACCATGAGGAAAGCAACAATCCCAACCAACCAGAGCCCCAGGGTCTAAGCCACCAGCCTGGGAGTGCTTAGGGAGGGACTCAAGGCTCCAGCTCTATAGGCAAGGGAGCTATATATAAGTGGGAGAAGAGATCCTTTGACCCATGAAGGCTGGTCGTCGTGGGGGGGGGATACTCGAGGGTGGGGAGGCGAGGTACAGGGGAGGGTGGGTGGGGGGTACACCATCATGGAGGCGGGAAGAGGGGGGAAGGGATAGTGAGTTACTGGGAGGGATTGGGGGAAATGGGGTAAGGAGAGAACATCTGAAATGTAAAAAATAAAAAATTTTACAATAAAAAAAAAAAAAAGAAAAAAAAAAAAGAAAAAAAAAAAAAAGAAAATAAGTAGAGAAAGTCAAGCTATCAGTCAACCCCCATTGAAGAATTACTACAAATATTTGCATTAAATCTTTGTAGGTGACTGCTTTTACACATTAATATTTTTGATATATTTAAACACTATAATTTTGTATTACCTAACTCTTTATCTCTATTTTATATTGAAAGAATACTTTCTTCTCTCATTATTAATAACCATGGCCATTACTATTACTGATTATTTTAAAACTAATTTTTTTAGCTCATGCCAATGTATAGTGTTTTGATCATTTTTCTCATAGAATTTACATTTCATGAGTTTTTTCTTCTCATTCTTCTCATCATATTTTCTTGTTTTCTTCTTGCCTTCATCCTTCCTTCTATGATGGTTTAATAAGTTTGTTTCGGATTAGTAGTCACTTCAAAGGAATACAAGATACTTTTACTATAGCTTAAACACACCACAGTTTTTTGACTGTCAGACTTGATTCTGTTAATCAAAGTATGTATTTCAAACTGACTTTACGCAATACAGATTTTTATTAAAAAAAAAAAAATAAGCGTCTAATGGCTGGAAATGAAAGTGGTAGAATTCTCTGTACAATAGAGAAGACCATAGGTTTGGTACACACCTGACACACCTGTGAGACACTCCCCTATGCACCACAGCATTTTACAACCATGTAGACATTTTAATACTTTTTCATCAAATTTTATTCTTATAGATAAACTTCTTTCTTGTGATTACTTCAAAACCTTTTTTTCTTTTATTGAAGATAGATTCAATTCTCATACAATATAACCTGATAATAGCTTCCCCCATGCCCACTCCTCCCAGTTCTTCCCCCTCCCTTCTGGATCTACTCCCTTTCTTTGTCTCACTGGAAAAAATAGGTGCTGTGACATAACAACCAAACATGGCAAAATAAGACATAATAAAATAAAGCAAAACTATCATACTGAATTTGGACAAGGGTTTTTAATTGTGGTTTTAATAATCCTAATATATCTAGAAATAAAATATAAACCTTATAAAATGATTTATTTTACTTTCTGTATATGAATGCTTGCCTGTCTGCCTGCCTGCCTCTATCTCAAGCATTTGTGGTATTCCTCAGATGCCAGAAGAGGATCTTGACTCCCCAAGTACTGCAGTAACAGATGGTTGTAAGTTGACATGTGGTAGTTGTGAAATTAATCCTTGGCCTATGAAGTATCAGTAAGAACTATTAATTGCTAAGTTGTCTCTACAGCATGTCCACATATATTATTTAATATTTCAAAATAATACAGTACACATTTAAAATTTAGAAGATAAAAATGCCAATGAAAAATTTAAAATATAAGTGAATATATATGATGAATTCATAGATTTATGAAAAATAACATCTTGTATTTATTAGTTTTTATCTTTTGTAGGCCAACCTCATAAATAAGGCTTATTCTTCACATGTCATGGTTTAAGATTATGATTGGCATATCCATTAGATCAATGAAGGTAGAAGAGAATATAAAGCAGGAGGCAAAACTGATATTTATGTATGTAATAATATTTGAGGCCCCGAGTAGATAAAATCATCCAGAATCAGTAGTTAGCTGAAGACAGAAGTTCCAGGCAGGATTAATTCAGATTCATAGCATTACTTTAAAAGTAAGTGATAAGTTAACCAATAAGACTAAAGAATGAACAGAATATTAGAATAGTTAACCATGGTGACAAAAATACAAATAGTATAGTTAACTATCATATAAAAATGAAATATTGTATATGGTAAAGTGTGGAGGTTGAATAACATTGATTGGTATTGGTGGTCCTAAAAAGAGGACATGGTGAGAGTATGGATGAAAATTTAACTGTAAAATACATGCAGAGATGTGAGATTTCCTATTGCTAGGTGGGGAGAGGAATTTGATCAAGGAAATTCCTTTCTAAACAGAACTGTTGCAAAGAGTTTATATATAGAACACTTACAGGTGATGTATGGTATTAATTGCAAGCATCGCAGCTTTGAATACAGGACATGGGTAGAACTGAGATGAAGTTGTATTCCAATCTCATCAAGGGTATTAGTTAAATCGAATAAAAGTCAAAAGAAGCAAGCAAAGAAGCAAGCAAGAAAAAATGGAGAAAGGAGGAGAAGGGGGAGTAAGGGGAAGGAGATAGAAGGATGAGAGAGGGATAAAGAGGATGAGGAGAAAGAAGAGAAAGAAGAGGAGGAAGAGGAAGAAGAGGAAGAGGAAGAGTAGAAGAGTAGGAGAGGAGAAGAAGAGGATAAGGAGGAAGAGGAAAGGAAGAAGAAGAAGTGGAGAAGGAGAAAAGGAGGAGGAAGTAGTAGAGAAATTAAAAGCATGAATCTGACATTTAAACGAGTTACAAAGTCAAAGTAACCATCCAAGATAATAAGGATAAGGAAAGAAAACTTAGAGAAGAATATATCATGTATTTTTTTTTCAGTCAGAAGCCTGAGTGGATTAGAGAAGTACAATATAATTTCAAAGCAGTGTTGAATGGTAATTCTATATCTATAAATTTAATACCACTCCGTACAGCTATAAAATTATCACTTTCAATAGTGTTCCTTTAGCCATTCAAGGGTTGTATGGCAGTAGAAGGAGGGAAGATTTATCTAAAGATTGTGTGTGTGTGTGTGTGGTGTGTGTGTGTGGTGTAGAGAGAGAAAATAAAATAACATGGGAGATTATACTATAAGGTAGGATGTAATGCAATAGCAAACCATGCAATCTAATGTATGTCAGATGACATCAAATAAAGTAAAAATGAGGTAAGAGTGTTTAAAAAGTAGGAGAGATAATAAATGGAGAACTTGCAATAATGATCAGATTATTGACACAATAATGTAGAAATCAATCATAGGTGATATCATGCTACTACTGATTGAAAAATAGCCCAATAGAGATGGTAAGGAAGAAAGATAATAAATGGTGGTAGATAGTTGAATATTTTGAATTAATGTGTTGGAGACATTGCATATGGTTATAGGTATTGATCTCATGTAGGGAAGTGTGGAAAAACTCCATGAAGACAAGTTTCTTGCAAGAAACTTGAAGATATAAGACAAGTTTCTTGCAAGACAGTCAATGTTGGACTGTTAGATAAAGACCTTCACAAATTCTGAAGTATCAAAAGCTGTAGAAGTGATTCCCCCTGCCCCACTGTAGTATAAGCAACAATGAAAACATTGGCTGTAATATTCATAAACTACCTTCTTACAATATACTTGCCAAAGGATAGAAAAAACCCACACATCTTAAGGAAGTCATCGTGGATGTATGACAAGACAAGTCCAGACCTGATCAGTTATCAAGGGACTAGGGTTCAAGTAGGTCTCTTCTTTGGCATCGTCCAATGGAGAATAGCTGTGTTGGTTACACACCAGCACAAGGAGTGTGCTCCGTAATTACAGCTGTGGCTTGCCTTCAGTCCTTAGTTTAAACTGAGTTTCAACTTGAGTTAGTAATTGAAAGCCTGTGCACAATAAAAGAGACTGTATTTATTAAAACTGACTATGAAATAATCCCATGGCACAATGCCTCGTCTCCTGCTTGGGGGGTCAGCAATCTGTTTATTTAAGAAAGGCACTTTTGCTGCTAGTTTGATTTGCTCTTTGGGATTTTTACTGACATAGTTGAAATTTAGCCAAGGTAATAGAGCATTTCAAATTCAACTGGAAGAAAGGCAGTTGGAGAGCTGCCATGAAAAGCTTTCTAGAAGAGAAGAACAGGGTGAAGGTGAAATGGCCCAAGTACATCTGAAATCCTGGCATCTTTCACATTGTAATAATTCAATTCCACTGCTGAATAAGCTACTAGAAAAATATCTTTTTCACTTAAGCTCAAATTTACATTGCATACTCTGAATCCATACTAAAGCTTAGAATGTGGGAATCTACCCATAATAGGAAAGAAAAACAGACAGAATGCTTGCATGGAACTCGAGTTTCCAAAGGGGTCAACATTCCACCAAGATAAACATTCAGTGCACTGTGTTCATTGAAGTTCCTTTGTTGGTATGAAAAATACTAACAGTTAAGCTGTGTACATGTGTGTGTGTGTGTGTGTGTGTGTGTGTGTGGTGTGTAATACTTAACAAAGTATTACACGCACATGCTTTTGCTATATGTAAATATTCCTAGAAGATGCTACTTCATCTCTTTTACCTTTCCATCTTTAAGATATTCATTGATTGCAATTGGAAAATAATTCTAGGAGAAAATGAAGTACTAAACTTGTGTAGCACGTTGATTACTTTGCCAGCCTGAACAGTCCCAGGGCTTGATTCCTTGGGCTATCTTGCACATTAGTGCACTGATGTTAAGAGGTAGTGAACTTAGAAATCACACTGATGTAGACTATAAGGCTGTACAAGTAGGAAGGGGCTGATTGGTTAGAAATTTAAAAATTGCTAGCCAAAGTTAAAGAGAATAATAATAATCATTATAGAAAAAATGTGTATGAAGTTTGTGGTTTTTCTTTTGTTAACTTCTTCCAGTTCAGGCAACTAATTTCTATCTTTGGTCTAGAGTTCCTGGAGAATCTGCTTATGAATGCCATCCCAAAACTGAGATCATTGAGTCCTATGTCAGTTTATTTACTTCTAAAAGACAAGATACCCTACATTACCATAAATTAATTTCATGCCTGAAATGAATATTTAATTGTGTAAGTCTAATAACTCAAAATTATAAAATGCAGTTGCTAAGCAAATTTTTAAATGTCTTTTATTTTGGTAATAAATCACTTTGGAAACCACTTACACATGTAACAAATTACTTCCTTCCCAATCTAGATTCTAGATTCTAAATCATTTTCCAAATAAAAAAATCTTAAATTTAATGACATGCTGCAAATAAAAGTCTAAATTATATTACTTTTGTCATTTCTTTCTAGATTAATATATACATATATTTATTAGCTTTTTATTAAAAATAAATATGTTAAGATGAAACAAAAAATTAACACATTGTAATTGGACATAAACCAAAACCAAGACAAAATAAAGCAAAAAATAGAAGGAAAAGAGCACAAGAAAATAGACTGATTCTTTTGCATACTCGGGGACCCAACTAAAACACTAAACTGGAAGACATAATAATATGTGCAGACCCATCCAGGCCCTGTGTACTGGGTCTCAGCACCTATGAGTTGGCATGTGCTTTGATCCTGTTGATTTAAATATCTTCTTGATGTCCTCAATACCCCCTGACTCTTACACTGTTTCCATCTCTTCTGTAGGGCTTCCTGACCCTTATGCAAGGGAGTTGATCGAGATGTTGTGTTTATGGTTGAGTATTTTAAGGTCTCTCATTCTTTACCTAATGTCTGGCTTTGAGTCTCTGTACTTGTTCCCATCTGCTACAGTAGGAAGTCTCAGATGAAAGCTGAGCAAGGCACTGATCTATGAGTATAGCAGAATGTTATTAGGACTCACTTTATTGCTAAACAATAGTATTTGGTTTTACCCGATATCCTTCTAGGGTATCTAGTCTCTGGCTCTTGGTTACACAAGCAGTGTCAGATATGGGTTCCATCCCATCTTGTGGAGTGGTCCTTTTCCAAATCAGATATTAATTGGTTACTCCCATTGTTAGCATATCCTGCAGTCAGGATAGCATTGTCAGTCAAAGAATTTATGGCTGAGTACGTGTATAATTTTTTCTTTGGTAGCATGCAAAGTACTTTCCTGTAAAAAGATGCTAGAATATGGGGTAAATGTTCTATCTAACCACCATCCCAACTTCTCCATGTTCAAGAAATAGTGTAAGTGTTATAGTCAGAAAATGCAAATTGCTAGCAGATGTGGAGAGCAATCTATAGACTTGGCAAAGGCCTGGATTGTTTCGAGTTCTTCATGGTACTCATTTGAACAACGCCCAATAGCCCCTTGGACCATTAGGGCTTTGTTTCCTCCAATATTTGGCAATTTCATATAGATCACCTTCATATATGAAAATATTTTACAAAGGTTCTACTAAATATGATTTCCATACTACTCCACAAATGGCTCTTAATTTTAGTGGTATCTTCTTATACCCCCTCCCTTGGCCCCATTCCTTCACAATGTGTAGTGCCTATAAATGATGCCATAACGATTCTGCTGTGAACAGAAGACATTTTTGAAATAAAGAAATTTTGCTAGGGTAGGAACCAAATTTGAATTTGGTATCAGATGCCTTTTTAAACTTCTCCCTGAAATATGCATAAGTCTTGTTAAATTTCCTCTGCCTTACATGGTGACAAATTTAATACAGCTAAGATGTCAAATGATTTCCTCTCAAATATATTTCAAATTCTATACAAATATGAATAAATATATATTAAATATATATAAAGATATTACTCTAGCAGAAACAAATGCCCCTGACTTACATTAGACAGAGGACGCTTTTTAGACTCATAAAGCTCCACATAGGTAAAACATAACCGTGCTCACTTGAAGAGACCTATGTAATCATGACATGGTGAAACTATGCTAAGTGAAGACATGATAGAACAAGGGTGTTTTCTAGTAGATTTAGTCACAGTAGATTACCAAGGAGATGAGTAATTACCAAGATGATCCAATAGCACTCCACACACCCCAGTAGCCTACAGAGCCTCACACACTCCTGTCCACATTCATACCAACACAACACCCAAGAAATTTTATCATTTAAAAAAGTCAACTAAAAAATATATAAATAGATTAAGGAACATAGGAAATTATGTGCAACATTGAGATTTGTAACATAGTCAAATTATTCAGAAAATGGTAGTTGAGCAAATAGGTTTATTCATTGTAGACAATAAAGGGGAATACTTATTAAAATGTGATATAAACATATACATAGTGAAAAATATAAAGATATTATGATCATATGCTCAGTTCTGTTTAATACTTTTAGCACAGGATATTTATATTCTCATTCATATATATATATATATATATATATATATATATATATATATATATATATGAGTATTTAGAGAAAAGTAAAACTGCCTTTCTAATTCCATATCCTTGCAAAGTTGTTAAATCCACCTATCACAGTGAATTGTTCTCACACATAAAACTCATGCAGACTTAGCAACCTCATTAGAGATATAGTGTCCCTAAAGTCAGGAGTCCTCAGGTGTTGGCAGTTTTAAGGATGCCCTTGAACCAAGTCCAACGTACATGCAAGGAAAAGTTATAAAAATATGACCCTTGGAAATGTTTTATTGATTTCCAGGAACGAGATCCCTAATGACCACTACACTTTGCTTGCTACATGTTTTATGGATGTTTTTATTAAAGTTGATTTAATTTCCCCCAGTTCACGTGTTCTGACTAATTGAATCATTTCTCCCAGTTCCCAGAAGACTATAAAGAAGAGAATTTATTACATGCTTTGCAACAATACATATTAGGGTAAATATATTGGTGAAAGTCTGCAGACAGCACATTGTGTAGGTTTGATTGTATACAGTTCTAATTACTCGATGAACTCAATGCAATTCATTTCATTCTCACAAGTTCTCTGTGTATGGAAGTCTTAATGATCTACTATTGTTATTATTGAATTCATGTCAAATATTTATGTGATTTTAGGTATTAGAAAGATGTACTATCCACTCATTCATATAAACAACTGATAGCTATTGTTCCTTGTCAGGAAATGAAATGTCAGAATTTTTTAATTGAAAAAATTAAAAAAGGAGAGATATGAAATACTATTTATCTAGTTATCTATATTTGTCATAGTATATTTGGGAAAAACAGTATTTAATTTGAATTTAATGACATTTAAAAGTAAAGCAATAACAACTTTACAAATATCTTCAACTGAAACAAATTATTATAACTTAAATTATGATCTCAAAGTTTAATTTGTGAGTCAATCATTTAATTTTATTCTATTTGCATGTTAGACATGTACTATTTTAAAAAGCAAATCAACAGATTACCAGAGTACTTTTTGTCTTGTTTTGTCAAATTTACTCAATATCTTTATTTTTTTGAGTGTATGTGGATCACTGTATTTGAAATCCTATTTTGGACACAATAAGAATAATGGTTACTTCTTCTAAGAGGGACTGTAGCCCCCACCCCCACTTGGTCTTCATTCTTCATGAGCTTTATGTGGTCTGTGAGTTGAATCTTGGGTGTTTCAAGCTTCTGGGCTAAAGTCCAATAATCAGTGAGTAAATACCATGTATGTTCTTTTGTGATTGGGTTACCTCACTCAGAATGATATTTTCTAGTTCCATTCATTTATATAAGAATTTATCGAATTCATTGTTTTTAATAGCTGAGTAATATTCCATTGTGTAAATGTACCACATTTTTTGTATCCATTCCTCTGTTGAAGGGCATCTGGGTTCTTTCCAGTTTCTGGCTATTGTAAATAAAGCTGCTATGAACATAGTGGAGCATATGTCCTTGTTATGTGTTAGAGCATCTTCTGGGTATATGCCCAGGAGTGGTATAGCTGGGTCCTCAGGTAGTGATATGTCCAATTTTCTGAGGAACCGCCAGACTGTTTTCCATAGTGGTTGCACCATCTTGCAATCCCACCAACAAGTAACAAAATACTCAAGGGAGCAAATATGGATGCAAAGTGCAGGACAGAACTGAAGGAGGGGCCGTCTGCAGACCATTCCACCTGGGTATCCATCCCATGTGCAGTCACCAAAGGTAGATGCGGACGTGGGTGTCAGGAGGTGCATGCTGACAGGAGCCTAACATAACTGTCTCCTTAGAGGTCTGCAAGAGCCTGACATATTCAGAGGCAGATGCTCACAGCTAGCAATTAAACTGATCATGGGGTTCCCAACAGAGAAGATAGAGTGAAGACTGAAGGAGTAGAAAGGGTACGGGACCCCATGAGGAGAGCAACAATCCCAACCAACCAGAGCCCCCAGGGTCTAAACCACCAGCCTGGGAGCACTTAGGGAGGGACCCATGGCTCCAGCTATATATGAAAGGGAACTATATATAAGTGGGAGAAGAGATTCTTGGTCCCAATGAAGGCTGGACATCGTGGGGCGGGTATTCGAGGGTGGGGAGGTGAGGTATGGGGGAGGGTGGGTGTGGGTACACCATCATAGAGGCAGGAGGACGGGGGAAGGGATAGGGAGTTCCTGGGAGGGAGGGGGGAAAGGGGGTAAGGAGAAAACACCTGAAATGTAAATAAAAGTTCCAATAAAAAAAAAAAATAAAAATAAAAATAAAAAATTAAAAAATTAAAAAAAAAAAGAAAAATGGTAACAGGAAATTTCTTTCAAACTTCATTATAAAGTTTATATTTTATTTTGTCTTGATGTGTAACTTCTCTTTTATATATGAGGAGACAACTTTAGGAAAATTTAATAGAATTATTTTCCCCAAAGCTACATAAATTTCATAGCTTAGATTCATATCAAATTCTTTGATTTAAGATTCATTTCTCCTTGTCCAGTCTTACATGTTTCAGAAATGAATAATCAATATTGATTAGTCCAGTTGTGAAAAGAATCAGAATTAGAAAGTGAATCTGTGAATTGTGTCTAAAAATTCATGAAAGAGAATGTATAGATCACAGTTGTATGCTGGCATGCTAAGGGGCATGGATGGGGAGAATGCCCTGGGTTAAGATAAAAGGGAAATAACACTTTTTGATGGTACCCTTTTGAAATGGTAGAAAATGTTACTCTTGAAAGTAAGATGGGTTCATCATTTGTTAAGTTAGATGGTACCTTAATATTAGAGGCCAACGAGGCAATATGTTTGGAGAGAATAGAGTATATTTGAATAGCATAGTGATAATAATAACAACATAGGTTGTCATGATGTTCCTAATGTAAAAAAAAATTAAATAACTTATTCTACTTTCCATCTGTTAGTGTGCCAAATGCCATTAGAAAAAACAACTTCATGGAAGAAAAGGTTTATTAGTTTGCATTTCATGGTTACCATGTAGCACTGATGGGAGTCAGGGCAGAATTGAAGCAGGAGCTTGAAGCAGAAATCATGGAGAAATGTTGTTTACATTTTGCTTACAAATTCTGTTTAATTGGCTTACTCACATAGTCCAGGGACCACCTGCTCAGGGACTGGTGCTGTCCAGAAAGGGCTAGGCCTTCCCACATCAATAAATATGTAATACAGTATCACTCAGACATGCCTGCCAATCTGATCAGGGACAACACTCAATTGAGAGTCCTTTTTCAGTTGATTCTAGGTGGTAGCAAGTTGACAGTTTCAAGCTAACTAGGACAATTCTAAAGGTAAATTGAGTCAGGGCTAGATACAGAGAATAAATAGAAATTTCACCAAAATATTGGCTTCAATGTGAAGTATTGGTCAATTTGGCATTCATAACATGTCTGATTTTTTGTTTGTTCATTGAGAAAATCATAATTGAACGAATGAGGGAGTTTATATAAGGCACATGACATTTTGTGCCTCAATGTGCAGGAGAATGTGTAACTTCAGTATGGGGAGTATATATGAAAGGCACATAGCGATCAACGAGTTAAATTAAGATCTTCTGAAGCATGTACTCACCAAGTATATGGCCACATGGGAAGAGAATGAAATCCTGCCAAATACTTAATTGTGCTTTCAGAATCAGAAATAAGAATTTTGAGTTTATTTCAGGTATAACAGCTTGGACTATGCTGTTTTAAATCTATACAGTAGCATTGTGAATACAAGTATGTGTCTTAGAACCACTCCCAGAAAGTAGGCTAAAAATTCAGAAACTAGCTAAATATCCAGAAGCTCTAAGAAGGTATTACATGTAGCTCGGCTCAGATCTAATTACAATTTTTACACTAAATTTTTAATTTAAAAATTTTTCCCCATCATAGTAGATAGATATTAATTTCAAGATTGTTCAAGGGGTTGAGGACTTGGACTTGTGCAGAATAACAGCCAAACATAACAGAGTGAGTTGGTAATTCCAACTTAATACACAGATAATAACATCTATAGTATCCAGTTCAGAAGCTAGAAGATTACACTAAAGCAAAGTTTAATTTATAAACTATAATATTTTACTAATTCAAGATGATTAAAGGAATATATTTACATGGGAGAAAATGAATTGATGGGGAGCATTGTTGTGCTATGCTGCAGACCCTGATTTCAAAATCACCCTAGACATGATATGTGCTAACTGTAAAGAGGTCCAGCATAAAAAAAGCTTTGTTGTCCCAATGGTGAACATAAACCTAAGTGACTGAGCTTTTATTAATTCTCCTTTCGGATAATTTGGAATCCTCAGTTAACTAAGTAATGGAATTCCGTGGCAAGAAACTGTCTCCTGTGTGTATTCTAACATTCATATAATATGCAATTAGATATTGACTAGTATAAGTATAGTCAGAATAATTAAAGTGAAGCAAAAGTTGTCAAAAATAGATGAACAAAGTACATCTTTCAACCAAAATATCCAAGGCTTTTATTGTGTTTGTTCTCATAGTTAGTGAATTTCGAAATTCAGCAATTGTCTCCTTGTCATTATTGTGGATTAACAAGGCTCTGTGGTGATAACAGTTACAGTGGCAATTATGGAAAATGAAATTGCATCTTAAACAAATGAGAGCTAAATTCATATTTAGTACTGACTCAAGACTAAATGTCAAAGAAAGAGCATTTAAACATGTATTCTACAAGCCGACATAGAATTGATGTAAAAAAAAAAGTTTTAAGAGTGATGTAACAGTCACACACTTAATTTTGTTATCAGTAACAAGCCACACTCTTTTTATGGTCTGCTATTACTGTGCTATCCTTGGTACAGTTTTCTTTTGGTCCTTTCAACTTTGTCATTTTGAGACATATTCTCTATCTCTCTCTCTCTCTCTCTCTCTCTCTCTCTCTCTCTCTCTCTCTCTCATCCTTCCCTCCCTCCACCTCTCTCTTTCTCTACGTGTGTGTGTGCATGTGTGTTGTGTTATATGTGCATGTGTAAAATAAAGATTGATTTTTAAAGGTTTCTTTTAAATTTTCCATACTTTTGTGTTTTATGTCTGCTATTTAACATTTTGTTATAGTTTGTTTATTTGTCTCATAATGGAATTGACCAAAATAGAAATTTTACCCTTTTGATTGACATAATTTGGATTTTTTTTTAATTCATGAAAACTAATTTCTCCTGAAATGTCTAAAGTCACTACAACATAGTCTACCACAACTGTCATGATAAAGTGGACAATTTAAAGGGAAAATGAAATTCTACAAGTCTTTCACTATTATTTTTTAAAATGTTATTAATTATTATTGAAGAATTTGGGTTTAAAGTCATGCACTGGTCATTTTATTTACATATAAATGTAGGAAATGTTGGTTATGGTGAATTTTTCTTTTATATTCTGATATTTAGGCAAACAGATAATACTGGGTTCTCGTTGGTATTAAAATATATTTCTAAAGTAATATTTTTACTCAATATGAAAATTACTTATGTCCTTATCATAAGTCAGAACCCTCTTTTAGGAAACATAGACGGGAACCAACACAGATTCCTGCAGTGTATGCACTGGCATGGACAGACACCTATAGAAAAGATGCACGAATATAATATGAATCAAGAATAATGGTATAAAGATACATTTTCATTATCCATTCCTAGGTTGATGGATATTTATTTAGTGGTCAACTTTCTTTGCTCTCTGCATGCTGGAGGGATATGAAGAGCTATTTCAGTTGAATTGTATTCAGATGTTTATCCCAGTAATTTGGGAGGCTTCAGCTCAGTCTGTGAAAGAGAATGTGGTAGAGAATATAGTTAAAACTTACATGGTGCCTGAACTACAGAGTTGGATCTATGTATAGTGCCTATGCATCCTAAGTTGCCCAGAACTATAGCAATTTGTGGAAATTACTACAAAACTGCTTAGTAACAGTACCGCTTTTCAGTTAAAAAAAAGTCAGATAAATGCTAATTCCATTCCACTGACAAGTCATAGTAAAGTCTTCATTGTTATCATATATGAAGTAGGAAGAAAAATGAGCTGTTTTTTCTTCAAAGACAGACTGAGCAAATTATATTTTCTTACAGACAAGAGAGGATGAAATGCATATAATACCATAAGAAAAAGTAGACTCCAGTCTGTTTTATCTCTGAGAAAGCCATCCCTCATGCCTCATTGAATCAGGGAAGAGCTTACGCAGGGTTTGATATTTGAGATGACCTTAAACAAGAATTAGGCCTTGGATCTACATTCTCTTTGTTCTCAGTGTCCCAGTCAGCTCAAATTTACATAAAGGAATAATTTACTAATCCTCTTGATGACATTATAAATGTTTAAAAATCACTATACTTTTAGAAAACAGAATAAATTACTATTTTTAAAGATTAAAGAGATGAGAATGAAGAGTGAGTATGACTTTTAAACGAGTCTTTTATGATGTACAGCTATCATAGTATTCTTGATTAGATAAACTTGTGAACTTTATATATACCCTAATCTTGTGTTTCTTTTACCTCAAGACTGTTTGGAGAGGTGAAACAATTTCATAAATATGATTATATTTAGGATCAGAGCATTTTTAAAAAAATGTATGTTCATTGCATAGAGTAAAATATTTCATGGTGACACTTTCACATGCATATACACCGAATTTTGAGCATACCTCACCTGAGTGAACTTCTTTCCCAGTGAAGAAGGGAGGACTAGATATGATCTGCCTGGGGTCATTAAAGTTTTATAAAATTGTGCATTTAGATAATAAAGAATCCAAATATGCATGATTTTCTCATTCCTTCTTGTCTGCCAGGGATTTGTCTCCCCGGTATTATTATAGAACTCATGAAAAAAGTCACTTTTTCTGAGATTTTTTTGGTAGTGTTTTAAAAAGAAAATTACAGGGCACTCATAATAAAGAACAATAGACTGACTCATAGTTAAAAGCCAGGTAAGGATGTGAAGAAAATTCACATTGCTGCTTCTTCCCAAAGGCTACTTTATATATTATGTCAGCAATCTTTTAATATCTAGATTTTGGAGTAAGCATGAATGATTCATTCAGGGTCATGCTGTGAGATCTTGCTTGTCATTCCATGCATATGCTTCTAATGCATATCTTGTGTCCAATTGTGTAAATTAACTTAAGAGTTCTGAATAATGCTTATTCAGTCCTATTTTAAAAGGACCAAATCAGGTCTAACACAGAAGAAGTATGCCCAATAGTAAGTGATGTTACTAACTCACATGGGCTAATGATAAGTTTACATGTTGAGGTGGAGACAGAGGTGGTTACAGAGTTGCGGAGACTAGAAAGGGTGAGTTTGTAACTGTGTGGGTAATAAGATTTGATATCACTATGATGACACATTTTGGAAGGTCAATAGAGATGGATGTATTCTTGAAGATTACTGAGTATATTGTTTGACATCAGGCAACTGAATAACTGATGGTACACAACAGAGGGATGTAAAATTTTACATTACAGATATAAAGAAAGTCTTTTTTTCCTAATTTATCATTATCTTTTGATCAACTACTATGTTCCTTTACAACACTAAAGGCTGTATGTAACATCCTAGAGCCTGAATGTGTGCACAGACCTATAGTGTATACATACTCACAGATAGTGTGGAATAGTTCACTATAACAAAAAGTGGTCTTTTTTTCATAAAGCAGTTTTTCGTTTCAACAACATTTATGGATGAGGAAAGTGGTATATAGAGTATGGTGAATTCGGAGATTGTGTAATGAGTGTCTCAAAATGTTAACTGAATATATTTAAAAATTATAATTTATCTATCGTTGCTGAATATAACTCAATATGTAGATTTTTGAAGCATAAGAAGGTATAACATATTCCATAAATTTACAATTATCTGATTATGATTATTAAATATATTTGACATAGGTAAAATGCATGCCTGATTGATTTTTTTCTGATCATTACCCTAATTTTGTAATCGAAAATACTGCTTAAAAATTCAAGTCTAAAATCCCAAGTCTTAGAGCAATTCTGGGCCTTGCAACTTTTTAAACCAATGAAGTCATAAATAGATTGTTTATTAAATGGATCCATTTCCCCACTCTTTCTTTTCTAATTAGTTGTGGAAAAGTGGAAAAGGATAAGACTATAAGATGGATCTAATCTGGGTTCAAAATTACCACCAGAAAGAAAGTCATCTACACTGACAAATTAGTACTAAACCCACGTCTATTGGACTTAGCTGTTAAAAACTAAGAGACTGTGTAATAGCTAGATTGACCTTAACTAATTCATTCAAATACCTTCTGCTTTAGCTTTTGTAGTGATTACTCTTTGTGTGTATATCTTGACTATATCTGGAATAAACTAAAATCTAGGTAGCTGGGATCACCTGTGGGGCATTTTCTTAATGAAATCATTTGAAATGGGAAGACTCACTTTAACTGCAGATAATTTGAGGTGGGAAGACATACCTTTAATTTGGGCCAGAGTTTTTGGTGGTTTGCCTGCTTTTTCCTTTCACAGGCATTGGATCCTATATCTTATGGATTCAGTAAATACTGAAGACCATCTGAGACATCCAGCCTCATGGACTAACAACTACTGGACTCTTGGAATTTCTCTTGGTAGACAGCCATTGTTGGTCTATCTGGGTCACACTGTGTAAATCACTCTAATCATATATATGTCTGTGTGTGATTATATATAATATATATTATGCATATATATACATATGATCATATAAATATTCATTCTATTAATAATAACATGAGAAAACTGTAAGTAGAAAATAATCATTAATCTAATTCTACAAGACAAATAAACTATACTGTATTTTCTCCTTAAAGTAAGTGCATGCATCATTATAACCTTATGTCTTAATGAATATTCAGTTTATAGACCATACATTTGTGAGTTTGTAATAGTGCATCTTATTTCATTAAACTTTCATTCTAAAACTTTGTTAAAATTTTCAAAATTTTAACCATTACAAATCATACTTTCATTCATATCCATACATGTAATTTTGTTCCTAACTTGGATCATGTTATTAAAATACAATTTAAAAATATATTATTTAAATTATATTTTTTCATAGAGTATATTTTGATCATAATCTTTCCCCCAACACCTTCTATATCCTCTACATATTACTCCCTGAACAATATCACATTCAACAAAATAGCTGATACAAAAGAGTATCAAAACTATAAAATATACTAAGACAAAACTTAACATCCCAATAAACACACACACACACACACACACACACACACACACACACACACACACACACACTCACACCAAAACCCAAGACAGGCAGTCTGTTTTGTATTGACTGAGTACTACTGGGCAAGGGTCTTGATATATCTAGTAACAGTCCAATGGGGAAAGATCTGATTTTCCTTTTCAGCAGGTGTCACTGAAAATAGCTTCTTAGTTAAGGGTGAGATTTTGTTTCACATCTCCTTCTTACTGTTGGTGTTCTGTCTAGCTTGAACTTAAATGTGTTAACATTCTCTGTGTATTCCTATTATGTAAATCATTGGGCCTGGAAGGCCATGTTTTATTAAAGTCATGGATCATCTCTGGATCTCTCCAGAGATCTTTGAACCTACTTTTCTATACAGATCACTTATATTTTAGGGGAGGGATATAATAAATACATACTATTTAAGTCTGGGTGATTGGTCAGTTGTGGGTATGTATGATAATTATCATCTTGTTCAAGAATAAGCTTCTCTGATGAGATGAAAAGCATAGAGATTTATAGGTATATCAATATGTTATTAGGAGTTATTATATTACTGTGTTTATTTAGCAGAATAACTGCATGGGTCAGATATGGGTTCCATCTAAGGAGTGAGCCTAATTTTCAATTGAAAAGTCTCTGGTTACTTCAACATTTATGCCACTATTGCCCAAAATAATCTTGCAGGCAGGTCACTGTTGCAAATTGCAGAGTTTGTAGTTGAGTGATACAGATAATTCTTTTTTATCCTCCAGTAGGATGCAAAGTGCATTCTAGCACCTCAATGATAGTCAATAGGGATGAAGCTTCTAGGTGTGTACTAGCTTGATTTTTTCCTGTTCTGTGGCTTAAGTAAAACTCTCTTTATTAATAAGATCTTACTGTCAGGTAATGAAGAGTAACCAATAACCTTGGGAAAAGATTGTGATGTTTTTGTGGGCTCATGGAATCCCTTTTATTGAAGGCATAACACTGTAATAGTTTCTCTTCTGCTAAATGGATTTTATATAAAGAGTATGCAAACCAATTTAAAAGTAATTCTCTCAATATTATAAATGTGTTCCCATTTTACATGGTATTATTGCTTGTTTATTATATAGAACTATTATTAATACATATTGTAGTTAATTTTAATCCAGCAACAAGACTATTTTGGCAAGGGATCAATCTTAAACCTTCCAGGTCTATATGAAATGGCTGATATGTAGACATGCCCTGGATTATAGTATGATGTGGCTGGTATACAGACATGTACACACCTTTAATCCCTAACAATGAAGGTAAGATTAGTTTGTGGAAAGAAGAAGCCATGTTTGAAAGTGAATTCTAATTGAAGGGCAGACAAAGTGATGAATCAGAGAAAGATTTGACAGATTGAGTCAGAGATAGGATACGCCCTTCTCACATGAGAACAGCATAGGAAAGGGAGTACACTTAAGAGCAGAGAGATAGAGAAAAAAAGGTGTGTGGCAAGTGGTCTGTATGGTAGTTTTATGTGGGCAGTTTTACAGAGGCAGGTGGCAGAGAGAAAAAACTAGACACAGGTAAAGACAGAATGAACCAGGGAATGAGAAGGAGCCAGAAGATTAAAACATATTGCCCAAGTTAGTATGAGGCCACACAAAGCATTTCAGTCAGAAACCAAGAAAAGCCCAATTGAATCAGTCATCATGGAAGATTTGACTGTATGGAGGCTAGAAGCTTCCAGGCCTAGGCCTAGGGATAATTAGAACAGAGAAAGAAATGCTCTGGGCTAAGCCCAAGTCCTGTATCTGCACAGCTTAGGTACAGCTTTCCTCTCATTCTTTCATCCGAGGAAATAAAAGCGACATTTACGACATACCCGGTGAAAATATACTCCCAAATTAATTAGAAAAACAATTATATTAAAAGTATTTTCTCTGCACAAATATTATGATACTTAATAATTATGATAATCTGCAATTTATATTCATGGCTTACCTGATCAAATCATTATATGTCTTAACATTAACTCTGATTGCATAAATATTACATTAACTTCAATCACACAAGAATTTTAGAGACCATGTTAAATAAATATGAAGTAAATCAATCCAAACTTGAGTATTAAAAACCCCCAAGTATATACTAATGAATTTTATATTGTTTTAAAAGATTCATTTATCATCAGAAAAATACCTCTTAAAGCCTGATGGATGTATTAATGAAAGAATGCTTCCATGCAAAATAGAACCAAGTGAAATGTGTTTTAATTTTCTACTGCTGCTATAACAAATTGCCATTGTGTCTATGGCTTGACGCATAAGGATCTTACCATGCCTTGGCTTTCTTGTCAGAAATGCAGCACAGACCCACCCTTTACTCTGTTTCTATTCCTCTGTTTCTATTCCTTGGCTCATATGGAGGGTTCCGAAGTGTTTTTTTTTTTTTTTTTTTTCAACAAAAATCTAAATAAAAACTCACTGAGCTCATTTTCACGATCCTTTTCTTTATGATAGAACCGAGGTCTTTGATTCCCTACCAGACGTTAGGAGCTGCTGTGCCCTAAGTAAAAACTCTCTTTCTTATAAGACCTCCAATATATCCAATTAGCAGCTGTATGGTTTGTCATTTTGCTTCACATCCCTCAGATTCTTCCTCATGTGTCCTTTTGATCATGAGCCAGAGTTCAACGCTCTGCTTTTAAAAGCTCCCATGATCAGAGTGAGTCTATATAGACAATTCCTAGCAAGATTCCCAATTTAAGCTCCATAATTCCAGTCACATATGCATAGTCCCCTTACCACGTGATGGAATTTGTGCTTGTTTCACAGATTGATAGGATGGACACTGTGGGTACCAAGTGCTATCACATTGAAAAAAACAAACAAATAAACACAAAAAACCTATTCTTTTTACAGTTATCATTTCTTTTTAAAATAAATTAGCTTTATTATTTTAAAAGATTTTAAATTTAAATATATTTGACCATATTTTTCTTAATATAAGTCATTTCAGATCCCGTCCTTCTCCTCACCTAGGCAATGTTCATTTCTTTTTATAAACAAATAAGCATACAAACAAAAATCCAATACAACTACAAAACCCTAAAAATGAGATAAAATAAAACCACACCAAAAAAACAAACCAAACCAAACTAAAATAAAACCCAAAAATCCTACCAGCTGTAACCAAATAAAAGCTCACTACACACACACACACCACCACACACCACCACACCACCACCATCATCACCTCTACCACCACCACCACCATCACCTACAGCAAACACAACAATCAGAACAACAAAACACCTCTGGACTCCATTATGTTGGTCAACTAGTTCTGAATGTTAAGCATCTCTGGCTTATTGTCAATCTATTGGGAGAATTTTATTTTCCTTTTTCCAGAGGGTGTAACAGTTAACGATTCAGTTGTTAAACTGAGCCACAGTGGCTAGGTTTTCATTCATTCATTGATTCATTCATTCATCTATCCATTAAAAATAACAGAAGTCAATGTAATATAAAACAAAACCTCTTGAAAATTTCTATTTCCTACATCCATAGTAAATATACTGAATATTAGATTCATTTTGGAAATGTTTTTCATTTCACACAAGCAGGTTACCTAGTTAATTGATTAATCTGTTCACAAAAGTATGTTCTTGAAACTAAGACTAAGAGATGATTTGGTGTACTGTTTATATGAAGGAAAATCTACAGAATAAAAAGAAAAACTGGCAGGTGAAATACTTTCTGATACAATATCTCTGTAAAATTTCAAGTATTCTTGGATCATTGGATGCTGTATTTTAAAATGTCCTTACCTCCATATCCCAACTGAGTCCGTAAAAAGTATTTTTATAACTAGGTGGTTGTAGCTTAATGCTATGTAATAAGTTCAATTTCCAATGCTGGAGAAAACAGCTCTAGAAAGAGAGGGAACTCTCTTTTCTTTAGGAAAGGGTTTTAATAGATTACTAAGTACTGATAGTGAGCTGACACATGCATAGTATGTATCACAGTGTTATCTAATAAACAGGATTTGATACATAGTACAGTTCCCTGTTTACCAAACACCAGTCACAGATGATGTGAGCCCTATAGAATGGTGTACTGACTCACATAAGAAATAACAGTGTCTCAGAGATGAGTAATTGGGAGAATTTTATTTTCCTTTTTCCAGAGGGTGTAACAGTTAACGATTCAGTTGTTAAACTGAGCCACAGTGGCTAGTGTAAAGGATTGCAGATCAAAATAAAAGCTTAGGTGTCTTAAGAAGAGATACAGCACACACTTCTTTAAAATCCAACATGTAGTGTTAATCTGCACAGTGAGGTTTCAGGGAAGGAGGGCAGGAAGTGCATAGAAACCTACTATGAATTAAAGTTGGACTTATATATAAGTGTACTGCAGAAAGGACAACCTGATGTTATTCAAGTACCACATGTAATAATGATGGGAAAGAACAAATGCTTGCACCTGACAATAGCATGAATTCATAATAGCTACATTTGATTGAAGTTATGCTGTAAGCCCTTGGCCTACTAATCTTGTAAAATTAGCATAAGAATTATCTAAAGTCTCAGAGCTCCAGAGAAAAGAGAAATGCTACCATAACCCAAATCTTTGCTTTTTTGGTATGCTGCAGTGCTTCTTTAGAGATCAGATACTAAATAATGACTTTACCAACACTTGACAGCTTATTGACATTAATTATAACCTGAACTTCAGCTATGGATTGTATTTTTGAACAAGAATTACTGAAATAATTACAGAAGATGAGATTTTGACTCAACAACTCTGAGAATAGCATCTTCCTTATTTTCCCCAATAAAGGTTTGAGCATATCATTAACAATGTCTGACTTTCACTAGATTTAACTATGACTGTTCCTCATGCAGTATTGACTAATTCACAAAAAGCTCATTATAAAATTGCTTGCGAATCCAATTTTGACAAATGCAATTGCTTTTTAAGCATACAATGGTTTATTTTAATAAAAGTAATTGTGTAGTCAATAATTTGTAAAATGAATAATCGATTCGTACCTTACCATTGTTTTTCAGATTAAAACCTGACGTGCATTAGATAAAACTATTTTACTCGAACAAATGATTTCCTTTGGGGAATATGAAATTTTGACACATTTAACACTGGTTTCATGCCTCCTAGAACAACCTCAGGAACTCTAGAATTTTATGTAGATTTATGAAACATCTTGCTAGGACCTGTCAAAATTACTTGTTAGGAAAGACCTCATTGTTAAAACTTTCTTTTAATTTAAAACGTTTCTAACCTCAGACAGATGCTGCCAGAGCCCATATTTTGATTCTATCTGTGTAGGTGTGCATGCAGCCAAACATTCATACTTGAGCCAACAATGGATCTACCACCTTCTTTCAAATTAAAATAATGTGATTTTACTTCCCATTCAGCTGGTTCATCCCCATATGATCAACTTAAACATTTGGTGCAACAGATTGTACGGAGAGGCAAGATGAGTGTCAGTAAGTCATTTCTGTATGTGTGGACGATGACCAACTTCACAGGGAACTTTGGTCTATTCCTCATATTTCTGTCACTGTAGTCTACACAGTCTCTTCTGTTAGGACATTTCACCTAGAATATCACTGTTGTTTTGAATATCACCTTGCTTTAATGAGAGCAATGGAGTAAGAAGAGACAGAAAAGGTATATATTTAATCATATTTTTATCTGAATTTTTGTCTGTTTGTTCATCCATCTGTCTGTACACTTGCCTATCTATCATCTATCTATCTATCTATCTATCTATCTATCTATCTATCTATCTATCTATCATGCATGTGTTGTTTATGGATGCATTCCATACATATTTGCAGGAGTCAGTAATTTGTTTCCATCAATAGATTCTGCCTATTGAACTCAATTTATCACGTTTCATAGCAGGCATTTTTAGGTACTGAACCATCTTGCAGTCGCCTAATAAATCTTTTGGGAAACCAAAGCAGCATTTGTATAATTACACATACTAGTGAAAAACCACATTTAAAAAGAACATTCTCTGGAGTACTATTTGGATACATGTATTATAATAGGCATACTGCATAAAATCCTAAGGAAATTATTTCAAGTGAAACATAAGAGAAATTGTAATTTTCTAATTATCATCTTTTATAATAGAACTCTTCGCTATTCATAATTGAAAATGGAAGGTCTTTGATTCTTAGAAATGCATATATTCATTGATTCAACAATAATTAATTGAAATTTGGAAGGATAAAATATGACTTATATAGATGTTATTTTCAAAGGTTGTAGAGACCGATAGGAGATAAGATTATGAAGAACACTATTAGGAGGAAGAAACAATCTTAAAACATAATTAACATTCTAAGACACTGATTTATAGGTTATCTCTGAGTATCAAATCCAACTGTTCATGCTCCATTCGTGATGAGAGACCTGGCCTTTTCCTTTTTCAGCTAGCACCAGGTTAGTTTTCTTCAATCAAGAGAGATGAGTAAAGGAAGGGGAAGAGACATGCCTTCCATCCACTCCCTGCTAATAACAACATAGCCCCAGGAATCAGCTCATCACCTTCTCTGCATCAGCAAGCTCCATACTGCATTTCTCTCTTCAACTCCTAGGCAGATACAAGCCCCAACCGCCTGTAACACCTGTACATCACAGTGCTATATTCCAGTTCTAAAGGGAATTTTTAGAAACTAAGAGTCATGAAACACCCAAGATTTGGGACCCGACTCTATCTCCCAAACCTTCCTAAAACTTTCTAAATTCTAATATTCTAGTATTTTCTTTCTTTTATGCCAGCATGGGAATGATTTCTTTCACTTAAAGTTACTATCCACCCATGTACTGCATAACAGATTAGGAAACAGTGCTGAAACCCTTGGGTTTCTACATGACTCACAATAGCTATATTGATGCCTGATCAAACTGAACTTCTGTAATGCAAGAGAGGAAGTGGCAGATGTGTAAACATAAGAGTACTTCTCTAGAAGATGGGCAGTTTTAAAAAGTTACTGACACTACTAATGATACTCTGCTATGCTTGCCGACAGGAGCCAACATGGATGTCTTTCAAGAGGCTCTACCAAGCATCTGATTCAGACTGATGCAGAGATCCACAGACAAACAGTAGATGGAGCTTGGGCACTCTTAAGGAAGAGTTGGGGAAATTATTGCAGCCCTGAAGGAGATAAAAACTCTACAGGAAGACCTACAGAGTCAATTAACTGGATCCTTGAGGCTCTCAGAGACTGAACCACCAACCAAAGAATATACATAGGCTGGACTTAGCACCCCTCCCTCAATCCTGTACATATGTAGCAGATATGCAGCTTGGTCTTCATGTGGACTCCGAACAACCAGAGCAGGATCTATCCGAAAAGTTGCTGCCTGTCTGTTGTTCTAACTGGGCTGCTGTGTATGGCCTCAGTGGGAAAGGATGTACCCAGCCCCACAGAGACTTGATATGCCAGAGTTGGGGGATACCTAGGTGGGTACTCTACTCTCCCAGAGGAGAAGGGGAGGAGGAATGGGAAAAAGATTTGGGGGAGTGGGTTACTGGGAGGAGGGCCAGAGGGCAAGATATAAAGTCAGCAAATGAAAAATAAGTAAAAAAATTAAAGAGACAGCATAGGACATAGGGCAATGAGCTGTCTACCTGAAATAGCACATCCAAGAGTCTTTAACTACCATAGTTCCTATGAGGAGGTACTCAGCATTTAATTTGTTGTTATAAAAGAAAACTACTTTATTAAAAGATAAGTTAATTTTGGAGGAGGTCCAGTGAGGTGCTGAGAAGGCATTTTCTTATGTGTTTGGGAGGTATGTTCTCCCAAGAGGCTTCATTCAGCAACAGATGGAAACAGATAGAGAGACTCATAGCCAAGCCTCAGCCAGAGCTCTAGGAATCCTATGAAAGAGTGGGGGATAGGATTGAGCAAGCTAGAGGGGTCAAAAACACCACAAGAACTTCAGAGTCATCTAACATGATCTCATGGAGACTCACACAGCTTGGTCTTCATGTGGATACCCTAAACTGGAGCAGAGGCTGTCTGTGATGCCTGACTCTGTTGGATCCCCTTTTCCTAGCTAGAATGCCTGGTTGGGTCTTAGTGAGAAAGGGAGAGCTTAATCTTACTGCAACTTGATGTCCCATGGCAAGTAGGTACCCAAGGTGGGTACATTTTCGGAGGAGAAGGGGAGGGGATAATGGCTGGGAGGGATGTTTGAGGGTGAGACTGGAAGGAGAGGGGAGGGGGCTTCAACCTGAATGTAAATTAATGAGTAAATTAATTAATAAAAAATGCCTCTCCTGAGAGTCTACCAAGCAGATGACCTTGCAAATACAGAAATAGCACTAATTGAAATGAGAGAGAGAGAGAGAGAGAGAGAGAGAGAGAGAGAGAGAGAGAACATGAAATTATGAAATTGGTATGAAAAGTGTCAGGGTATCTAGGGAAGGAATGCGAGTGGGTAAATGAGGGTTTGAATTTGTTTAAACATATTATATGCATGTATAAAATTCTCAATAATAATAATTTGCATAAGTTTCTTAAGCCAGTACATGGATGATACACTTTATACCATATGTCTTTATGGTCCTTAACATTTCTGGACATTTTAAAATTGTCCTTCAGAAAAAAATTAGGGACCATTTCATATCTTGTATTCCAAAAACCAGTCATATTCAAAATGAGATCTTTTCTGAAGGTGTCTTCGTTAGGGTTTTACTGCTGTGAACAGACACTGTGATCAAGGCAAGGACATTTAATTGGGGCTGGCTTACAGGTTCAGTCCATTGTCATCAAGGTGGGAGCACGGCAGCATTTTTGCAAGGCATGGTGCAGGAGGAGCTGAGAGTTCTACATTTTCATCTGAAGGCCTCTAGTGGAAGACTTGCAGGCATCTAGGATGAAGGTATTAAAGCCTAAGCTCACCGTGACACACCTACACCAACAAGGTCACCCTTCCCAGTAGTGCCACTCCCTGGGCCAAGCATATACAAACCATCACAGAAGGTTTCTCATAAATATCATGGAATATTTAAAAAATGTAAATGAAATAAATAAGCAACCTCATTGTTGTCATGACAAAAAAAGCTAAAACAAAACTTTGCATGATTGAATGACTGAATTTCCTATTGAAACATACTACAAAAATACTCATTTAAGCTAGGGCACAATAATTGACCATAATATTTAAATTAAATCATAAAAGTCTGTATTATATGTATATACATATATATATACAGTAAGATGTATATTTTCAGATATCCATAGCTTGCACATTTTTAATTTATGTAGCATTTTTGAGACACCTGAACTGTGACAGAAAACTGCCTCATAACCTATCCCATGCATTTTGACAGTGTTAGTTTTTCACATCTTCATTGGGTACAGAGCATACCTTGTCTTATGGGTTTGTCATGTAGGTGAGTAAGGACATAAGCCATTCTTTGCTCATGTGCTAACCTTTAAGTCATAACAGTCATTAGCTATGAAAATAAGGTTTAGTTTTTATTACTTAGATTTGCAAATCCTTTTCCAGTAAAACATGTCATGAAAGAATAATTAGACAATCGGTAACAAAATAAATCATCAGATCAATTGCCTGGTGCTTCTACTATACGTTCTACTGGCTTCAAGATAGGAAACATATAACTATCCAAGGACAAAGTTCTGGTCATTATTGCTAATTAATTTATACTTATGTGCTCATTAGTAAGTTTAAATTGCTTGTAATGTTACTGTGTGTATTTTGCTAGATCAGTGGCATGGTTTAAGTCAAATAGTCTTTATAACAATTCTTGAATATGCAATGCTGTTATCTGTATCCTTGGAAATCATTCTAAATTTCTTTATTGATGTCTTAAAATAAGTTTTCTAACATTTAATGTGAATTTTATCTTAGTGATAAATTCTACTATACTGACATGTACACAAGATTGATCTGTTATTTTGGAAAACAAAGAAACAGAACTCCCAAATGATATAATTAAAATTAATCAAGGTTTCCTTATGCCTATTTATACTAATCTGCCAATAATGTATCCATCTAATCCATGACTCTTTCACTTTTCTAAATTAATGAATCCACAAGGTAATTTTAGTGAAATAAATCTATGCAATTTTTAAAATGCTATATCTCAGTACAATTATATGTTACATTTTCAACTCTCACATCTACACAATCAAAATCCAGACTACTTAAGTATTTTCTGTGGGAAGAACACCAGAGATGCAGCATCGTTATCAGTTCCCTCTACTTGCTGGCTCCAATATCTTGAAACGTCAAACTTCAAAGTGTATATTTACCAAAACATGCTTCAGAATGTGTGTACAGGTTTATATATGTTTGTGAGCTGTCCAAATTAAAATTAAAGATAGAAAAACGGGTTTCATTGGAAAGCTGTTCAATTCTTTATTTACTCTCCCTGGGAAGAATCCTCACACACCCGAAGCGTCACTTAGTTAAACATACTCTACTCTCTATTCCTCTGTAAAGAAAGGAGGAAAAACTGACTGATCTGTTCTAATTGATCCTAACATAGATGTGTCATTTAGAAATAACCTCATCAACATTCAGAAAGGATTACCCGGGTGAACTGTCCACATGTCGCTCCTTATAATGAGCCTCCACAAGACTAATGACTTATTTGTGCCATGGGCAATGAATGATTAATTAGTTGATTCTAAGGCAAACTGTTAATAGCATAATTACTTACCTTTTCCTAATTTCTGAAGGTTAGAAGATGTTAATGTGATGTTAATGCAACCCAAAAGTTTAGAGAACTGTTTATTGACAGATTTTCTAAAAAGATTTGGAAATCTGATACCACTATATACTGAAATTCTTTATATTCATGGTAAAATATAATATCTACACATTTTAAAGTTCTTTAAGTTAATCTATAGTTAAGCTAAGCTATTTTCCATTAATTTTAAATGACATTTGTCCAACTTTTAATGTAAATTAAATTTTTCTACTTCTCTGGCATATGTGAAATAGTGCAGATTCTTCTCTATTCCTCTGAAGGTTGTGAATTATTTGTTTTTTAAAGTGCAGCAAAGCATAGGATTGTTGATCTTCCTAAATACAATCAATTCTTGATTATTTAATGTCAGTGAAGGGGTGCAATGGTATGAATAAATAATACTAGTTGGTAATTCATACTTTGAGTTAGGGCAAAGGCAATTTATCTCAAGCTGTTCCAATCAACTGAATTAAAAGAAAGCATCAGTGGAGAAATTCCATTTGTGCCAGGTCTGGAAGGTGTTGGAGAGGTGAGTCTGTGATTACACAATACAAATGGGCTGGAATTTAATGCTGTTAAGAACTTAAATGTTCTCAATGATGAACAGCTATGCATTTGCCCAATATTTCCTATTACTCTAATTTAATATTCTCTGAGGATATTCTCTTCACTGGAATCTTTAAGATAGGCATTATTTTTCTCCAACTATAACCATGGAAATGATCTCAAGATGGCAAAAAAATAAAGTCTCCTAATAATCACATTGCTAATAGGTGACTGTCATAATTTAATTACTTACCATATAAAAATGAGATACTATGAATTATTGTATTCAAATAGTTTAGAATTAATTCTTTAGGTCACCAATGAAGAAAATAAATTATAAGTCTAAATGTATAAGTTGTGCAATGCTTTTTACATTCATTTAATCACTTTTTCATTCATTCAATATCTCATCAATGTTTATATGGGCGTGGTATGGACACACCTCTTAAATACACTAATCACTGTCCTTAGGAGGTCATAGTCTTGGAGGCAAGACAGATAAACCAAAATAAGCAACTGAATGTGTATATATAGTAGTATTAGGTGGTGTGTTTGAGGAAAAACAAGCATGCTAACACAACTTTGGAGAAGGCAAAGGGAAAAAAAACGTGGAAAGTTTTCCTTGCCAACGTGATTTAATTTCAGAAGAAATTTAAGTAAGCAATAGTGAACCCTGGGGTCTTTTTTAACCAAAAACAAAGTTCTACCAAATGGAAGCAAAGCTCAGATAGATAGATAGATAGATAGATAGATAGATAGATAGATAGATAGATAGATAGATAGATAACGGTTAGAAGCCCTAAGACCTAAAAAGCAGATGCAGGTGTGTGGATGTCCTCATAAAAGGGAGAAGTCATTAAGTCATGAGGTCTTGGAGAATGTTACAATTAGGATTGTCTCTGTGATGAAATCATTGAGGGCTGTGGCTAGAGAAGTGACTATTTGCCCGGTTCCTGGTTTCTGTTAGAAGGGTAGGAGATAACGTATGAATACTGATTCATTAAGAAGACTAAATTTGTGGATTGTGAAAAGCATGCCTTGTATATTAAAACTTTTAAAATTCAATACTCCGAGAGTAGTTCAACAGTTTTGAATGTGGGAAAAAATATATAATGCTGTCTGGTAGAAACTTTGAAATTCATGGGGAGATTTTAAAAGATATAATGTCACCTAGCTCCCTCCCCCAGATAGATTTTGGGAACTACTTGAATATTATCCCTTCATTACTAAATATATTGATACAATGTGATTTAAGGGCTCCTAGCTAAAGTTATACTTAAATGCAAGTTCACCATAAATGTTCTATCTGTTTCCGAGCACTGTTATGGATATGTAGGACGAATATAAAGTCTACCTGAATTTGTTTAATAAGTGATTATCTTGGGTAAATAAATTTATACTTCTGGCCACAGAGTCTTATCTAAAATTAAGGTAGTACAGGGGCAACATTAAGAAATATGTTAAATATGAGCTTTAATGCACATAGAAAGCTTAGAAGAATGCCTACTGTGCCATCAATCAATTTCCTAGCAGCACAACCCTCCAAATTAGAAAAAACACACTGATTTTTAGATATGGCTTTAATACTAATAAGTGGTTTGCATTAGCATGTATGCTCCTGAACACACATGTGTATGTATAGCAAAAGGTGTTTCAAGTAATTTTTTTTGGTCTGAGAATTGTTTTTAAATTGCATTGAGATTAATTAAATACAACTAGAGTGCAGGATCCTATGTGATTTACGTCACACATAAAGAACAGTCAACATATTTTAAATTTTAACACAGAAACAAAGAAAGAGATAAGAGATTGCTTTATTGAGGGCAAACAAGTAAAATTTCCAGTTATATTTCAGCTGTCAGATGTTTGATGAATACCTAGAAGGAAATGACCTAAGTTGGCTTCTACCCTTCCCGGTTGCTTTAACCTAGTGTGTTTTGAATGCCTATGTGTGTTGATCTTCTCTACCCTTCTGTGCTATCAGCTACTGTAACAGCTTAAATACCTGAAGTCTTAGGTAAACTAGTGACTGACTCATTAGTTAATTGTAGCAGATCAATACATTCTGGCCCCTCTCTGTTTGGACAGCATCCTTATTTCATCTTGGTCAGTATTGACTTCTTTCTACTGTAGAGCCAAAGTTACCCGAAAACCTTTTGTATTTGCGAAACACTTGGACCAGTTATATTTTTATTATTTCAATGTCAAAGGACTACATATCTCTCCTAACAACAATGCCAAAACTTGTGATTTGGCAACTATGTAGAAGAAAGAGGCAAAGCTTATCCAACATAGTACCTAAACAAGTGACTCCTAGTACATATACTTCACAAATTACCAGTTATATACTCTAGTATTAGAGTTTTATGAAAATCTCTTTTATATTAAAAAAATGCTAATGTTTTCATGAATCACATAGCCAAGTTAATAATATAAATGAGATCACTTAAGACCTTATGTGTTATACTGAACTGCTTTTTTTTTCTTCTTTTTTTTTTATTGGAAATTTTATTTACATTTCAGATGTTTTCCCCTTACCCCCTTTTCCCCCCCCCTCCCAGGAACTCCCTATCCCTTCCCCCCTCCTCTTGCCTCTATGATGGTGTACCCCCACCTACCCTCGCCCGTACCTCACCAACCCACCCTCGAATACCACCCCCATGATGTCCAGCCTTCATGGGACCAAGGATCTCTTCTCCCACTTATAAATAGCTCCCTTGCATATATATCTGGAGCCATGGGTCCCTCCCTAAGTGCTCCCAGGCTGGTGGTTTAGACCCTGGGGGCTCTGGTTGGTTGATATTGTTGCTTTCCTCATGGTGTCACGAATCCTCTCAACTCCTTCAGTCTTCAATCTATCTTCTCTGTTGGGAACCCCATGATCAGTTTAATGGTTAGCTGTGAGCATCTGACTCTGAATATGTCAGACTCTTGCAGACCTCTAAGGAGACAGCTATATCAGGCTCCTGTCAGCATGTATTTCCTGACATCCACATCAACATCTACCTTTGGTGACTGCACATGGATTGATACCCCGGTGGAATGGTCTGCAAACAGCCCCTCCTTCAGTTTCTGTCCTGTATTTTGTCTCCATATTTGCTCCCTTGAGTATTTTGTTACTTCTTCTAAGACGGACTGAAGCCCCCCCACCTTGGTTGTCATTCTTCATGAGCTTTATGTGGTCTGTGAGTTGAATCTTGGGTATTTCAAGCTTCTGGGCTAAAATCCAATAATCAGTGAGTGAATACCATGTATGTTCTTTTGTGATTGAGTTACTTCATTCAGGATGATATTTTCTAGTTCCATCCATTTACATAAGAATTTATCAAATTCATTGTTTTTAATAGCTGAGTAATATTCCATTAGTAAATGTACCACATTTTTTGTATCCATTTCTCTGTTGAAGGGCATCTGGGTTCTTTCCAGTTTCTGGCTATTATAAATAAAGCTGCTATGAACATAGTGGAGCATATGTCCTTGTTATATGTTAGAGCATCTTCTGGGTATATGCCCAGGAGTGGTATAGCTGGGTCCTCAGGTAGTAATATGTCCAATTTTCTGAGGAACCACCAGACTGTTTTCCATAGTGGTTGCACCATCTTGCAATCCCACCAACAATGGAGGTGTGTTCCTCTTTCTCCACATCCTCGCCAGCATCTACTATCACCTGAGTTTTTGATCTTCGACATTCTGACTGGTGTGAGGTGGAATCTCAGGGTGCTGAACATTTCTTTAGGTGCTTTTCGGCCATTTGCATTTCTTCAGTTGAGAATTCTTTGTTTAGCTCCATACACCATTTTTTAATAGGTTATTTGGTTGTCTAGAGTCTAATTTTTTGAGTTCTTTGTATATATTGGATATTAGTCCTGTATCTGATGTGAGATTGGTAAAGATCTTTTCCCAATCTGTTGGTTGCCATTTTGTCCTATTGATAGTGTCCTTTGCCTTACAAAAACTTCACTGTGACTACCAACTTTACTTACCTTGGAAACCCCATTAATTACAACCTGAGCTAATATACAGATTTAATCTCATGTTATACATCTTCCATGCCCATGAGTAATTCCATGAGTAATTCATGTACACATGTGTGTATTGAGAAAATCATTTGCTGAACACAGATAAAAGTTTGCAAACAACATTAGACTTCACGTATTAGTCATAACTTTTGGGAGCAACATACAAATATAACTTGATAAGGTATGTTTGCAGTAATGATTGCTTTGAGGACTGTTTGGTTCGAGTGGAGACAGTAACTTAATCCCTTGACAAACTCTGTTAAAGGTTTCTGTAAAGTATCCTTCATTCCATTTCCTGAGAAGTTTTCTGTGCTATTTCAAATATACAGAGAAAAGCCCATTGTTAGGAACAAATGGAAGCCACAGGGAAAAAGTAGAGAAGTTAAAATTTGGGTCACTTTTGGTCAAGCTAATTAAGAAGACTGTTATATTATTCCTTAATGTAACACAGATGCATTGTGGTACCTCTGAAGGTACCATTAATGTGCTTAGCTGGAACATTACGCTATTTTGAAAAATGGTGGGAACCATTCCTCTGCAAGACATGGGATCCTTTATAAGCATATGAATGTGATATGAAAAATTATTATGAAACTAAAAACTGGTTTTACTTTGGATTGCTGCACTGTAATATACACAAAAAACTAATTATTGTAATTTATTATAATATATGAAGAAAAATATCCCATTTTATTTATGGATATAATAAATTGTTCACAAGCAACAATAGAATTAAGAGACAATCTGTTAAAGATTCTACAACTTTATCTAATGTGTTGCCAAAATAAATAAATGTTTGATGTTTGTGAACCTAAGGAAACCATAATGAAGAACTTGAATTTTTAGGGATTGGTAGATGAATTGGTAGATGAGACATTCCTGTTCAAGCCTGAGGCTATGAGTTTGAATTCCCCAAACCAGTGTTGATCCTGATGCTATAGACCATGTCTGTTATTACGGTGGTCCTAAGGTCAGTTAGGAGGAGGTAAGACACTCTCTGTATCATTCAAGGACAGTTAGCATGGTGCACACAGAAGCAATAAGACATCTTGTCTCAAGAGGCAAGGAACATTGACACCCAAGTTGTCTTCTGGCCTCCACATATGCACCATCTGTGTACACACTTATGTACACAGAGACAGACAGACAGACAGACAGACAGACACACACACACACACACACACACACACACAAATAAATAAATACATACAAAAAGAATGCTTTCTCTATACATAACTACATAAATAATACTTTAAAGTATTTTTTACATACTTTAAATTTTGGTTAAAGGCTCTGAATAAAGTCAATGCTCATTTCTGATTGGCACTTTCACCTCTCCTAGATAATAGAAAGATAAGTGCTAATTCAATAAGGAAGATTATTTTATGCAGTGCTAGAGATCAACCTGAGTCCTTAAGCATTTCAATCAACTGGGATTCCCAGACAAACATCTCGCTCTTAAGTAAAATCTAAAACTGTCTACACTAGGAAAGGATCTACTCTTTGTAATCTAATATTTAATATTTCTAAGCATAGAAGTATTTTATTTGTTCAGAAAACTTTTCAGAGATGAATGCACAAAAGGAAAATATGTTTAATTCCTTTTGTTGATTAACCTCAAAAATGTGTTTTTCCACTTATATTTATTTATATTTTCAAATTCATTTTGTTTACTTTTAAGATTTTAATTTAATTACAAATATTATAATTTAATTCCTTTTCTTCCCTAAAACCTTCAAACTTTCCTACATATACAGCCTCAGTGTCTTTCAACTTCATTTATTATATATGTATATTTATATATATACATATATATGTAAATATATAATAAAATATTCATCTACATATATTCTTGGATATAACTTGCTGAGACCCTATAAGGTTACTTGAATGTATATTATCAGAGATGAGCATTTGGTATAGGACAAATAATTGGTATGCTCTTTCCTTGGGAGTTTGACATCTTCCATTCCCAACTTTACTCAGTTGCCTATAGTTCTTTGGTAATGAATGTGCTTTATGTGCAAAGCAGTTAATAAGGGAGGAAAAATCGGAAGGACACTAAAATGATCAAAGCAGCAAGACAGAATTTTAATATCTTCATTTCAAATTAAATTAGTTTCATTTCAAAGTTATATGTGGAAGGAACTGACACAAGTACAGTTTATCTATCTGTAAGACACATTTCGTTTAGTTGTGATAAATACCTGTTTATGATTTCATGACTGGTTTCTGACTAAGAATGCTGCATAATGGAAAGCAAAACAAATGTGGGATTTTCCAGAATCTAGGACAGACAGACAGACAGACAGAGTCATGCACATGTAGTAGAATCTTTGTTTATTGTCTGTACATATCCTGCTCTTATACATTACTAATGCTACCCTGAATTTCATTCCATAGATTGGTTAGGGGTGTGGCCATGAAGTGTACACAGAGGTCAGAAAACTTTGTGGAATTGTTGTTGTTGTGTGTGGCACACACACATATACACAAAATCCAGTTTATTATTTTATGTAAACATAGGACTATTTGCCTACGTAACTCTCAGAGCAGGGCTAGAAAAACGTCTTAGTGGATAAAAGCCCTTGCTGCCCAAGCCTGACAAACTGAGCTCAGTGTCAGTAAAGATGGAGGGAGAGCATCAACTCCACAATGCTGCCTTTTAACCAGAACAACCAGTCATTGGCATGTGGGCATCCTTATCCCAAAGCTATAAATGCTAATCTCAAATATAATATTTATTCACACAATAAAACTCAGGGTAGTATTAGTGTTAAGAACACCACTATAGATCAAATGGCCAGCAAAGATTTCTGCCACATACAGTAATAAAAACTCAGTTAATACCCATTCTTCATTATTTCACAAAGTTGATAAAGTCCTCTAAGCCTTGTTATAATAGTATTTCTTATTCATCTAAGATTATAGCTTGTTTCAATTTATCAGTCTTTGATCTCTGTTTCTCTAAAATGTTTAGCCATTGATTATACGATATCTATGTTCAATAATGTGTGCTCATCTAAATTCATGTCTAATAACCATTGTGACATTCAAATGAGCTATCTGCTTAATTCGTCATAAGATAATGTAGTTGTAATCATAAGCATATACACAAATGCATAAACTATGCCAAGAAATACATTCAAAAACTGTACTTTTCATCCTTTTATATCACGAAACTTCCTTCAGCAAACAAATAAATAATGGTGATTATTAATGGTCTAATATCATCTAACAATTTAAATAAGTGGAATAGATAGAAATTAAGAGGAAAATCACTTTAAATATATGAGTTGTGTTATATATAGTTACATCTAAGAAACCTTTATAGTTATACATTGCTATGCCTATAGTTATTTATATTTTATATTTATTTCTATTTTAAATGAATTCTATATTTAAGATTAAATTCCTTATAAATAAATTGGATAATTGCTAAGCAGTTTTGAAAGCACATTGCTCTTGAAGAGGAGTGGGTTTTGGTTTCTAGTACCCACACCATTCAGCTCCAACCACATTTAACTCCAACTCCAGGGATTCAATGACTTCTTCTGGCCTCTGTGAGCACATGTATGCACATGATAAAACATGTATATGCACAAATAAAAATAAATCATAGAAAACTCATTTTAAACATTTTCTAGCTTATATTAATCAGCACATTTCAATTTCTGTTTTTGTATTTTATAGCAGCAGCCTTAGGAAACACAGCCCAAGAGACTTTTTGAATTAACTTTTACTGGGTTTCTGTATTCTGCATAGCTCTATTGTTTGCTCCTTAAATCCGTTTTGGAAGAGATAAAGTAAAATGCACAACGCTGTGAAGAGATCTAATCTATATTCAATCTATGGCTGAAGAGCAAAGACAAGCTAATTGGTCCATAAGTGGAATCTGTGATCTTAGCATCATTTACTATGGTGCTCTAACCCAATTACCCAGCCACTGTCTGTCCCTGTGCCGTTCAAGGGTATCAATCTTATTTTATGTACACATCATTCACCATAATTACTGGCATATGGCTAAAGGTCATAACTCATTAAACAAAACTTTACCCTATGTTACTATTCTTTAAAATGACTCTTAAAATATGTATTTTCAGAATTTAGAAGAAAAGTAATTTAAGAAGACAAATCATCAACTTTTCCCTTGTTGTTAAGTATAACTCAGTATTTCATATTTTTGAATGAGTTGGAACATCCGATGTAAATAAGTGAAAACGAATAAAATGTGTAATATACTTTAAAATTCTTTTATTCAGAATAAATAATAAAACATTACAAGCATTTTAATTTTAAAAATGTCTTTATCAGTCATATGACATGCATAAGTCTGAAATAAAGAAAACAAATTTCAGCCTCTATCTCTATAGCTAATGTTACTTCTGCAAGACCAGCTTTGTCTCTCTGCTTTGTTTTATTTCTGTTGAAAGCTATCTTGAGACTTGCTTTGAGAAATTCTCAGATACATGCTCTGATGAACAAGAGAGGGAAGTCACCTTTAAATTTCAAAAATGAGCAGTATTTCTATCTTTGGCCACATACTGCTAGTCTTCATCTAAGATATTTTTTCATTGTTTATCAATAAAAATAACAAAAACAAAATAGAATCAGTGATGTATTCCATGGTATCTAACAGACTATCTGCTTTATATATCATGAAAATAAATTCATCATTTAAAATACAGAGTTAAAATACATTTTACTAATTTTAAATATTTGGTAAGATGTTATCTTTAGCACATACAAATATTAAGCAGAGTTTTAACTCTTTATTTAAAAAGGCCAGAGAAGTCTATGTTTTGGAATGGGATAATTTGGTTGTTGTGTCTTGGCCAATATTCAGATGCAAGCAGTATCTACTTACCTGTTAAAAAATTCATATCAATATCCATGAGTAATTCAGAAGCAGCGTTCACTAAAGCTTTATCCTAGGGTGTGTGTGTGTGTATGTGTGTGTGTGTGTGTGTGTGTGTGTGTGTGTGTATTATTATAATTATATTTAGAAATAAGCCTATAGCTGAATCTAAGCTTTACTAACACTTTGCACACTTTGCCATACTGCACAGACCTCCCCCTTAATCCTTAATTCAAACATGTATACCAATATTTTTTTTAATTTCAATGACAATTGTACCACATGGTCTTTGGTATGGCAGTCTGCCTAGAAACTGTTTCAGTAAATTACACACCAAGATGATCTACTCTTTGGATTGTCTCCAGAACAAAGACTATGATGTATAATTAAAACCAACTAACAATTAGTTGCCATCAAATATAACACAAGGGACAAGCATTGTAGAGTCAGTTATTTACAATAAGAAGCAAGATGAAAGCTTTTTTCAATGAATGATAAAAATAGATCCATACCCTTGAGGTCATAATTTTAAGGTTTATAGAAAAATGATGAAGCAGGAGAAAGCTAGCATGTTGCAGATTCACTGCTTTGAAGTAATTTTGTTAGCACAATAAGGAGCTGTCTAAGAACTCAGACACTACTCTATTTACCATGTTTTGCACTAAAGGATTATTTTAACAGACATAGTAATATTACTTGGCATAGCTATTAGTTATATAAGTAGAAGTGTCGAATGAGCCAAAATTATGTTTTTGTACACTATATTTGTGCTTACCAAAAAGAGTCACTTAATTACTGTGAAGTAGCTTTTATATTTAACACCCACTTAAGAAGAAGATCTGCAAGATCTGAGCTAACATGTTTCTTTCATTATTTATTCTTATATAACTTAGGGGAGAGACATCAGGAAGCAGCTATCTAATTATGACTGTTTTAGAGGGTAGAAAAAAAAGTGTAAAAGATGTTTCAAAGCTTTTAATATAGCCATGCAGAGGCGGATTTGCTGTGCAGCTAATGATGCTTCCGGGCCCTCACTTGCAAGGGTCCCTTACAAGGCCTTGAACTTAATTTTGTATTCATTATTTTGTTCCTTATTTCTTAATGTGGCTTCCTTTAAATTGCATGAGCTGACGGCTTCATATTATGTACATTCATCAGTGTTTGATTGAGTCTATGGAACTTTTGGGTCTTAAAGGGCCAAGTCTACAAGATGAAGAGGGTATCACAGGACAGTATAGCCCTGCTGAATAATGTAAAGGTATATATCATTATCATTTCATGTTCATGCATATATGTACACATGGATGTATGCACGCAGAGTTGGACAATTTTTAGAGCTGATTCTGTCCTTCTGTCTTATGTGGGTTCCAGGGATCAAACTCAAATTCATGAATTGCTTGCCAGATGCGTACTTCTACTTACCAAACTGCTTCACAGTTCTCTACTCTTGTAAACCAGAATTAATAGCACCTTGTATTTATTTTTAGAAAAAAAAAATGAAAGCAGGTAGTAAAACAGCAGACTGAATTCAGACAATTGACAGAAAGGGGGCAGGAAAAGTGAGAGAATGAAAGAGAATACACCAGATAAGGAGATGATTGGAAGTCTCAGCTACTCATCTTGAAAACACTGTGTGTGAATTTTCCATTTGTCTCCATGTGGAGATAACAGGTGTGCATTAGCATATCTGGGTTATAAAGTTTGGGAACTGAATCCAGGATCTTCTGATGGTTGCAAGAAATTCACCACCTCAACCGTAACCTTCGTTTTCAATTTGCAACTCTCTCTCTTACTTCAGAGACTAATTTGTAAGTGTGTGTTTGGCCGGGATAGGAGGACCTTGACTGTGTGTCTGAATGTGGAGGCCAGGGAACAATATCAGATGTCTTCTTTTATTTGTTTGTTTATCTTTCTCTCTTGAAGCTTGCTAACTCGGATAGACTACTTGTCTGGGAGTTACAATATGCCACAACGGCAGTGGGCTTATAGCCTATCACAGCTACTCTGACTTTTAGTATTAAGGATCTGAACTCAGATACTCATTCTTATACTCAACTGCTTTACCTGCGGAACCATCTCTACAATGTTTACCCTGTAGTTTTAAAACTGAAACTCTGAAATATTAGCATCAATTTTCACTATCTGGATATTATATTTAATACTGAATTTGTTACTTTTGAGTTTTAATTTTACAAACAGGAATTGTAGAAAAAAAAATCCCCACACATCCCGATTCTCAATAAGCATCCTCTACATTTTTTCCTCTCTTGGATTAACTTATTAATTAAGAAAATCACTCACAGGTGTACCCTTTTAGTAACCAAAAATAGCTGTCACACTTATTGTATCTTATTTGATTATTATCATTAGATGCTTGCTTGTTTTCTAAAGAGAGGCAAAAAGGGGGAGTGTGATTGGAGGGGATGGGGGAAGAATTGGGAGGCGCAAAGGGAGGAGAACCATAATCAAATATATCATATTAAAAAAACCTCTCACCCTATTTCAATAAAAGAGGCTTCACGGGAAAAACTAATAAAAAATAAAATGCTTGTAATATCAATGATAAATGGTTAAGCTCTATATATTGTATTTATTATAATATTTTTAAAGATTTACTAATAATAACAACAACAATAGAAGTATGAGGTATGAGCACTCTATCTCTATGTTCACCTGCATGCCAGGAGAGGGCACCAGATCACATCATAGATGGTTATAAGCCACCATGCATTGCTGGGTATTGAACTCAGGACCTTTCTGAAAGAGCAGCCACTATTAAACTTTGATCCATTTCTTCAGTCCCTATTATAATAATTTTTAAATTGATGTTTCATCCAAGACAGACATCAGAAAAAGCTGTCACACCTTACTAGATTTCGAAATGAATAAAACAGAAACAGAGAAAGCAGTTTTCCCTCATACACTCCAAGCATGTAACCTGACTGAGAAGGCAACATAGGGTGAAAGGGTCACTACTCTCTGGCAGTTTTCACTGCATCATTGTTTTCAAAGAGGAACAGAGTCGTAAATGACAGATTTGATGGAGGAGATGATGGAGACTCTGCCCAACAAAGATGGAATGTTCTGGTGAACTGTTCTTTGCTAGTGATGAAAGTTACTAGCTGGACAGAGAGATCTACTAATGATCAGAGAAACTTAGGTAAAGCACCAACTTAATTCCCTAGGGGAGAGCTTAGGTGCCTCTTAGGCCTGGGATCCAAAGCCATCCCACCTAGTAAGAACTCTCCTGTGTCCTACTTACCCCCTGAATTCCTAGTGAGAGCACACATCTTAGTAAATAAGATATTATGAAAATGGGTAGATTTTGATATAATGAAGGTGCAAAATTGCAAATTTTGAGTCATTTCTCAAAAGAAAATTATTCTTCAATAGGGGCTTAAACTGCTTCACTTAACCAAATACCCATGGAGGATAATAGATAGAGGCCTGACGTGGCTGTTTAAAAAAGAGATGTGGGCTTCCACCACTTTCAGTCCTTAGCTTCATCTACTGAGAACTTCATAGACAGTCATAGTGACTACAACCAGTTTAACATTTTTATTTGCAGAACTTCTTACCAACAGTTCCTTTCCTATAGATTGTTTTTCCTAGTGTGACCTGATTAATTGGCTCAAGGCATCATTGTTGAAACATTGTTTTCTTTAAAAATCTGAGCTTAGTCAAAACATTGTTTCTTCTGGTAACTTCAACTGAATATTTAATGAAAAATTCAATTTATAAAGGGAAGACTTTTATATCTGAGTTGGACAAGGAGATAGAGAAAATCATAGGAGGAACTATAAATCAAGGTGAGGCAAAAATAAACTATGTAGATTGCCAGAATAGGCTGAGAGAGCTTCTTAGGGTTTGCGGGTTCTACATGTCCACAGTTCCCAGAATAGAAACCTATCAAAAGAAGAAGTTGAACTTAGAAGTTAAGTAGTTCAAGTAGAGTTTGATTTTGAACATATTCTTTGCCTTTTCAATAGTTTCAAAGTGTTTTTGAACTGAAATATCTCCCTGTGAAGGTGTTGGCCGGAAAGGGCAGAGGGTATTTATCTGAATGCTGCTTGTTGCCCCCACACTGGCAACTGTTCAACTTTAGACTGGGCATGGAAGAAATATGATAATGAAGTGCATTGCTCTGGAACCTGACTCGCAGTCCATTTCTTTTCTGTATGCAGTTGTTCTCTCCTACAATGTACAAAACCTTAGGGGACCTGTCATATAAATATTTCCGAAGATCAGTCAATACCTGCAGCATTCGCCATCCGTCAGTGCTGAACAAGCTCTGCTTTACACAGTAATCACATAAATCGAGGTACAGAAGATTATAATTCCTTAAGACACACCTCTTGGTCCTTGGCAAGGTCATTACTGTGCTACTCCAGGATGACATATGTCAAAGTGTACAGACTGGTACAAAGAAGGACAGAGAAAAGGGCTAACATTCTAGTGGAAAACATCTAACAAAATTTGCTGTATTTACAACACAGTTTTAGAGTTTAAGCTAACATTTGATACATTCTTATAAAGTCTACTGAGTTTAAAATCACATTATACTAAAGCTAATTATAGTAGTAAAATGCAAGATTTAACTATTACTTATGATTTAATCTATAGTTGAATAACAAAAAACAAGTCATATTTACCCACATAATTTGGGTAGGGATTTTTAAACCTATATTCATCATAATTGTCTGACAGACACAAAAGCATTATTTATCAGCAAGATGAGATGACATATAGAGTTTTTCTAATGGTCACAAAATTAACTAAAATTTCAGAATACCAAACACACAAGTACAAGTTAGATGAACTCAGAAATCACAAAACCCTTTTATTACTACTTTATGATTAAGAAAAAATAATTAAGTAGCCACAGAAATACAAAACGCTCATGGATGAAAACATTTATTTATCTTAAAAATGACTGGTTGAGATGTTTATTAAAGATTGTTTATGCCTATCTTGTCCATACTTGCTGGAGTGTGGCAAATCAGAATTGGTAAGACACTTATCATTTCCATCCAAATAGTCACAAGCATAAAATGTATTAGTATCTATTAATTGTACATAATAATGGAGTTAACTGAGTTTTCTATACAAGTATATTATTTATTTACTCATACTCACATTGCCATTATTTTCTCTTGTCTTCCTCCCACTCTGGATTCCTCTTCATAATTGGTTCCCATTTTCACCCCCAACCCCCCTCCCTCTCTCTCTCTCTCCTCTGTGTGTGTGTGTGTGCGTACACCTATGAGTTTAACTATGTATACTTACAGGGAGTGTTAAGTGCCAATACAGGAAGTTTAACTACTTTCAGGAAGCTGTAGAGACTAATAGGACTCCTCTTTAGCCACTTAGGAGTGTTGAAAACCCAATCTTACCTAGTTCTTGTGCAAGTTAAGATGGTTGCTGATAGTTCAAGAAAGAAACCATGCAATTTCAAGACACCTCATGCCTTCATTTAGTTGTTACCCTCTTTATGTTATCTTTCCTATGATGTTCCTGAGCCATGAAAACTTTCTTGATCCACATTAAAAGGAGTAGAAAATAAAAGTGTTAACAGTGGAATCTGCTCTTAGCTTTGTTTCTAAAGGAAATCTCCTTGTCCCTCAGAGGACGCCAAGAAATTCCTCAAAACAGTATAGGCCATTGCCATTGTCTTTGGTTGCTATCCAGAACATAAAGGTAAAGATCCTCTTGCAGAAGATATCACATACTTCAGACACAAGACCCCAAGGAATCAAGGCATATGCTATCTCACTGAGTACCGAATTTCACAATCTCTAAAGATGCCATATAAGATGTCAAGGGAGGTAAACAATTAGTAGTCTTACTTAGGTGTATAGCTTTTGAAATGCAACAATGACTCAACCAGCAAGGTATCTACAATGGGGCAACAACAGTCATTTTTTATCTTGGTCGTTGCCATCAGCTCTCTTGGACTTAAAACCAACTCAACTGGCGGTAATTCATGACAGATACTATAGACATAGATAACCAACCATGGCTGGAGATGTAGTAGAACAAAGCAAATAACTTCTACCATAATTTTCCTAAACAAATATAATTTCTAACTGTATTCTTATCCTCACACCTGTATATAAGTGTGGTTCTCGTCCTTCATCAGAAAAGCTGGTTTTATAACAGATTGTCTAACTATTACGAAGATCCACAACTAGTCAGAGAAGTGACTAAGCAGTGCTCAACCCCTAGAATACATCTATAATGCAACCTTCCACCAAGAGCTCAGGGGAAATTACAGAAGACAGGGAAGAAAATTATAAAAGACTAGGACATCTGTGAGATATATACTCTATAAGGGAAGCTCCAACCATGAACTCTCAACAACATAGTTGCTAGAACAAGATGTGCAAAATAACAGTATGCCAATATTTCCAAGAGCAATTCCACATGGTGCCACTTCTAGATAACAAGCTATAAATTGTCAATTACTTCTGAGAAGGGAGACGAGCTCCCATACAGAATGCTCAATCTCAAGGAGTCAAATATGGGTATATATGAGCTAATGGACCCATAGGTTCCATATATATGCACACAATACATATATACATACGCAAAACAATAATAGTTAAAGAAGAGATGTGGGTGGTACAGAAAGGAATGGAGGTGTGGAGAGGAGAGACCCAGACACATTTCTCATGTATGCATTTCTCAAATTGTAAAATTGTTTCCAAAAAGAACTAAGTATAATTGGTGGTATTTATTTAAATGCCCTTTCAAGTTAATTTTTAATGATGACTTTAATTTCATTGTCTGGGCATTTGCTCTATGCTGAGTATCCTGTGCTAGGCAGTGGTAGTAATGGTGCCCATGCTAATCAGACAGGAACTTAAGGCTCAAGAGACAAGCTGTATGACATGATAAAATACTACACAAAAAATATGCTGTATGATATTCCAGATAAGTGCACACACAGGGCAAACAGATAGGCCCTGCTTCTAGGTAGAGACAACATAAAACATTTTGGTGATAACAGTAATGCTAGTCCTGAAAGTTACATGGAATTTATTCTAAGGCAAGGGTGCATGGTGTAGAAAATAAAGAAGTAAAGACGCCTGCAGTGGATTCAAAAGGCTTCTAGATAACCAGAATGTAAGTTTGAGCCTCATGTTTATAAGAATATATGTTCAAAATTACTATTTGCATGTTATTATACATTCTTATGAAATAAACTCATATGTGCTTTAATGTACATTACACAAATCCAATACATGAAGCAAACAAAACAGAAATAAAACAATACTTTTTTAACCTAATGATGAACATAAGCAAGCTATAAGTTTTTCTTTACTCTCCTTTGGAACTGAAAATAATAAATAAAATTAATGGGATAATATAAATGATTTATTATTTGTTTTTAATTGAGCTATAGTTTATTCATAATGAAATACCTTAATATATTTTTGGACATTCTTTAATTTCGCTAAGTCTGAAGTCATTTGCTTTACAAAATCCCCCTCCTCAGAGAAGCCATTTAAATACAGCTCAGTCTATAATGAGGTTTTCTCCCTTTTTGCTTCAACTGAATATTTAGCAGTATAGAAACTTGACAGGTTATGCAATTAGAATATAATTCATGATATAGGGCTCATACAGATGAACTGCTTCCTGCCCATAATTTTGTAGGTAATTCATATTTATGATAGCTTTACGCTGGATTAGAAGGATTTTCTACAAGGAGGATAGCGGCTGAATAGTTTTACTGAATCTTTAAATATCCATGATGAATATGATGCCTAGGATATGTATTTATTTGATTTCTTTAATTATTCTCAAAATAGCATAAAATATTTATATGGTAATCATATTTGTATTCTTCAACCTTATGTATATTTTGTGCATGATTGTGAACATGCTTAGACTTCCACAGGGCCTTCTAATATACTCCTGTCGTGTGGCTATAACTTTTCTTTATAATATACCCATGTGAAGGCACTATCACCTGATATATTAAAATGTCAAATGATGTGCTATTAAATAAATTCAGCATGACAAAGTTACAAAAGCCACTTCATTGCATCCTCTACTCCTCGACTCTTGTTCAATTTAATTGTTTATTTCCATACTGTCATTTTAAAGTCTACATCACTTTGTGGCAGACTGATAGGTATCCTCTAAAATATTTCTTAAGTTAGACTAAACATCTTGCTGTATAATGTCCTGTATAATGTTTGAATTAAAATTATATTCTCATATTATTTAGGTTAAGTGGCGTCATGTCATTAATACCATGAAATATCATGAATTAATACCATGAAATACCAGGAAATACCATGTGATTAATACCAGTACATTACCATGAAAATGTTCTGTGCCAGCTTTTAAGTCTGTTCCTTAAAATATGGTTATTCTTTAACCTTAGCCGCTTTTTACAATGTTCTTTCCTTTATTTTTTCCAACTGATCCTGAAATATGGCTGATGTTTGGCTATTTTGTTAGATTATGAGAATGTGGACAGCAAGCTGGGTGGTTAGAAGTTTCTTGTGTTTGTGAACATTTTACAAAGTACAGTTAAACATACCTCAAAGAATGGAAAAAAAAAACATAATTTCTAAAGAATAATAGCAAATCCCTAACTTAATGTGAATTTCATTATTTGGAAGCATGATTTTTTTTTTCATTTTTGTTAAATGTTCTAAGGACACATCTTTCAAAATTCTCCCAAGGCTAAGTAAAAATATGTACACGATTCTCTGAAAATTTCATTTTCTAATTGTGGCGATTTTGGCTTAGCAATAGATTTATAAAGGCAGGATCATCTCTTAAAATAGAGGTCATGTGACAGAGATCACACATTCAGAGCTTTCATGCAATTAAAATTGATACAATTAAAGACCTTGTGGTAGACTTGACTCCTCTGATCTTGTCCTTTCTCTCAAAATTAGCACCGTACTGCATTTTATCTTTAATTTCAATACAGTTAATGAAGAGAATAACTAGTCAGTATTTTTATACATGGCACGTAACACTCAGCAGGGAAAGGATTCTATAACAGACCCCAATATATAAAAGTTCATGAAAAGTACATTTTATAGTAAAATCATCCTAGACAATATCAAATAGCATCATCATCCTCGAGTCATACTAATTATTTTATGGTTCTAGTTTCGAATTCTATGAATCTCAATAAGCCATTGTACCAGGTCGTTCAAAGTGTGTAAACTTCTTAGAGAGGTTGACACTTCATTCACAAAGGGAGACAAAGGGATGGTAAAACAAGCCAGAGTATGATTCCTATTATAACTAGCAATAAATCATTATTAACAGAGAAAAAGATTAAGTCATTAAGGCAGCACTTGGGTTGTTAAGATGTATCTGACAGTAGAGTAGAGGTACCACTTGGAGTTCATTTGGGATATGTGGCTTTCTGAAGCACCTTTTCAGATGGTCTCCTTGTACTAAGAAGAACTAAACAGCATAGGTAACAGAAGAGGTTAGACACTAAACCTCCAAGTAAGTCTGAATCCTAGAGTCACAAACGAAACTTTCAACTTCAGAGTCCATCAAAACCAGTAATTTATGGAGAGTACTGCAAGTTTAGGAAACCACTTCAGGTTAAAAATCGTGATGAAGCAGGTTGAATCTTCCTACTTCCTGTTATTGAACCATTGCTTCAAGAAGTCATTAGTCTTGCCTACTCAATTTTACCAGTCTGTGGTATAATCTTTCCTGTATTAATTGTGGCTCTGTTTATAGTGCTCTAGTTTGTAACTGATGTTTCTTGCTTCAGGCATGCCTAAATCCTACATGAATACCAATGTAGCTAAGTCATGTGCCTATTTCTTTGCCCAGACATGAAACATGTTAAACAACCACTCACTGTGTATGGTGGTTTGAATATGCTTGGCCCACGGAGTGGCCCTATTGTTGGAGTAGGTGTGGCCTCTTTGGAGAAAGTCTTTCACTGTGAGGCAGGGCTTAGAGACCCTCTTTTTAGCTGCTTGGGAGACAGCTCTCTGTGCACTGCAGTTGGATCAAGATGTAGAACTCTCAGCTCCTTCTCCAATACCATCTCTGCCTGGGTGCTACCATGCTTCACACCTTGATGATAAGGAACTGAACTTCAGAACCTGTAAGCCAGCCCTAATTAAATGTTATTATTATTATTTTTTATAAGAGTTGCCTTGGTCAAGGTGTCTATACACAACAATAGAAACCCTACCTAAGATACCGGGTAAATCAATATTTTACTTCTTCAGATTCTAGATAAATTTTACCTTGTTCCTCCCTCAAAGATAGAATTATAATTTATGAGACCTTAGGTTAGACTTTTGCTTAACTATGGTCAATGGCAATCCTGATATGGATGTGGCTCAAGCTGTGTAAAATGTGTTGAAATGTTGTCTTTCTTGTAATCTGTTCTTGGACTCTGCCAGAAGTTAGTATAACTTGTCCCAGTGCTACTCTGTCTAGGAAATGCAGGGGGAAATGTTCTCTTCTGCAAACGTGGCTATCATAAAGCAAAAATTGTAGCTTTGTGTGCTTTCTTTTTCTTCCTGGGATGAGGACTTGTTAATGGCATTAAAATGCATTAGGTTGATCAGCCATTATGCTAATGCGTAACCTGGACAGTTCTGGGTCAATACCATTATGGCCTCAAGTTTCCTGATTGAAAAGGGACACAGTGACCCTGGCAAATTGGTTTGACAGGCATGTTTCTTATCTCACAGTGATAAAGAAGGTCTCACTGGAGTGCTTGTTCACATTGAATTGGGGTAAGGGATAACATTGTCATTCTATCCTTAAAATATCTAAGTGGTTTCTCGATACCACCTTTCTTGATAGAATGTTTGATCTCATCCTTTTTTTTTTTTTTTTTTTTCAACAAGGCTTTGCTTCAAAGCAAGCCCAAATTATCTCCTGTTTGTAGAATAGGCTCAAATGTTAACTTTTGTAAAATGTAAAGGCAAAGTGTGTGCAGGTTAGCGTGGCTCAAGGAAGGAGAAAATAAACCTAGCGTTTTTCATAAAGACATGATTATATTTGCAAAGCATGTACTTATTTCCTGGCTTTATTATTGCTAATATACATGATTTCAGAGGAGCACAGAGAAGCTGAATTTAAATAACTACTCATGGTAAAGGAGCACCAATTATACACTTCATGGCTATTTATGTCCCCTAGTGATCAACTAGCAGTGGGAAGCAAAATTGACAACACACTGGTACAATCACAATTATGGGTCAAATTTCAACAAGCCTGTTTAAATAGTTCCATTAGATCCTACTTGATACACTGATTTACATATATTTTGACTATTTTCAGACATGCTATCTACTTTAAAATGCCACAATATAATCATTTCCCATGAAGATGCATTAGCCCAGAGCTCTGAAAAACAAAATAGCATGCCATGCAAAGAAATTTCCTCAGAATTTAAATTGCATTTAGAATAATCTCCACCTTCATTTTAGATGATTAAAACATCATTTGGATTCCAAATCACAGTTATTTAATAGAGAAATTGAATATTTTAAAACCGTTTACTATTCCTTTTCTTGGAATACTGTTGTAATTTTAGGATAAATAAAATATATTTTCATACAAGTAGTTTCTCCCCACATGGGCTCATGTCTTATGTAGTTTTGTCACATATTATGTTAATTTTGTTCTTATAGCTTGTCTAGGTCATTTCCTTTTGGAAGCTGCAACTCCTTTACAGTGTTTTTCAAATATCAGTATGTTACAGACATGTTTTCAAGTATTATAAGTACCATATTTGAGCTACTTTCTCTTCAGCATAATGTTATTATTGATAAAATCATTGGATCCCGTACTTAACTACAGGGCATAGTGATGCAGAACAACCCAAAAATCAGCTAATGTGTGCACGTTTCTATCTCTTAGAACCACCTGATTCCCCTTCCTATATCTAAATTTTTCCAGCAGCAGAAATAGCTCCATTCAGTTGTGTTTTCTTGCTTTTTATTGTTTGAAAATATATGCAGTTTGGATTCCATATAGACACTCTGCTAAAAATACATTGTTGCAGGGTGTGGTGGTGCACTCCTTTAATCCCTGCACTCTGGAAGCAGAGGCAGGCAGATCACTGTGAATTCAAGGCTAGCCTGGTCTACAAATTGAGTTCCAGGATAGACAGGACACAGAGAAACCTTGTCTCAAAAAACAAACAAACAAAAAACAAAACAAGCAAATAAACAAAAAACATTGTTTACGCTTGCTTTTATAAGACATCCTAAATAATATTAACCTATCTGTAACCAAAGGATATTATGACACTATTTATAAATATACTATTTATTATGATCAATTCATATTTCATATAATTAGTGGTAGTCAGTAATTTTAATGCTTATTTAATATTACATTATGTAAAATTATTGTTATTTACAAATTACATATTGGAGTGCTTCCCATTTAATGCTATTTTGGTCAGTGCACCTAGGAATGCTCTGGATTATGGCTTCTGAAATAAATATGCATGTTTCAAAGCAGTTGTAACAATTTCCATTATTATGAACATATATAAACAATATAGTACTAGTAAACATGTAAACCAATATTTGATCCTGTTAAAATTCTTCTCACTATAACTATTTGTTACTTATATAATCTATTTACACATATTTATGAGAAACAAAGTAATTCAATGTATGTAAACAATGTATGACAATAATTCAAGGCAATTATTACTTTATTTTTGAAACATTTATCATTTTTACATCTTGGCAACGTTTAAATTCTTTTTCTCTTGTTATCTTGCGACAGATCTGAAACTCCTGTGCATTACAGCTACCCTACTTTGTTTATAGAACACCTTAACTAATTCTTCCTATTCAACCCATGTGGTATTCATTATTTTACCTCTCTTCATTTCCCCTCCACCATCTGCTTCTCTAGTGTCCAGTGACAGCTATTCCACTGTTTTCTGAGATACTGGTTTTCGTTTCAGAGTCAGCAAACGGGAACATGCAGTATCTATCAGTTTTGAGTAGTATATTTCACTTCATATAACAGTATTTAGGTACATTTACTTTGCTACAGACAAATTTGCATTTTTAAAACTATTTTGGCTTAATACCTGTGCCTTGTGCATGTACCACGAATTTCTTAATTATATTTTCTTTTCAATAGATAGCTTGGTGGATTCTTTGATTTTATACCTGGGATATTATAACAGTACTCCATTAAATATAGAAATAAAGAACTCTTTTGAGAGATGTTGTCATTTCTTTTGTAGCTGAGTAATATGGTATATATGTGTATATCAGCTATACTCTTTCCTATAGTGGGTGCAGTAATTTCCATTATGATCAGCACTGTAGACAAGTTGTTGACTTGTACCTCACCTTCCTTGTTAGATTATAATTTTCATAGTATTTATTCTAACTGGAATGAGTTGGCATCTCATTGCTCTTTTGATGCATATGTATTGATAATTAGTGAGAATTTTTCATATATTGAAATTGCTAATATTTGCAAAAGTGCTGGGTTTTGCCAGCAATCTTGTTGGCATAACTTGTATTTTCCTCATTATTCCCAATATTATACACAGTGTTATTGGTCTGGGTACTGTTTATGCTCAAGGAAAAATGTCCCCTGTCATCTTTTCTATATTATTACATGTATTCTTCTTTTGTGCCATGAGAATACTTTATGAAAGTGTATATAATTTCTTCATACGCTTGACTAGCTCACTGGATTTCATGTTCATCCATGATAATAACTACTTTATTATTGCATTCATAGTGATCAGACCTGTGTTTCAGTTGCCTAGTTCTGCAGGTAGTATCGCATCCATCTGACTAAAATTTCTTCTTGAATTTCTAAGAAAGAAAACATTAATCTTCATTTCAGAAGTTTTGAAGGATACTTTGTAGGGAAGAAAAGTATTATGGGATGAAGGTAGCCACTTCTTGATATATATATATATATATATATATATATATATATATATATATATGAGCACATGTATATAAATATGCATGTACTTATAAAATACATGAATGTGAGTATACGTGAATGTGCGAATATATGCAAATGTATATATATATATATATATATATATATATATATATGTATACATATATATCTCACTATTTCACTGGATGTGTACATACATAAGTAAGTATATATATGCTCTTCTTTAGAAAGGAAATGCTGGTTCATGTACACAGTCAGCTTTTCTATTTTGTTGTTTGTACTCTTCTTTCGTGCTGTGAGAATACTTTATGAAAGGGTACACAAATTCTTCATATGTTTTCGACCCCACTGAATTTTATGTTCATTTGTGGTAATAATTACTTTATTATTATATTCATAGTGATCATTGTGTGTACATATACATGCATGTGTGTATACATATGGTTTATGTGAACATATATATATGTTTATAAATATATGAATTATGGAAAAATGAATGTGTATGTGTAGGAGAAGCTAAGGTGGGAGGACTTAGGAGAGGAAGAAGAAAAGGAAGAGGAGGAGTTAGGAGAGGAAGAGAAAAAAGGAAGAGAAGGATCGAGAGAGAGCGGAGATGTAGGAGGATGGAGAACCACACAGGTATGGAGAGCACTCGTGGGGAACAACTTATAAACTTATAATTAGGTTAGCTAATTGGGTTACACTTCTGATTGTATGGGTATCTTGTTACTGATCATTATCAAATATATAAGCCTTTGATTAATCTTTAAGCATTAGAGTTTCATCTTTCTACTGGATCCACGTGGATGGTGGGTTGGCCTGGGCAATGCCCAGCCTTGCAGAGACAGCGTGAGAGATTGAGCCATCTCCCATGCTGACGTCTCGTGGGTGGCAGGGCTGGTGTTTCTAGTTGGCCATTTCTAGCTGCAGCATGCAGGTGGCCTCTGGCTGAGAAACATGGTGACTGGGCTAGGCAGAGTCGCTGCAGCTTAGATAGTTGGCCTGAGCCAGAAACTGATTTTAAATAATTACTACATGTGTGAGTTCAAGTGTATATATGAATGTGTGTATATAGATATGCATTTAAATGAACAAATTTATTCAAGAATGTGTTTGCATCTGTGTCCATTTGAATATATGAATGTATGCATTTGAACATATGTATGTGTGGTAATAAGTACGTCTTGACCATATGTTTTTTACATATTAATGTATATATAAGAATAGATGGGTAGATACTTACATACTAATTCACATATATTGCCAAGGTATAAATGATTTGACCACCGTAAATTCATATGTTAAAACTATAATACAACTTCCAAGTTATTTGTATCACCAAAGTGATGAGATTATGAGACAGGGCCTTCGGAAGGTGATTATGTCATATAGTCAGAGTCCTCATGAATGGGATAATTGATATTATAAACATGAATACAAAATACTGTCTTGTTTATCCTAGTTTAGAGGTTCAACTGAGGTGGATCCATCTATGAATCAAAAAATATGACTTTGGTGAACTCTTAAAGTACAAGTACCTTGACCTTGGTCATACAGAACAGTGACATTTTAGAAGCCACACAACTGATATATTAGAGTGTATTAGAGTAATGTGGATATACAATGAATATTGAATTCAAATGTAAATGTTTGTGTTTGCTATATTTATATATATATTTAAAAGTGAAAAGGTAATGTTTAATTCTGGTGTGTTACAAGACAGTTTCTTTATAAACTGAGCTCAAGATTCACTTGACCTAGGTTTTCTTTCTAAATAATACATTATATTAATAATAAAAACATCAAAATATGATTTTATGTTACTCTATAGAATGTACGCTTTTGTGTATTTGTATGTTGTGTTTTATGAGATTCTCATTCCACAAGAATGGGTAGAAAAGGAAAATGAAATGTTCTAAGGTCTGGAATTTAAATAAATTGTGTGTTTTTATAAAAATAAAATTTCTACTTTTGATTGATGGCAATTAAATACTGTGGTCAGGCCAAACCTTATATCTTCTATGAGATAATGCTTGTCACAAAGATAATAATTTTTGCATTTAGAAACCTAGAATTAAGACTGCTAATTTGTATGGCACTGTTATTTAAAATTGTGGTTACACATAAATTAAACTGTCAAAGTTTTACACTAAAGCTTGTGTTGTTTATGTAAAATTTCTTAACATTAAAAGTATTTTATTAACAGAAAATAAACCATAATTATGAAGTTAGAGTTATTTCAATAATTATCTAATTTCTCTAATCACATCAACATGTAGGTAAAACTTTCAAACATTCCCTAATTGCTTCTAAAATTTTAAACATTGGTGATAAAAATTAGAACTAAAATGAAAACAATTGGAAGAATTCAGAGAAATCATACTTTAAAATTGTATTCATCCCTGTTAAGATAAACCTGTGTATACTTTCCTTGATAGGATGTTATTTCTAGGTGTTTTGCATTGAAGACAGAATGCTGTTTCCTCTAATGATCTCCACAAAGTTTTCTATATGTTATACTAAAAAAGGTAGGTTATTTTTCAATATGCCTAGGGTAAACCTCTTAAAACCATATTTCCAATGAAAAAAGAAAAATTCATCCTTGATTATGAATCTGAGAATAACAACTGCAATACGCCATATCTTTCAACGGAAGAAAGTCATTGCCCCATTACCTGAAAAAATGTATTGTATCAGGCCACCTGAATCATACACATACACAACGCTTATGTAGCAACACTCAGCCATTTGGTTTCTGGGCCTTGAATAGCCATGCTGTGCATGATTAATAGATAATGCTCACAATGGTATATGCATTTATTTTTATTGATATGCTTATATTTTTTTGTGTTATTTTGAATTCTGTAACAGAGTACTATAGACTGGGTAATTTTTCAAAAATAAGACCTCTGCTGGTGTAGAAACACCAGTTAACATGTGGGCACATATGGGGGAATCTCAGAGGTCCCCTTCCATAGATTAAGAGGTACAGATAATCAATGACCATAAAGAGCTCTTTGTTAGGTTCTCCAATCTCATGTGGCCGGCTCTAAACACATATACATAAAAGCAATGTTTAATGGATTCGGCATTTTCCTTTGTATTTAAACACACACACACACACTTAAGGAAGAAGAGGTCTTGTACTGTAGATGGATTACGGGCATAGGAAAAGTTAGAGGGAGATGGGTAGAAATGGTATAACATATTCATGTATAATATTTTCAAATGTATTTCTCATAGGTTTTATAGACGTAGAGGTCCAAGAGTTTGATGTTTGTATCTTACAAAGGACTGCTATATCACACTATGAAAAATAAGGCACATGAGTTTATTTGAGACACAGAAGGCACTTGCATGCAGAACTTCAGGCAAGCTCATTCATGAGCTCTCCCCAGATCCCATGATAATGACATCCATCTATATACAAGGGCAAATCTCCTGCATTTATTCACCTCTCAAAAGTCCACCCCTCTAGACTGCCAACTCTTGCATCTCAGCATGCATTTGGGAGGCATATTGTAACTGCAGCAATGTTTTTCTTGCTCTGTGTGCTTTCTTCACCCCAATGAATCCAGCATTGGATATGTTTCTGTTCCTCAAATATGACTCAGATACAGCATTGATATCCTTGATGCATATCATATAAAGATTCTCAGGGTTTTGATTTGGGGCCTATGATTATCCCTAGTTGCTTTTCTGTTGATGTGATAAAATATCATGATAGAGGCAATTGACTTGAATGAAGCAAAAGTGTATTTGGGCTTAACTCTCCAGATGGATAAAAGAGTCCATCTTTGTGGGGAAGCGTGGCAGGCAGCAAAAAGCAGCAAAAGTGGGCATGTAGGTTGCAGTAGGAAGCTGAAAGCTTGATTTCTAAGACAAAAACCACACCTCCTAAAATCAAACAATACTACCAACTCTGACCAAGTTTTCAAATGGTGAGTCTTTGGGGACATTTCTCATTCACACAGCATATTATGCTAGAAGCCTCAGTCTTTCTAATCAAAAGCTTTCCTAATTGAAGGAGAAGGCACTAGAGCATTCCTTGTGTCACTTGGCACCCTACAAGCATTCAGAGCATATCTTTTCAGTTGGGCAGGGCTTTGGTGCAAGTTCTTACTTTACTTATAGTCTGAAACTCAATGTAACTTCAATAGTAAGAGGGACAGTTCTTTTTTAATTTTTTTTTTTTTTTTTTGGTTTTTTGAGACAGAGTTTCTCTGTGTAGTCCAGGCTGTCCTGGAACTCACTCTGTAGACCAGGCTGGCCTCAAACTCAGAAATCTGCCTTCCTCTGACTCCCAAGTGCTGGGATTAAAGGCGTGCGCCACCACTGCCTGGCTGACAGTTATTTTTTAACAGGAGTTTTGCACAAGCTTCTGGTGAATAATGCCAAATAGGGACAGAAATACCATTTCCTGACCTGCTCATATTATTTTATGTAAATATTTTTCACCATAACCTTCCCATTTTCTTTGTGGATATCAACACTTTTGAAACATTCTAAGTAGTGTTTACAAGTCTGAGTAGAGCCATAAAGGTGTATGGCACAGAATTCAGTGCACTATAGGATTTATGTGGTCTGCTCTATAACTTATGCTTTAGATTTTGAGCTTCCTGATAGCTTATGTAAGATGCTCCTTCAGTATTTCCATTAATCTATGCATTCATTCTCTGAGTTATAAACGTAACATTATGAAACAATCAGCAACAGAGAGATTCAATTATAAATTTACTTATTAGCATCATGATTTTAAAAAGTAGCTTTATCATTTGCCTGATGTAATTGTCATTTCAAAGGCTTACTGCTGAAAAAGTTCACCCTGTCATACTCTTTATGTACTCTGGCTGGCTGGTTCAACTCAGCTCTTTTGGTTCAAACTTCCCTTCAAGCTGAATTGCACAAACTGGCTTTGCTCAGCTTCTCAGTGAATTGCTCTGCTTAGCCTCAAACTAACTCTGGCAATCTGCTCTAATTGGCTGGCTCCTTCTCATTTCTGGTTCATTTTGTCTTTACCTGCAACCTGTCTCTGTAAAATTGCAAACTGTCCCAGTAAAATTGTCCCCCTCTCCCTCCCTCCTTCCCCTCTCCCTCTAGCTGTCCTTCTCCATCTCCCCTGTCTTCCTCCCTCCGTCCCTCCTCTCTGTGCTGCTTTCTTAAGTTGCCTCTCTTTCTGTGTGCTGTGTGCTGTTCTCCTGAGAGTTGTGAGTATCCTATCTTTGACTCAGTATGTCAAATATTTCTCTGATTCATCACTTCGCCTGCTCCCCAATTAGATATCACTTCCAAACACGTCTGCTTCCTTCTACAAATTAACTTTAACTACATTGTTAGGGATTAAGGGTTTGTGCTAAGGGTGTGCCTGTATTCTAGTCAGAATATACTGTAATCTAGAGCATTCCAGTTAGATCTCACAGACCTCGGAGGACTTTGACTGTGATTCCCTGTCAGAACAGTCATGTTGCATGATTAAAATTGCTCTACATAAAATTCTTCTTCAAAACATTACATATATCCCCCTGTCTTCTGTCTAAGACATACTTAGCTCACATAGGAGTGATGAGTTTAAATGTAATTTAAAGACATATGTAATCACTATAATTGGTAATGGTACAGTGACACCCTGATTCAATGTTACCACTCTGCTTCTTTTCATATCAGGAAGATTTCCAGGAAAATTTCATGTGATTTATTTGTACCCAGAGTCAAGAGCAGCAGGATATGACTGAATATCACTGATTTGTGTTCTTTGCCCTGGGCCAGAATCTGGCCATTTATTTTCAGAAGCAGAGTCATCTCAGGATCTTGGCTAATGTGAAGTCTACTTTTTGAGCCTACTTTAATAACATATTTTGGGGTATTTGGGGGGTACACAATGAATTTCATTTTTCCCACCACCCTTAAATATGCTTGGCTTATAGTAATACATGTTATAGCAATATTTCTAATGCTTCAGATATCCTGTGCATTTATGTTAGAATTATTATAAAGGACCACAGTTGACTCATAATCTTCACTAATTTTTTAAGATTGCAAATAATAATTATTACTTCTAAACTCAGATGTCCTTCTTTGTACCTTTACTAAGGGGCAGAAAGCATAGTTTTCTTTATGCAAAATGTGACCACTTTAAGATGAACATTGATTTGATAAGATATAATTGGGTGCAATATAGCAATGGAAATGAAAGCATTTTAATCAGAACATCAGAACATTAGCAAGATGGGCATCATGTCAGTGACAGAAGGAACTCAAAAGCCCTTCTAGTGATCATGGTATTTCTGTGATACTATTTATTTACAGATATTAGGGTAAATTATTTCATTAGAAAGTTTAAAGTTTACTTTTCAAATTCCAAAATTACATGAATGTCTGTTTCAGAATAGCCAACAGAATCACAGAACTGATTTTCTTTAAAGTTAATAATCTTAAAGTGTATACTGTACCTATTAATGCATATAAATTATGAGGGAATTTTATATAATTTTTACACATATAGATTATGGCTATGTAAGTTAACTGAAGATAATTCAATTATCTTGACTTAGACTGATTCACAGATGCATAAGCCATTTTTGTATGTATGAATGAGTTCCTATTTATGCTATATATTTTTGATGTGGTACATTAGATATACAAATATAAACTGTTGTAAATGGGAATACAGTATTATTTTCCCATACATTTAATATACAGAATATTAATACATATTTAAAAAGACTGAATGCATTTCTAGCTGAGTAGTAATTTTAATCAGGATACTCGTTAACATTTATCTGCAATTGCTGGTTTGTTCTAATTATCTAACATTCTATATTCTCAAATGGCTGAAAAAAATTGGACAAGATTGCTCAGAGAAACTTCTTAAATATTTGCTTTTCCAGAAATTTTAGACGGTATATTTGTCATTAATTTTTATGCATAGGCTGAAACTAAGTTGTGTTTATTATGGATTTTTCCATGTATATTATTCCCATTTAAAACACTAATAATCCACCCTCAAGTTTGATTATTTTTTAAAACACAAATTCCTAAAATACTTCATTAAGGGACAAAAACTAGTAGATTAAATTAAAATATGAGAATGACTTTAGTTTTCTAAATCAACTACCAGTTGTGTTTTATTTATTAAATGCTATTTCAGTTTTAAGGAATATAATTTCTACAAGTTTCTACAAAATAAAGTCTAGTTCCTTCTACCCCTGCCCCACATGGAAACAAGAGCACTATTATCTCCCTGGTTCTATTGTTTACTTAACATCTTTTTCATGGACATTTTCATAAGGAAAAAAATATGGTTTTGGATTTTACCACATCATCTCAAAGGAAGTCCTAATTAAGATGAAATCTAGGTGGGGAGATGAGGTTTGGTTACATTATTTCATTACATGCTTTGTCAAATATGTCAGGCACAGTGGAGGCTGGACTGCCCACATGCTGACAGAGTTTATTCATGGCTCACCATTCGTAGTGAAAGAGAAGCTTTGAAGCTATTACACAAGGCAACTGCATGATGAACATGCTCGTGCCTACATAGAGAGGTGTAAACGCTGTAAACCTCGAGCTCATTCATGCTGAGAAAATTACTGACCTTCATACGGACAGTGTCTCCATTAACCAACAGAGAGTTCATCCAGAATTCATTCATTCTTCACTCCCGAGAACTCCCCTCATTTCTTCCTCTCCTCTCTTCTCTTCCTCTTTCTGTATATTCAACCGCCTCTCACTCCCCTCATTGTCCGTGATATTCTACTTTAAAAATGGCTGCGCTTCTACTCTTGCTTTCATGAGCATTTGTTTTTATTTTTATCTAGAAATGTTTTGCTCTGTGTTAGTTGTTGTTTCATTTTGTTTTGTTGTTTTTAATATTAAGAGTTAGGTAAGTTGACTCTGTTGGTCTTTTGTACGGTTCCTATGAGAGGAGAAGGGGAGAGGAGGGGGAGGCAGGAAAGGCTCTGTGAGGGGGGACCAGGAGGGTGGGGCACCATTAGGGAATGTAAAAACAATTAGGTTGCTGCTGGCCTCAATAATGATGGTCTCTTGTCATCTCTCTTTCATGTTATTTCGTCCTTTCATTCATCGTTCCTAGCCTGTATTACTCAAAAGAAATGTTCCCATTTCTAGTAAGAACTATACGCCCATTTGGCAGGAAGGAAGGAAAAAAAAACTGTTTAAATTTAATTTATTGAAAGTGGATAGTAAATGTTAGTGAGTGCCAGGCAGGATCCTAGAGTGCTCCAGCTCCATGCTTTTCACACGGACTTCCAATAGCTTAGCATATCGATTTGACAATTTATGGCTTTCAAAGCCATTTGCCGCCTTGATCCTTCTTAGAGTTCCAATTTGCTTATGTCAGTCAAGAACACACTGACATTGCTCCATGACAGAATGTTTCCTTTGTAGCTCTGTTTTTTTTAATAGCTCAATTCATTTGGAATGGACTGAAAGCTAACATTGATTTCCCTAGCATTCTCCAAGTTCTAGTCCCATATATTTTGAGTCTATTTCAAATGTTTAAAAGGACAGTTTGGGCAGTGCTTTTATAAATTTCTCTTTTCACAAATACTGCATTTGACTTATAAAGAGAGATGGGAAAGGCAGAAAGGAAGGAAGGAATACTGGACAGGAAGAAAAATAAAAAAGAAAGAGAAAGAAAAGGAAAGAAAGAAAAAGAAAGCTAAAGAAAGACAAAAACGAGTAAAAGGAAGAAGAAAAAGATGGGAAAAAAGTGAATAAAATGAGTGGACATGAAAAGAGACCTGGGTTTCCCATCATTCCTGATGACATTTCCACTCATACCTTTGCTGCTGTTTTGGACTCTCTTTGGATATGATGTGGAATCTACATTTGCAGTCCATGAGAAGTCACATCTAGTATTGTTTCCAGGGCTGGGATCCGCAGCTGATTGCTGTCTCTTGTCACTTATAGCCAATCTTCCTTACTTTCCCTTTACATTGCCAGAAGATTGTATTATTTGTAACTTCTGTGATTTTCTAAACTCTTGTTTGTTTGGTTGGTTCTTTAGTTTAGTTTTAATCATCTTGTATTAAGGCCCCTTGGTTCAGCAGATGGATCAACATATAAAGGCACTTGTAGCCCAAAGCCAAAAATCTGGGTTTCATGTCTCCATTACACGTATACCAAAAATTTCTCTCATTTCTTTATAGAAAACTAAAATAAAAAATATCAAGTTGGAATATTGTCATATTTGACTAAGATATACAATTATTATTATTTTATTAATTTGTTTCTATTGAAGTATATCTCTATCAACTTAATTTTATTCTTTTCTACAAAAGAAATTGTGCGTGCATGTGTGTGTGTGTGTAAGTGTGTATGTGTTAAAATATACAAGATTAGATTTCCAATACAGAAGGTAGCTATATGTTTATGTGAAATTTGTTGTTGTTGTTGCTGTTATAGGGGAAATATTCAGACATATAGCTCTCAATTTGATAACTCTCTCTTAATATATATTGACATCTCTTATATTAAAATAAATGAATACATGTAGCCAGTTCTCTTAGTTGGAAGCTCTAACTGAAAATTGCATTGCACATATTATGTATGAAAAATAAAAATTAAAAAATGAAATTTCTTATCAGCCAAAAAGTGTAACTGCTCTATTTGACTCAAGATATTAAAAATAATTTTAAAGTGTTAGAAAAAAATCCACATCTATTGAAATATATTCTAAACTAAAGATTAATTGCTTCTTGGGGTTAAATATTTCTCTCTCCATCTAGAAGGGTAGCTTGCATGTCTGGATAAAAGTAGATGTGAAGTATTTAGAAAATGAAAAAGCGGAACTCTGGAACTGTCTGCACTAAGAGGGCCAAAGGCATATGTCTATCTACCTTGAAATGTTAGGATATCTACTAACTCTTTCTAAATTACAAAAGTAGAAATTAAGTTTTCAAAGATAGCAAATACTTAAAATGAAAGTGAACATTTCCTTCAATGTGCCATTAACCTCATGTGTCCTGCCCTTCATTCCCACGCATGAAGCAGAATCATCTTATCCTCTTAAAGATCACCTCTATTGCTCATTTTCTTATTTTGTTCTGTGTGGAATATATGTTATACCATTAGGTTGTGTGGGTATGGAAGAATGTTCACTTGTATATGTGTGTGTCTAGGTATGTGCACCTGTGTGTGAAGGCAAGGGATGGATATCAAAAGCTTTCCTAGGTTGCTCTTCACTTATTTCTGGAGATAGTGTTTTCACTCAATGTGGAACTTACCAACTGTCTAAGCTGAGTAGCCAATTGATTTTAGGAATGGGCCATCTCCACTGGACCCCACCTCTGGAGTTACAGATATATTCAGTATTTCCAGATTTCACTGAGTTATGGTGATGTAACCCAGCTCCCTTTGTTGGAGACATTGTACTTGCTGAGCCATCTCTTCAGGCCAAATGTTTCTTGCTTCTTTCAAAACCTTACTCTTCATGAGTCCCATTAGCTTTTATTTATCTTTCAGTACACTTTATTTTGACCTACCCTTCTTCTGTAGCTAACAGTCAAATTTTCTTCACAACATAAGGTTTAGAAACCAAAGCCAAAATTATAAAATAACAAATCCATATGGATTCTTTCCACTCAGACCATAGCTGTACATATACATCTTTCCTCTTGCAATGGCTATAGGCAGTGGATGTTTCTAATTCTTTCTCTTTTATATATTTATCAATCAAGCACAATTAGTGTTTTGATATACAGGTTGAAATATACTGCTTGTTTCAACTTAGGAGTAAGTAGCTTTCTAATACTTCAGTGTCTGTGATACCCCCCACTGGCGATTTCTGTTGCCTTTTCTGCCTGTCTTCCAATGTTATTAAGCTTGGTAATTCCTGCTCTTCTTTTTTCCTAATGAATGAACCTTAGCTAACATTCTTCTGTACTTCATTTCCACCTTTCTTATGTGAAAATCCTTTCAAGAATACTTTGTTTATTTTTACCTTGTTATTTCCCCTTTTAGATGAACTCAGGCATTTCTAATGTTTTTCCTATCACTTTCATACAGATAACTCGCAGATGTATATATCTAGCTTTGACCTTTAGGAACTAAGTGATCCAGACTCACATTCTAGTTGCCTATTGTGCTTTGCCACCTGGCTGTCATTCTGGTGACTCAAACTTGACATTCATGAGCTCTAAATTACTACAGTTCCTTTTCCTAATGTCTCTTTCCACAAACTCCCTTCCTGGGGGCCATAGGCCTTCTAATACCTGGTTAAAATGCTACATTATTCTTAAGAACTTTGATAAGTGTAATAAATGGGGCAACTTGATGCTTTCTGTAAGTTCAATCCATAACATAGGGCATAAGGTCTTTATGTGTAAAGAGTTAAAACAAGTGGTTAACATCTAAGGTTGAAGTCAGTCTGCCCAGGTTTGAATCTCAGCCAGATTTACAAGTTTGTAAACGTTGTCATCAATGAAGCTTTCTATACATTTTTCCTTCCTGAACTATAAGAGATTAACAGAAGAAGTCAAGGCTAAGAGAAGGTCTGGGTATGGTGATAAATTTTATTGAGCCATCATAAATCATAAGTAATTTACTTCTTTAGAACATACATAGTTTATTGCTAATTTAATTGTAGTTAAATTATTTGAGTGCATTGTACACTGAGGTAGTATGCTAGTGGTATTGTAATATTATTTGATGAAAGGCAAGAAATAATAAAGACAAGGAAACTATTGTCTTGAGTGACTAACAGTTGCATAACTTTATTTGCTTTGAGATAGCCATAAAGGAATCAGTAAAATGTGTCTTTTAGTTGGGTATAGGACTGATGGGAATATAGTGGGAAATGTGTACAAGGGAGTAGATAACTAAGTTTCTCTGTCCTTAGGACTACGTCAGTGTCCAATTACCTCAGCTGTATAACTTAATTAGTGCAATTAAACTAACCCAGGATTACCTCTAGGATAGTAAGTTTATTCTTGATTTTATATATGAAGTAGGTATTAGGTGTTAGTAAAGGATACTCACACTAAAATCCACAGATCTAGGATTTTAAACTAAACAAGTAGGGCTCTAATGCAAAATACATGGCTCTCCCTGGAAATGGCAAATAAAATAGATTTTGCAGGTAGAATGGGGACCAGTGGAGATGGGAAAAAGAGGAACTGGATGGGAGAGGGAAGGAAGAAGGGGCAAAGTACAGGGGAGAGAGGATTGTGTTTAGATGGAGAGTGTGGAAACCTAAAGCAGAGCAAAGTTCCTGGAACCTGTGAGGGTGACCCTAATGAGGACTCCCTGATACAGAGCCCGAACTGTACATTATGTATAAACCCGGCAAGGATTCCAGTGGTCGGACTGGAGCACAAAGCCAGCCATAAAACCTTCAACCTGCAATTTAACCTGCCTGCAAGATGAGCTGGAGTTATGGTGTAACAGACCTTCTAGGAGTGGACAACTGAAGACTGGTGTGACTTGATGCCCATGATACCAGAGGAATCCCAGTTTCAACAGTGTCTGGATGGCCAAGAATCAGAAGCTGGATGGCCAGAGACTTAGGGGTAGAACAAAACATCACTGGTGAAAATCAAATAAGTAAATAAAATGATTCCTAATGACATTCTGCTATACCGTAGCTCAAATGTCATCACTCTAGAAACAGATGCAGAGACCCACAACCAAACCCTGGAGAAGAGGGGCCAGAAAGTTTATAGAAGCTAGAGGGGTCTAGGTAACTAGGAAAATGTTGCTCACAAAATCAACTACAAAATTCATAGGGCTCACGGAGACTCAAGTGATAAATGGAGCCTGCGTGGGTCTGCACTATGTCCTCTGCATACATGTTGTGGTTGTTTAGGTTGAGGTTTTTTTGGGAGTCCTATCAGGGGAAGTGGAAGTGTCTCTGACTCTTCTGTCAGCTCTTAGGACCATGCTCATCTTACTGGGTTGGCTTGTTCAACCTTGATATGAGGATTTATGCCTGGTTATGGTGTCATGTTCTGCCACAGGCAGCTAATATCCCTAGTAGGCTTCTCTTCTCTGACTAGAAATGTAGGAGCACTTGATCTGGGGCAGAGAGAAGCTTGGGGGAGGGGGGAGGGGAAAGAGGGAGGGAAGGGAGCGAGCAGTCACCATGTATTATATGAAAGAATAAGTAAAAGGATAAAAAAAACAAAGAATCCAAGAAAAAGTAGTATTTTGTTACTTTAAAATATAATAATCATCATTTGACAAACAGTTTGTCTCTGCAGTGTGTCTCTGTTGTGTGTCTCCTAAAGCTTAGTTGACAATACACATCAAATGTTCCTACATTAACCATTTATCAACAGTGAACAAGCCTACTCTGAGTGTTCTTGTTCTCCATTGTGATCCCTTTAGCTGAGTATCTAAGGTCTTAATGTTTAAAGATGTTCAGTATGTGGGAAGACTATTTTAGCACGCATGTGGAGAGAATTATGGTGATTTTAATGATTTTTTCCTACTCACTATGTAGAAGCAGATTTCTATGTCAAGAATTAGTGTAAAACTTTATAGTTTTTATCTATTTAAACTTGAAATTACTTTATAGTAAAATTCTTTTATGTTGTTATTTTGATATAAAGCCTCAACATATAGTGTGTGTTGGCTTTTGGCCTAATTCTCCTGCCTGTCTCCACATGCTGGTCCCACAGGCATGTTGCACAGCTGAATAAGTCTTGATACTTTAAGATATGCATGCATGTTTTGGAATGTCTTGATATTTTAAGATAAACAACTATGTTTTGCTCTGAAAATGGCATCCATTAACTTCACTATTACAACAGATTACGTATCCCTTGTGTATTCTGATTCTTTCTCTTTTCAATTGTTCTCTGTAGCAAAGATGCAGAAAAACACTTATTTCTCTGATAACATCCAAATCAAATAATTTTCTCATTTTAACCATGGGAACAATCAAATGAAATATTATTTTTATAAACACATAGGGAATTTTATGTTAATCAAATAGTAAGTTCATGTTGACAATTATCAAATAAACTCTATAGAAGACTTTTGAAAAAAAAGTACTAGATTGTGTTTTACAAATATTTCTTAAAATGTCTTTTCTGCAAATTATAACTAGATGTAGGGCTGGTGGTCTTGGTCTATTAATTCCATTGTTTTAAAAGCTGAGGCTGGAGGTTCCTAAGTTCATGACCTTCCAGGGAAACTGGAAAACATGGAAAAAACCCTGTTCCATGTTAAAAAGTATAAAAGGTGAATGGGCAAGGTTGTAATTCAGAAATAGCACTACCCAGTTTCTGTGTTTATTCCTCAGCACTTAAAAACTAAACAAAATATGAAAGGGAGAACATAGGGGAGCATGGATGAGTAGAAGGACACACACATGTCACACATGCACACATGCATACATGCACACATGCATACATGCATCATGCATACGCATGGGGAGGCAGGGAGGGAGGGAGGATGGGAGAAAGACAAACAGAGATAGACACAGACATAGACAGAGACAGCAAAAGATACTATGAGTGCATGCTACTATTGAAAATAAGAAACACATTTGTGGCTTTGGGGTTCATTTTAGGAAATAATATTTCCTCTTAATTTTTTCTAGTTCTTTTGTAACTCTTTCGATGTATCATTTATTTATCATTTATTCAGCCAGCAACATAGTAATGATAAAATACATTTCAGACCAAATAAATAATATTTTATGATATTTCATCAAGTGAAAAGAAAAACAGTGTTGCACGTTTGATAGCATACTTATTTGGAGAACATGCCAGGATAATTTTATTCTCAAAGAGACGAAAGTTTCACAAAACTTCAGCACAATTTGCACATGATCAATATTTAATAGAACTCCTATTAGTAAAAAATAACCATAGTGTGGCCATATAAACTATCTCCTATATAATATGAATAAAATGTTATTGCTCAAATTCTATGAGTACATATCATGTGCGATAGAAGTATAAAATCTGGAGCATATTTATTTTGATAAATAAACAGTGATGTGATAGAGTGATAAAAACTTTCCATTCAAGCATTGCTTTTCCTCTGTCTCTAATTGATGAAACTGTATTCAGGTAGCCTCACACTGCCTCTGAACACACCACTACACCCTTGAATTTTAAGTTTGTATTGCCTGAAGTCAAGTGTGAATCATGAATTTCAATACATTGTTTCAATTGTTCTGTACAGTAAAGATGCAGAAAACACTTATATCTCTGGGTGGCATCCAATTCAAATTCATGTTCTCATTTGCATCATGAGGAACAATCAAATCAACATATCATTTTCTATAAACATATATAGTGATGTAAAAAACATTAATATTCTATACATTATTAGAGTAGATCATGCTTTCTATACAGTCCTTATATGTAATTACTTAGCATGCATATTCTGGGATGGTACTGGGTAAAGGTAAAAGATTACACTGTCTTCCATGTCTGGTAGAAACCATGATAGCTAGAGGCTAGAACAATACACTGTCATAGAATAAGTGATACAGATTTTTGGTAGGACTTTTCCCCTGCTTCCTTTATTATCTTCTGGCTATAAATACAAATGTTTATGGAAATTATCACTTAGAGAAATAGATATTTAAATTTTCAGAAAAAACTTTATTGTAGTAAATGGAAAGGGATATACTTTACATGAATTATTATCTAAGTTGGGGGACAAGCTAATTTCCATTTTTTGTCAACAGTATAGGCACACAGAGATGATAATAGGGAGTTTGCTTCCTTGCACCTCTTTACACAAAATGAAAAATACTACTTTCCTTACACAATTTTCCCTTAAAATGTGATGCATACTTATTGATATCAATGATGCAGGTAGTATGTAGGATTAGGTGATAACTTATGGGCAATCCTAAGTGACAAAACATATATAAGGGAAAATCTATGAGAGATGGGGGAATTACAAGTATTAGATATCGCATGTCAATGTCATCTTTAATATTACCATGCACATTATCTAGTGTAAATGCTTTAGGATATATTTTCTGTTTTGGCAAGTTTCAGAAGTAAGCTTAAGAGATAACATAGAAATTATACATGGAATTGTATTTATCATGTCCATTTTTTTTGGTTATGTTTGCTTCCTGTGCCTTTGTTTTTTTGTTGTTGTTTGTTTCTTTCTTTACCAAATTAGTGAGATTAACGATAAGTAATTAATAACTAATACATGGTTAAAACACATCATGATCATCATTACTATATTACTAGAAGAGAAGAATAGACTCTAATTGTTTTGAAGACAAAAATCAGTGACATGAAACACAGAGGTTATGATCAGAAATGGGGTGCAAAACCAAAAATATTTTTTATGATTTTTGGAATCAAACTCAGTTCCTTATGTAGTTTATTTAGTGAACACTTTATTGACTGAACTAATTCTTCAGTCCCACAGACATCCATCTGATTCTATCTCTCAAGTATAGAGTTAAAATAGAAAATAGTCAACAAACACAAGTTTTTACTTGGTCCTACGTTAATCTAACAGTTCCAGAAAAATACATCAGTATTTGTCTTGCATGCTTAACTATAGTGCTTTCTCAGGCCAATTGCCTTAAACAATAATTGTTTCTTTCCTCGATGTTTTAGTCAAGCTTCTTTACTATATTAGTTTACAAAACCTCAGTGGCAAGCAAAGCAAAAGTTACAGTCATGATTGGGGATTGAACAGTGAGCAATTTCTTTGTACTATGCTATAACGTACTTTATAAGTGTATTCTGATTTCATGCTTTTTAAAGTTAATACATTTTATTTTTGTAGAGTAAATTTAGGTTCACCACAATTTTGAGCAGAAAGTACAGGATGTACCCATTTACTCTCATTCCTAAAACCTGCACATATGGTCTGACAGCTGGCATCTAGGACCAAAGTGGCACATTTGTCACAACTGTGGGACATACATAGACATATCTTCACTCATAGCCTACAGAATACACTAGAATTTACTGGTGTCTGTTACTCTTTCTCTTAAAATTAAATGTAAATGCCTCTCTCCTTAGAATTTTACTCTAAGCTATTTGATGCATAGCTAGTTATCAGGTAGTAAACTAGTAATGTTAAGGTAGTATGCAGCATGCAGCTTCTAAACCAATCCAATTACTGCATTCCAGCTCCTCCATACCTTTGCACTTTAATCATTTGTGCACTGATGCTAGACTGAAGTAGCAGCTATATGATAGCTCTGAGGAGCAAGGCAACTATTTCTTACAAGTTGGGTGGTGATGGTTTAACACCTTAGCTATAAAATGAGGGCATCCCTGCAGGTTCACATTTGGAAAGGTTAAAAGAAGTTCAGAAGTTTGGGGCAAATGGTAATGATCAAACACAGCAGCCACACATGCGGTTGAGTATTTTATTCCTTTATTCATTTTGGTGGTGATGTCCCATTTGTATTTAATTAGACTGAGATATCTTCTAATATAAATAAAAACATAACTCAACTAGATGAGAAAAATATGGATAATGGACATTTTAAACACACACACACACACACACACACAAACACACACACACCACATTGAACAAAATTATGGAGATTATGTAAAACAGTTAACATTCTGCACCTTGCCTGCCAGCTCCCATCCTTCTCCACACATCATGCAGAAGAAAAATAATTTAATACAAGAACATTTAGTTATAGCATGTTAACTGACATAGTAGAGCCTATAAAATATATGAATAAAATGGGATGGGTAGTTAATGCAATATTACTCACTCTGTGGATTAGTTTAAGTCATAACTATTTGATTAGCTGACATGTGTTATTAAAGGTTCCCTTTAGGCTAAGTGCTGTTACGGACCATGGAAATCCAGTAATGACAAAAGCAAGAATGTCTGCTTTTACTAGATTACACTCAATAATAGCTAAAAATTGCTCGCTCTGTGTCAGCTACTTTATGCATTTACTTATTTTTTTAAGTCTCACAAATAATGCATCTTAAAAAAACTATCAATTTAGAAGGATAAAATAGCAAAGCCATTAAAAGAATGAGCAACTTGGATGTGGTTAAGAAACAAGGAAATGGGGTTGTTGAGATAAAAATTGGGTCTGTTACTCTTTATGTGCTGGACATTTGACCACGTGGCTTGGGAATAAGAAAAAATTTAAAAGGGAACACTTATCAAGTGATAGATATACTTTCCAATGGTTTTCAGAAATTGTAGAGTTTGTATGATGATATCTCACCTTAGAAACTTGCTGCAGACTGTGTTTTTTCATGCATACCATCTGGTAAAAGTCATAGGTTATCTGAGATACAAAGAATTTATGGGGTGAGAAATTCATGATTCTCTATTTATTTTGTCTAGATTTTTAACCAACTTTATCAAAAGCATTGATGTGTGTAGAGTTAATAGGAAGTAACATTCAAGTAGAAGTCCACCAGAAACACTACTTGTCTCTTAATCCTTCTCTGGTTTCTATATACACAAACATAGTTCTGGTGATTGAGTTACAACTCAAGGAACTCAAGAACTAGTACAGAGAAATATATTTACTGCTAGTTTCCTAAAGGCCAGTACTTTAAAAAGATTAATCTTCCTTGCTTCCTTTGCCTTCCTCAATTTAAGACTTTTCAGAAAAAAAAAAAAAAGTCTGAAAAGGATAAAGATTTCATACAGCAACAACTCACAGAGAATGGAATGTATAGTTCAGATTTGGCAACTCAAACTGTGCCCTTAATAGTTAAAAGAAAAGGCCTTGAGGTGAGATTATGGTTTGTATCATGGTTGTGCTCATTTGGGAATACAGATAGGTGTAGTAGCCATTACATCTATACGTTTTTTCCTAGATGAAGATGGATTATGTTTGAAGTAAGGGGATGTTGGTTAAGTGAAATTAACTAAGTGATGGACACATGATTGTTAATAGCATCTTTCTAGCCTCTTAAGGAATTCTCTAAAGGAGCTAGCACTTGGGGAATTTTATGTGTATCACTGATGCCTTTACACTAGCAGTATAATAGAAGAAACACATAAGGGGGGATCTGAGTTGTCAGTAGTGTCTACACCAGCTTGTGTCTCTCTCTGCTTGTGTCTTGAGAATATGCAAAAGGGGCTAGCAGCACACCAGAAGATGGGATTAAATCGCTTGGTCAAAACCACCGTGCTATATTTATGCTTAGGTTTACTAGGAAGACACAGAATAGCATGGATTAGAATTGAGAAGCAACAGCTTACTTGAACTGATCTCTGGAAAGGCTGTCATTAAATCATATCATTATTTTTAACACTACAATTAATAATTACAGTGGACAAGCAACAACTGGTTTGAAAAATAAGAGTCCCGTCAATTCTTCAAAAGCTGAGGCTTGTTCCCTTGTTTCCAGGTTGTCTTCTCTCATGGTATGGCACAAGAGTCTTTCCTTCTCCCCCACCATAGTGACAAACGGGCTGGGAGTGGGGATTTAGGGGTTATGATATAGGAGATGGTGCATTTCACCCACAAAGGCTGAATTCTTTTATATATTGCTACGATCAATGAATTATAAGAAAAGTCACTTTGAAATAGAATAAATATTTATTTTTTATTTCTTTACTTTTCTAACCAGTGCATAGATTACTCAAAAAAGATCAGTTAAGTATAGTTATAAAGAAACTGCATTGCTTCTAAGAATGAGCTGGAGTCAGAAATTTACACTCCTGGGAAAAAGAACACTTGTGGCCGGCGATAGATTTAGTAGTAGGTGGGATGATCAGAAGATCTTTAACACAGATGACAGAAACGAGATCTCATTCAATTAGAATAACTTGGTCAAATGACTACAGAGAAAATCAGTCAGACAAAGAGCAGCATCCAAGAAACCTGACCTGGATTGACTTCCAGCTTTAAAGATATTTCATGTTGCTATCAACACACACATTATTCCTTGTAAAAGTAATGGTGAGTAGCCAGGTTAACTCCTTAGATGACCTACCATACAGGGTTGTCTTGGAGCACACTGTAATTACCAGCACAACTGTAAGCTCCACACACTATGACACTATCCATGATTTGTACAAATAGGATTCGGCATGTCTACTTGGGGTCATGAAACCTACTGACTAGGATGAATGATGACAGGAAAACTTAAATTTAAGGGTCACCTCCAGCTTATTTTTTGTTATCTGTGAACATCTACACAGCACTGCCTTCACATTGACAGAGACAAATTTCAGCTTTTTTTTTTTTTTTTTCATTTCTGAGAGCATGCTGGAGAATGGTTCATAATGTTTGTCCTTCCTTAGCTTTCCCTTATAGATTTCAGTCTCATCACTTTCCAGTCAGGCACGGGTTTCCCATCTTTCCAGTCTACATGTATACTGCTGATTCCTAAATTTTTAAGTTGAGATTACTAAATTGTGTCTAGGACCAAAATCTTTGCACAAGAAAAGGATACGCTTCCTCCTTAAAGATAACAAATTCAATTTAAAAAATTTAAGAACGAAGACAATTCAGGAACCAATTAGTTTGTATAATGTATTTCAAGTCTGCTTATAATTTTATCAGAAACTTAAGATGATTACCATTTTAGATGAACTTGGAACATGATAACAAAATCACGCAGGACAGCAAGCTGAGCAACAAATCTATGACTAAACTATCTTATGGTAAAGTCAATGCCATTTCCACCATGGCACAAGGAACTTTAATTCCAGCTACTCTTTCAGCTGATGTTTTTCTCTGGCTCGTGTCCTTGCACCAAAAGGCTTCCATTTCCCAGATGTTAATTCTAAGAAAGGAATAATAGCAGGCTATCAGGTATAGCAAAGTAATACTCAGAACCTACAACCTATGCTTCTAGCATTTTTCTTTGAGGATATTGCTGCCCAGGCTCCTGTCACCACCCTAAAAGGTACAGGTTCATTTTCTAGGTTTTGTTTTATTAAACATGAGCATATTATGTCAGCTTGCTCCACAACTTTACATGACTCCATAGAAAATGTACCACAAAAAGTATATGACATTTACTCTAATATTTTGTAATTGACGGTAGGATTCAGTATCTTGTCCAGCAGGGTTACTTTCCAGATAAATTATGTTACCCTGTAATCATCAGTCACCTTATGACATAGAACCTGAGGACAGAAATGATGAGGTGATAGTAAATTATAACTTAAGTGATATTAAAAAGCTACACTAAAGTGAAGCAGACAGGGAGTGTCAGGAAAGAACTCACATTTCTATTTATTCATCATTACAAAGTGACCAAGTTGGAAAAAAATGTCAAGGAAAGAAAAAGGTATACCTTGCTTGATGGTATCAAGTGTACATGTTTCCAGTTCATGTGCTGATAGTTCACACATGTATACTCTCCCGAGAGGTAATTTAGAGAAAAATTTTTCAGAATAATCTTTTCCTTCAATTACACCATTTGTGCAGTTTATAATTCATATTCCATCCAAATACATTGGAAAACACTGGTATTCGTCCACCAGCCACAATGAGTTTGGCTTTATTTTTCAAGATTAATGTGGTCTAGGCTAAAATTTAACTGCAGTTTTTAATGGGAAGACAATTGGATAACACATAACATAAATTTCCATTTGATCTTCAGGAAACACTATTAAAGAAATGTAGTCTCTTTAAATATATTAAAACACACTGTGAACTCAAAAGGTCTGTATTTGTATGTTTTATAATAGGTACATGATAGTTTCTATACTTTGCGGTGATTGATCACCACACAGAGTACCTATCAGCATATTAATCATCCCTGGCTTACCAGATATTTATTAGTTGGATAGTTGTAAACTTTATTGGTTGACTATTACACATGCAGACATGGTACACAATCTTCCTTTTCCTTATTTACATCTATGGGATATACGTGAGGATTTACTTAGCTATGTAACTATTTGACACGTTGCTTAACTAAGAAGTTAAATATCAAAAACTTACATTTAATCCACAAATAAAGGTTAGGATTCATTTCAATTATAAAATATTTGAAATATAACATCATAGAATACCACATACATAGGACCCTAACAAATGGATTGGGATACTATACTGAACTAGCTTTTATTTCCTATATGTGCTATAATAGTGCCAAGTATATCCATTTTCTAAAGCAACTGTTATATCTTGGGGAAATTTAAACCTTACAATCTTTGGAAGGGAAGCTAAAAGTCACTTAGGCCTTCTTCATCTTTATTCATTGTTTTCTCTAAAAGAAAAATTAGCAACAATAAAACAGTGCTATCTCATTAAAATGTTTACAGAAATTGAATTAGGGACTGTAGAAGAAAATTCACAGTTAAGGCTGAAATACTAACTATTTCATTTATTCTAGGACATAAAATAATCTGTATCTATAAAGAAAAGGTTGACAGTAGCTCCTCTAAAAAAGAAGACAAGGCACACTTAACTTAGAGAGTGAGAAACAAAGACTCCTTTGGGAACGAATGTCCTAGTCTTTGGTAATTGGCAGATTTCTAATGGTTTACAATTGATACATCATGTTACCAGACTTTATCTTCTGTTTTTAGTAGACATGAGTAGTAATGGTAATAGTTACGTGAAGGATATGCAAAGTTAAAAGTCTTTCCTAGTAAAAGAAATGCCATTCTTATCAATTTTCATATGCAACATGGAAGGAATAATTTTATGATGATGAAAAGAATAATAACTTGTGATATTATTCCAGTTTAAGAATCTATACGCTACACTAAGTACATGAAATACTAAAAGCTTATGACACTTTATCCTCTGGAGACAGGTTATAAGACATAATAGCATGTTCAAAATCCTCATTATTCTCAGTTTACATTTTGACTGTTTAAGGAAACATCTCAAATCCTATAATTTTTTTGTATCTTTTGAGCAAGAAAGTGTCCAGCCGTGAGTTGACTAGTTTTCAATTTAAGTATTCATTTCAGATTTATAATTTTAATCAGAAATAAAATACACAAGTGGCCTGCCGGGGTGAATGGGAGAAATTTGAACTGATCTGTTTTGTACTAGCTCATGGCCAAAGTGTGGGCACTTAATTTAGTTTCTGCCTCTGTCATATTGCACTGAAGCTTCCTGGGGAAATGTCCTATGCATCTGGCAGATAAAAACAGACAGAAAGGGAGATGGGAATTCAGCTCCCAATCCTCTGCTGAAACAGAGCATTGACTAATGATGATTTCTCTAACAACATTAGCACGGTTAGAATCTCCCATGTCCTTTTGTTGAAGTTTTATGGCACTAGGGAACTAATAATGAACTCACAGAACATATTTAATGCTAAGAAGCAGTATATCTACTAAAGACACTTAAAATGCCAGAATGAAATTATATGTATCACTTCACTGTGGACAGAATTTAAATATGCTACTCATGGACAAAATCTTGAATCCAATTTTACTTTCAAATACACATCTCTATAACATTACGTTCCAATAATAACCAATCCTACTCCATTACAGAGGTATGGCAAAGATGGAGGGCTGGACTTGACCAATGAAGGGATCCAGTTTATGTATGTTTGTAAAGTCCTCATGCTTGACATTTAAGGAATTTATATCAATAAAATGCATAACAGATCAACAACTAGTAAATTTTTAACTTCATGTTTAATATGGGGTTGAAAATTCAACCTGCTGAACTATGTGTATAGAGATACTGTTATTTCCATATATACATGTCTATACAAAGAGATCCTTTCAGATCACCCAGAGACTATGTTATCATCCAGAGACTATGTTTACTAAGTTCTAATAGGGAAACAATAGGGATTTCAGGGTCAGTGGTGTCCATGCTTTGAGTTACGGATCAATGAAGAATAATCCTGAAGCTGGACATATATCCAATGCAATCTCATATGACAGGTTTCTAGGAAATCAGTCTATCTGTTGTTGATTGCACATTTCTCAGATCACATTGAAATTCAGCCCTTCAGTTCTTCACCTTTCATTCCATAGAAAACTGCAACCGAGGAACCAATTCAGTGTTAAAAAATACATACATATGTAAATAAAATCATAGCATATAGATAGGCTTGTTGTTGCCATGGCCTTCTAAATCCATAAAACAATAGAGTTTTCTAAAATTACATGGCAGAACACAAATTTCCAAATAGTTGTCACTTGAATGTTTCCAAAAGGTATGTTACAAGTGTAAATTGGGAGCCTATAAGGAAATTATTATGAGTGAACTCCTAATACTATAGGGCCTGTGGGATGCTGCAGGTCTGGCTTGCAAGAAAGATAATGGGATTAAGAAGGACACCCGATGCAATGATGTACAGACGAAGCCTTTCTCATTTCCTAGTCTGCTTCAGAGAAAATTATATTAGAGCAGAGGGACTCCATTTTTTATTTACTTTAAAGATGAAAATAAATTACCATTTCTCTTTATCTTATTCGCCTAACTGTGAAATGAGATTGTAAGGCAGAATTAAGGCAAGCATTTAGTTAGTATTTGCGAGGGATTTAAATGGGAAAACAAGAGAAAATCTAAACAGATGAATGCTATTTCCTATACTTATATGGAATTAAAGATTTTCACTAAACTAGCTGGAAGCATTCTCCCTGAGACCAATTAGTTTATAATACAGTTTCTCCTTTTAGCAGAAGCCCAAAGCTTCTAGAGACTACCTTGATGAATGCAAGTTTGTATATAGGTATAATTGTCATTTATCAACACTAATGTTAACATTGAAGTTCGTAAGTGCCCATTAAAAATTCGCAGTGAGGTCTGATTTTTCATTGCAAAACTACTACACAAGTACCTTTATGGATTTATGTTCCAGATGGTTGTACCATCTGGGAGCTAACTTTCATTGTCTAATGGTTTCTTGCTACATTTATACGTATTAGGCAGCAACACCCACTTCTAGTTGCAATCATTTTCTTTCTTACATCGGTGCTTAGTAGAAAGGGTGTTGTCTACAGCTTATGCAACTGCTCACAGATGACAAAAAAGAGCACACAGACTTCAGTGTTCATCTGGCTAATAATAGAAAGTGCAGCAATAACGTAGCCTCCGTTGACCATTTTCAATCTAGAGATCAGAAACATCTGTGCTTGACTTGACATTGTACTGCATGAAATATGTATCCTAAGCAGATTGAGGCTGCCACTCTGTTTCCTGTTAATGTAGGCTTGCCAGATGGTACTGATGAGACTTTATTTTTTAGAGAGGCTGCATTAAAGAACACCTGATGGCCTCCAATGTACCAGAAATTAAACTGCCAGATTTTCTAGTAGATTGATAAAAATGAGAATTTAGTGAAGAGCAACTAGCAAAGCACATTTTCCTTCTTTCAAGGCCAATGATCCTATTAATGTTTAGACCAAATAATTGAGAATTTGATGGCAGGACAGCATAGCCCCCATATGACCAAAGCTTAGTTTTTGTTAAGATTTAATATATGTCCAATGTAATGTTTCCTAGTTGATCCTGTCTGCAACCTGCAGATTACTGCCATATTTTCCTAGTATTCCTTTTACCATTTCAGGACAAGATTAGTAGTGAGCTCCCTAAGATGCCTACATATGAATCCCTGGAACCTATATTACCTTATATGGTAAAAGAGACCTTAAGGATATAGCCAAGTTTGGATCTTGATATGGGAGATTATCCTGTACTATCCACTGGGTCCATCAAAATCAGCAGAGTCCTTCTGAGAGATGAGATTACAAGTTATTGAAAGACAATGGATGATGAATGCAGAAATTAAAATGATAAATAGTATACCATGGAGATATATGTAGGACCATGATCTATAGGATGAAGGAGCCTTTGGAATCTGTAGTAGATAGGGTGATGGTTCTATCTTGTGACCTCCAGAATGAACTCAAGACTGACAGGAAGTAGACTTTAATTTCCTAAGTCTTCTAATTTCCCTTCTCCAGAACAGTTAGAGAGTAGATCCTCAATGTTTGAAATAATAAGTGGGGAAGAATTCATTACAATGATATTAGAAAATGAATTCAGATTTATTGACGACTGAGCCCACTTGTTGATTTCACATCATCTTGAATAATTTCATTATAAGAGTAATCTACAATGAGGAAGATTTTTGCTAAAGATAATTATTAGAGGAAACCAAGATAAAGGAAAAACACTGAGAAAGTGAGAAAGGGCCACACATGGATAAACTGTCTTCTTTTGTGTGCAAGATACGGAAAAATATCTAATCTCTATGGTTAGGAACATTATTAGCTGTTTTGTCATTGTCTGAAAACATGCTACTTTATTCAAAACTTGGGAAGAGAATCTCCCATCTTTATTATTCCTAAGTATCTCTATTGTGAAAAGTTCCTATTTTTTCCTAAGTAGGTGGTAATTAACAAAGCAACACACAATCAGACAACATCCAGATAATCAGAAAGTTTGGAATGGTCAGCCTAAATGGGATATCTGTTTCACTATCCCTCTTTCAAGGCTGTGAGGGTTATGTAAACAAGATTTCTAGATGTGCAGAAAGAGTGTAAGAGCCTGGAGTGTTGGATGAACTTACAGAAATGGTGGTTTTCAGACACAACTTACAGACAGACACCATGCACAAGACTAGCACAAGGTCAAGCCAGACAAAATCTTAGCATGGAGAAGGCAAACACTATGAAGTCCCACCACTTGCCAAGATCTAGGCACAATTGATAGATGCTGTAAGATAAAAAATCATTTTGTCTTCAATAAAGTGGCAATGGGTATCTCAACCATGCCCCAGAGTAGGTACCATGCTCAGGAATACTCAATACAAATTAGAAGAACAAATATGGGAGATATAGAGGTAAGGCAAGATATTAGAGAAGAGTAGGTAGGGTAAGAATACAGTCAAGATATATTGTATGAAATAAACAAGGAATATACAAAAATATTTTTAAATAGGGAAAAAATAAGTTCCTATCCTTATCTGTTATGTCATTGGCTATCTTGATATTCAAACTTCTAATTGAAATTATATTTACTTATTGATTGTCTAATCAACATGAAGAACTTTTAAATTACTGGCTCTTCTATCAGTAATGATGCTCCAAAAGACATAAGACAGTGTGTGGAATACTTGGTCATTTAACCTTGGGAAGCTCCTAGAAGATGCTGTATTCTTCTAATAGGAAAAATCCATGGATGTCCTCCAGCTATAAGCTAAGTATGTTTTAGCTACAATACTTGGAATAAAAGCATTTTAAATTGCTAACATTATACAATTTTAAATTGCATAAATACACACACACACACTCACACACTATTTCTTGCATTGTTCAAATTTCTTGAATTTTCTACTTGTAGTCATATGCCAACATTTAAAACTTTTCAGACTTTTCATAGCTTTGGGTTTCAGACTTTTGGACAAGGGATCCTCAGTATGTATCTTATAAGACAATACAAAGTCCAATATGAAAGAAATTATTCAAGCAAGAAGGTCAGCAGTGATACTGTTAGGTGACCATTTTCACGAAGACACACCATTTTACACACTGGCAGTTTCATTTTCTTCTAAGTTGAGCTTATTGAAAGAGCTGCCTCTATTCATATATTCTTCTTTTTTACCAAATTTACTGCAATAAGATGATTTCTGCTTCTGTAATCTTGTTTTCTGTTTTAAAGGAGCAGGGAAATCATTTGATCCGTGACTTTAAATGTTGCTGATCACAAGCAATGCTCACATTACTTATTTGTATTATTATCTCTTTAGTTATTCAGTTTTCTCTACTTTTTAAAGCATATGAATCTAACTGACTACTGGGTATCTCTACATCTCTTTGTTTTAAGGGAGAGAAAATAGGTGGCTTTTAGGAGCATTGGAAAGATCCCTAATCCTCAGCCAGAAAGGAAAGGAAACCTCAAACCTACCCCTATAAATGGCTAAAGTCCATCTCTTATTATTTTGAACAAGCAATGAATATGGAATGCACTTACTGTAGCTGTCTTAACTTCTTCCTGAGTTTGTCTTTTATTCCTCTTAAATTCGTCAGGTCTTTGATACTTTTTTACTTATTCATTCATTGTTATCCATACCTTTCTTTAAATACAAGCACATTGGACATCTGCACATTCTTATGGTATTTTTAACAATATAACACACATTTCCATATCTCATTGCTGTTGTTCTTTTCCTCCCAAATGCTAAAAGTTAATCTTAGAGCTTAAAAAAAAGATATCCCTAATTGTAGAGTAGAAAATTCTAGAATGTAGCCAATATATTGTTCCAGTAATTACTCCCATGATGCTGTTATCTTTATGCCAAAATATATTAGCCTGATATAATTCAGAACACTAACCAACTGATCATCAATAAATGTTATCCATGGAAACATATTCTTTTCCTTTGAGCCTGTAGTAGTAAGATTTCCTCTAACTCCTATTGGGAGGTAAAATCATAGATATCTGAAGTATGGCCTTCCAAGGATTTTAAAGTCCTAGAAAGAGAAAGAGACAGAGGCAGACAGAGAAACAGAGAGGGGTGGCTGCTATCAGGAGCAGAGAGAAGACCACTGACCTTTAGCCAGACAATGAAAGGCAACTTCAAAACTATCCCTATAAAGGGCTAGAGTCTAGAACAAGGAGCAAACATTTAATGAAGAGAATGAACACATTGTTCCCATTGCCCATTGTCAAGAGCTGATGAGATCCATTGTCTTCAATTCAGCTCTGAGTGATCAGGATCAGAAAATCTTGTCAAACTTACTTTGACTTGAGAATTTGAGATAGGAAATGGTTTTATGAGTGGCTCTACTCTTTTTGCATCCCACCCGTGACACACCTACTCCAACCAGGCCACATCTCCTAATACTTTCAAACACTTTCACAAACTATGGACCAAGTATTCAAACATATGAGGCTAATGAGGTCATCGTCATTTTAACAACCATACAAGCTAATAAATTTATGTTAATTTTCTCTCTCTCTCTCTCTCTCTCTCTCTCTCTCTTCTCTCTCTCTCTTCTCTCTCTCTCTCTTTCTTTTTTCGAGACAGGGTTTCTCTGTGTAGCCCTGGCTGCCCTGGAACTCACCCTGTAGACCAGGCTGGACTCCAACTCAGAAATCCACCTGCCTCTGCTTCCCAAGTGCTGGGACTAAAGGCGTGTGCCACCACTGCCCAGCTGCGCCACCACTGCCCGGCTAACCAGCAATAAAAACTAATATATTAAGCTAGCTATCGTAGCTTTTCCTCTAAAGGTGAACAAATAACTTCTATTGCTATATTGTCATTCATATAGACATTGTGGGTGCTGAGAATCTATTCTTCAACCACTACTCTGAAGGCTTCTGAAAATATGCATTGTGTATTACTTATGTATTATGCAAGAAATATATGAATGAAGTAACTTATTATAACAGAACCAGTTATTCCTATCATTGGCTTGTCTCTCTGAAAATGAAAGGCTTACATATTACCAGTTCTAAGAAACTATATAATATTAAGAGTGAATACTGACAATCAAAATTTATTCAGCTTAGACAATCTGGGCAGTTGTGTGACATGATATTAGGAGGCTCAGTGCAATTTCTTCATAAAAAGGAAAAGTTCACTATAAGAAAAAAAATAGAAAGCACTTCAATAACCAGAAAGCTGTTTATCAGTGTTGACTGCAATATATGTAGACATTTTAAAAATGCACTTACACAGTTCCTGGATTCAAAGATTTCACATGTCCAGTTCATACTCCAATATATGATTATCATTCCTTTTCTGATTAAATTAATAAATTGGTAGATAAATGGTTAGATGTGAGAATCAAAAATGTTTCCTTTTTGAGAGTGTGTGTGTGTTTCTTCTATAAATCAAATACTACAGCTAGTGGTAAAATTCAACCTATAAGGTTTAACATATGAGTGAAAACAGAAGTCTGACAGCTAAAAATTTTGTTTTAAGGGTACAAACTTGATATGTTTTAAATAATTAAAATAGGTGACTTAAAATGCAAAAAGTATCCGAGAGTCATGCAAATTCATAGAATTCTTATCATTACAAAAATTGATGATGAATCAAAACTTCCAGTAGAGAAATTAGGACGCCAACCCAGCCACAAAACTTTTGACCTACAATGTGTTCTGCCTAGACGATGTCTATAGAGCCTAGCACAACCTTCATCAGAGATGCTTCATCCAGCAACTGATAGAAACCGATGCAGAGACCCACAGTCAAACTTAGGAATCCTGCTAAAGAGCAAGAACAATGATTGTAGGAGCCAGAGGGCTCAAGAAAACCTACAGAATCAACTAACCTGAGTTTATAGGGGCCCAAAAAGACCGAACTACCAACTTGGGAGCATGCATGGAACTGACCTAGGCCCTCCACACATAAGTAACACTTGTGTAAATTAGTCTTCATGTAGACTCCTAAGGAGCAGATGCCCTCTCTGACTGTTGCCTATCTTTGGGACCCTTCCTCTATGGAGCTGTCTCAGCCAGCCTCAATAGAAGAAGAGGTATCTGGTGTTATTGCAATGTGATATGCCAGAACTGGTGGATATCCATGGGAAACCTCTGTTTTTCTGATGGGAAATGGAGGAGTAGTAAAGGGGTAGGTAGGAAAGACTGAGAGGAGAGAAGGGACAGTAAACGGCAGTTCGCATAAAAAGGAAATAAATCAACTAATTAATTAATAAAAATTCTGATGAACAGTTTAAATAGAGTAATTTAGGAATGAGTATATTATTTTACATTTGTATTTTTTGCTTTTGCTTACACAACTGCTCATGACCTTAAAAATACAAGTATGAATTTGAAAGAAAAAATCCCTTAATTTTAAACATAAATATTTTAAGGCTAGTCACTTTACATTTATTTACAGAAACTCATTTAATTCAACTGGACTACACAAGAATTATGCTCATATTTTTCTGTTTTGTTTAATATAGTCCAGTTGAATTAAATGAGTTTCTGTAAAGTATGCACATGTTCCAAAGTCATGTAAATATCATTTTATCAAAGGAACATAATAGAAAAATATTATTTCTCCAGAGCTAGCACCCTATTATCAGTGTAGTTTGACTAGTTAGAGTATTTAAAATTCTTAGGTTTACCTGTCAACTCTTATTGTCAAATAAATAAAGGGAAACTTAAAACAAATCTTGGAGTTCAGAATATGTTCAGAAATAACAGGTCGAAGTTTATGCTGCATTCTTTTTCTTTAAATCTATTATGCATCTTTTGTCTGAGTTTTCAGATATGAATGTCAGGATCACTCACCCAGCAACTCAGCCAGCTTGCCATGTACACATCCTATATCATTTAGCTGGTCAATTACATATCTTCTATCTACATTTCTGTGGCATTAAATATTGAACATAAGGTCATACACAAGGTAGTAAGTGCTTTGACTATTTGCTTGATAACTATTTCATCTTTTCTTTTGGTGTTGCTTTTTCCCCATTCTGAGACATGTTCTCCAAAACTGTTCAAACTCATTTTAAACTCACAGCATAGCCCAAGACAGCTTTGAAGTTGTTTTCCTGGATCAACCTACTGAGTAATTGGAACTGTAGACTTACAACATCAGGCCTAATGGTGAAATTTTACATACAAATTGAAAGTATTAGCCATTTAGACTACTGTATGCATATGTTGGCGTGTATACTTGCATGCATGCCTGTATGCATTCACATGTACATACATGGGAATGTGTGTGTGCGTGAGTGCGCGTGCGCAGGCACACCAGTATGCATACACAGGTGCGCATGCTCATGTGCATGTGTACAAATGTATCCATTTTTTTCTGGAGCTTTTGAACAGTACTTCTTGAGTATGTTCTAATACTATAAAAACACTTACATTGGGAGACTAATATTAAAAACCTGACACATCAGATAAGATTATGAAAATTTAACCTTATAATTCTATATATTTCTTACACTTAAGCATCTTAGTTTCCATGTATACTGATGTAACTTAGAATTTATTTGAGAGGAATAAATGGATGTGCTCAACTGTCTCTAGTATATTTTAAATTTTCTTTAATTTACTAAGCTTACTCACTGATTTGTTAGATCTGCAATGGAAAACCACAAGTACAGGAGTGGGAAGATTATGATTTCAGGAAGGTGACAAAAGCAAAATCAAACGGGAGCAGAAATCTGTTTAAAAAACAAAAATAGCATTCTATATTTCAAAAAATAACCTTATTTCCATTAATCTGCATACGTATTTATAGTCTCCTTTGCAAAGGCATCTGAGCCTCTTAGAAACCTCGGTGGTTCGTAGAAGGCTCTGTCAGTTACGTCACTTTGAACAGCAGCTCAGCTCTTGAGCCGTCTCCAGAGCCACGTGCATGGTGAACATGACAACATGAATGAAAAGGAGTTTAAAAAACAGAGTCATGTGCATTTGACTAGGGCACTGGTGGGAAAAGCTGGGTTCTCGAACATGGAATGTGCCCAGAGGAGGGGTGAGAGAGAGGCAAAATACTGAACTATCTCACAGTTAGCACTGCTTGCAAACAGAGCACTATGGGAGGAATGTCTTCTCTGAGAAAGAAGGTACTAATCCTTTCTTCAAAAAGCTATACAGGAACCACTCATTCTTATAAATATTTCCCACCAAAACTCAGGCATCTGTGTGGCAGCTGACAAGCCACTACAGCTAATTAAATGTGATCCCTTGAATGGGTACAAATCACCCTTGAGACTGGAGACTGGAGAAAACTGTTTTAAGCTAGTGTGCCTTGGGAGAAAGCACTAAAGGAGATGCTACCATAACTAAAGAACCACTGAGGCAGCAACACTGTCTCTGGAGAATTGTGATGCCCAGGAGAGCTCATGATGGGGGACAGGTAGGCACAGGATGAGCAGAAAGAGGTAAGTTTGAAAAGAAGTCATGCATAGAAACAATGGACACAGGGATTGTCTTTTCCAGAAAATATATATCCAAGAAACAAACAAAACAACAAGAGCAACAACACGATGATGATGATGATGATGATGATGATGATAGAAAACAGAACCACAAATATCCAGGAAGATACTAATATTTTTTTCATGTCCTTAGTTAAAAATACATGTTTTTTCCTTGGCTTGGTTGAATGCAGAATGCCAAGCCTCTTAAAACTCTTTGTCCTATATGGGTTTCTTTTACTTTAGATGAAAAGAAAGTGGTTGTGGCAGGCTGAACCCTCAAATTAGGGTTTCCTTTTCTGCTAGTAAAACATAATGAGCTTTGGTATAAAAATGCCCCTTCTATGTCCATGGACTGCATTTAGAATTTTTTTTGTAACTTACTTCTCTACATGTGTTCTAAATAGATAATTGTTTCTGTTGTTTCTATTCTAGATGATAATTTTAAATGTTTTAAAATGAGAGGCCTTGGTACAAGCTAAGTGGAGTTTTCTTAAGGTTTTTAGTAACTGAAGGATGCCTTTAGGGACTGAGAATAAAAGTAAAATGATTTCTTAAAAAAAAAAAAAGAAGACTGGATGAATGAAGAGATATTTGCTATCAGTATGTAGGGAAAAACACTTGGAATCAGGCTGACAAATGTCCAGACAGAGGACCTTGGGACTATTGCCTATTTTGTTCCTATTTGAGGTTTCCAAGCTATAATATGGGGATAATAATTTAGAGGTCTATTATTGTGGTTCAAATTCAATTACATTATAGCATTTAAAGATCCTAGAGTGCTCAGTCTACAGTAACATTTAATAGACGTCTCTAAGGAACCCCATTTGCATCAACACAAATGTGAATTCTCTAAATTATGAAGGAAACTGGTGGCCTATGTCACAGTGATGAAAAGGGTTTCCCTTTCTCCAAATTTGAAGATGGAAAGCATTTCCTTCTAATTTGGAACATTTAGTTTCTGTCTAGATTAAAGTCTAGGATGAGACTCATTGGCAGGCAGAGCAAGAGGGAAGGAACACTGGGGATAGAAAGAGGTAGATACTGCAGAATCACTGAATGCTCTACTTCCTCATTCTTTTCTCCTCGATATTTGGAGGATAAGAAAAGTGTCTTCATGTTGAACTTTATTTGAGAGGGAGAAAAGGCATTCCCTGACATTGAGTTCACAAGGGTAAGGACAAAAATGTGATGCTCCAAGGTTAGTTACTAAAACTAGTAAGATGAGAGATTTGGGCTGTAGAAAAGTGGAAGAGGGAAGAAAAATATATTTATGTAATTGGTAAGCACAAATTATTTCATTGGTTGTTTAAGAAATCATATTTATTTTCTATAACCTAGAAATCTCAAATGATTGAGGAATTATAGGCAAAAGACATTTTAGAGCAATGCTTGCTATCAGGGAATTCCCTTTCTTGGAAGGAATCTGAGTGTGTGTGTGTGTGTGTGTGTGTGTGTGTGTGTGTGTGTGTGTTTGTGTGTGTGTGTGTGTGTGTCTATATATATGCATACATATATTTGCAATCTATCTATCTATCTATCTATCTATCTATCTATCTATCTATCTATCTATCTATCTTTCACACACATACACACAGACACACACACATGGGCACACACACACACTGCAAAGTAAAATAATTTAACCTAATAATGTAACACTAGAAAACTACAAGAAAAAACCCCACAAGATAGTGAAGTCTTTCAGGCTTGTAGGCTTTAAATAGTGCATAAAGTTACGAGGTCATCGAGAAGTACAACCAAGTTCAACGTAAAGGTGGCTTCAGAACAGAATGCTCAACACAGAGAATTATGGACGAGGATTATAAGAAGGGAATAAATATAAATGAGAACACCCAAGTCACCTCAAAACTTCTATGTTAGAAAGGCGAAGATGCAAGTTTAATACAAAAGAAGAAAGGATATGGCTCAAGAAATTGATGTAAAGAGAGCCAAGGCAAATCTTCATTCTATTTATTTTAGCTTTTCTGCGTGAAAATGTGAAAGCCATTAGAAAGAGAAGAGTAACTTGGGCCTAATTCGACTGTAAGTATTTGTTTGGAGCTGAAATTTTTATATATAAAAGAAAATCAGAGACTAATGGCGATGATTTAATAAGACATTTAAAAGAACTTGCCACACTTCCACAGGACTGAGGCTAGGTTCCCAGCACCCAACTGGTCGGTCCCAAACTTGAACTTTGGTTACAGGGAATCTATTGCCATCTTCTGGCCTCTGTGCTCACTGCATACACACTGTATACAGAAATACATTCAGCTAAAACACCCATAAAAATAAAACTGAAATAAAAAATTTTAAAAAATAACGAAGATCAAATAATTTTCTGGCCTTAAAATAAAATACTACTCACTGACCTTTGTAGCTAGTTGAGAAATGATATATTAGAGCAAGAGGTGAAGATGATCTTTGAAATTTGGATGCCCATTTATTTTATTAATGAAAACTTGGTAAGTGTAAATATCTCAACTAATTATGGCATACATTTTCATCTTCTTTGCCTTGTATTCTCCCTTTATATTCCCTTTACCTGCAGAACATAAAGGTTCATATTGGAAGTCTGTTGTCTCTTGCTGTTTTATTTATAGTAAGTAAGATGGTAGACTGTTTTCTTCTGTCTTGATGTAGATCTAGAATTTGAAATTCTCCTTGCAGAATTCTTAACAGAGAACATATTCTAGGAAGTTAATTCACAAGATACAGTTAGCATTTCCTTCTGTCTTTATTAGATTAGTTTTGAAATGTGTCTTTAGGAATATTTTTTTTGGCAACTTAAGCCCATGCTTGGCTTTCCAAATTAGAAACGCTTCTGTAATTGACCCAGTATTCACTTAGGACTTCTGTTTAAGTAAGTCATATGTTCCTTTGTGTCCCGAATACAGAGTCTGCTCTACAGACGCTCAAGGAAAGAAGAACTGGATATTTTAACATACTTTAAAAATGAATATGTATAGAGTTTAGCTGTAATAGAAAAAACAAACAAATAGCTCTTAAGCCCTAATTCCATCTCCCTGATGTCATTTGCAAAGCATTGATTGGGAAGAACACAGTTCTAGTAGGAGTTGACTGGGCCGAGAAGTTATGGCAACTGTTTCTGACATGTCTGTCAGCATGAAAATATCATTAACAAATTAGGTCATCTCCACACAAAATTTCATATAACGTACTTTATTTTTAAATAAAGTTTCAATCAGATCAAATGCTTCAATTTTCTTTTTGATAAATGCTGTGTAATTTTCATTATACACTCTGAAAATTATTGTGGTGGTTACACCTCATCAACTTGCCTGGTTCTAGAAAGTTTTGAGAATATACTTCAATAAGTATCTAGCAAGGTCCTTTTCAGTGAGTCCTCTTCTGAATTCTGGCTCTCCTACACCATTGGCTTGGGAACACAGGTTGTAAAAAACAAGAAACGAGAACAAAGCCAGGCAAGTAATGGCATTCTCTTATCCCTGCTTCCTGATTTGATGACATGTGAAAGAAAAACACCTATATTCACCAACTGATGTGGTGAGCAATATCAATGGACTCTAACACTGGAAGAACTCGGACTGTAGAAACTTGACGCTTGCACAAGAAAACAGCCCCAGAGCCAGAACTTGAATCCAGAGTCAAAGTCTATGCTTGAAGTCATTGTGTTTGGAGCCTCTTCAAGTTTATCATTGAAATTCAATAAACAAAGTAATGTTGTAATCTGGTCTATTCAATATGGACATCTCTATTGTCTCACAATGTCTGTAAAGTGATGTACTAAGCAGATTTAGTTTAAAAATCAAATATTTTAGCACTTTCAATACTATTAACACATAAACAGGAACAGGCCTAAAGACTCTGGAAACTGATCACTATATAGTGGCTTAGCCTAAACTGGATATTTGAAAAATTATTTAAAGCTGTTGAGATTTTAAGAATTTTTTTGCTGTTGCTGTTGTTTTATAGCATTTGAGCTTAACTCATTAAGTCTGGTCTGGGGCTGCAGAGGCTCAAGAAGAGGAAGTGATTTCATCGTTTTAGATCATTGGATATTGTGACTGTGCCACAATTTATTACCAAGTCTGAAATTGTCATGCAAGGAAAGGTGACACTACCTGAAATATGTGCTTAGCTATTGTTTATAAATAACTGTATTTTACCCACTTGGCTCATGTCTACTGCTTATATAGTTATAATAGAAGTTTGTCTATCTGTAATCTGACTTTGTTTGGAATATTGATATTGTAATTATATGGAATATAGTACAGTGCATGACCTGTAATATATATTTATTTCATAGTGGTAATTACTACTTATATTTATTATTTACAAGGACATAACAATGCTACAAAGTTTGGCTGTTTTCCCAATTCAGCAGCACAAAATGATGTCATAAAATTGACTGTAATTTATAATCTTTACACAGAGCAGTTCTTCCAAAGATGTATTTTCTTGAGAGCTCATGGCCAATCACAATAGGGTAAAACAACAGAAAAGGCAAGATGTTGGCTTTTTCTATCTTGTAGAATTCAGCCCGTTGCAAACTGGACTTCATGACAACTGTTACTTTGCTGTGATTCCTCATCATATTGGAAAAGTCAAGCCTCCTTTTTTCATAGATTCACTACTGCTGTTGGATACATCTACTTGAACCACAGGCAAACAAGAAGTAAGGGGTATAGGCAGGGTAAAATATGGACTGTTTTACCTGGGAAAAAACTAAAGAGAAGAGGAAAGAGTTGACAGAAAGAAGGGATGAGGGCAAGAACTGAAGAGCACTGTTTGTTACTTACAACCAAAGAAAGATCTGACGCTTGAGGAATGGACCCATGGATGTCAGGTTCCTTGGTAAACACAACATATGAATCCGACTGATTTCTTTCAGCAGCATGCTGAGTATGAAAGGCTCTAGAAATATTCATTCTAATAGTGTTATTTCTTGAGGCATTGGAAAGAGTTCTTATTCCCTTGTGGAATCCTAAGGTGACAGAGATGAGTCCTGCAGTAAATAAGACACACAGTCTACTCTTTTGCATTTTTATAGTTATCCTTGGTCAATTCTCCTTTCATTTGTTTTCCTCTGATATCCTTATGTCACATAATATAGAAAGGCTGCAGAATGTAAACTGCAGCTAGGGCACTACCTGGGAAGCATTCCCCTTGGTGTTGTTCCATTCCAGGCATGAGGAAAAGAAACAGTATTCTACAGTGAAGCAGTTTCGTACATGGTTGCTTAGTATCTTTCCCAGTAATTCCAGGAAGGTCTTAGAAAGCTATCACCTGTTAAGCCCTAATCTTCTTGGTGGAACTTTTCTCTCACCTTCCATTTCTCCTTTCTTCCTCTTTTTCCAACTGTGAAAGTAAGTAAAATTCCATTGAAGTCCTACTATGTATGTAGGTAGAGAGTAGAAATGTTTCACATGTGAGTGAAGCACATGTATGTAACCTTAAACGTGCATATTACTCTATCTCACTTCAGATATGAAAGGAAGCTATAACTAGAACTTACAACTTCAACATTACCACTGTGACTACAACATACCTTTGTGTCTAAACACCCCTAAACCACAGTTAGAGCATTCATGCTTTGTCTAAAATAAAGGCCTCTGGACAACTTTCTCATTGGCAAGCATGAACTAACAACTTCAGAGACTTCACGTTCAAGAGCCCTGCCCCCATTCTATTGTCATTGCCACTGTGGTTTTTCTCTCTCTTTGTAAGCTACCCTATAGGCAGAAATGCTCAAAAATATCTGCCATAGCTTAAGAGGAAGTTTCATCTTAACATGTCATCCACTTCTTAAAAAATTCATAAAAAAGCTTCCTACTTCATAAAGACTGATAAAAATCGTATAGGAGACAAGAGATGATTCAGCAGCTAAGAGTGTTTACTACTCTTATAGATGACTTATGTTCAGTCCCCAGGATCCACATAGTAGCTCAGTATGATCTAGAACCCAAAATACTTTCTGATCTCAATGAGATTCTGGACACTTATAGAGCACATACATATACTCAAGTACACACACACACACACACACACCACACCACACATAAAATATAATGAGGAAGCATTTTAAAAATTTAAAAAGTCTTTAAAACTCTACAATCAAGCTACTTGCCACATTTACCAATTTGCCTTTAGAAGATCTACTTCAAATTTTCTTTCAAGTGCTATTGTACTAAATAAGCTTCTACTTGAGCAGTGTCTTGACTGAATTCCTTTTGAGAAAATAGGAATGCAGCAGAAAACTTTGATTTGGTGCTATACAGAATGATATATAGATTCCTCTGTGTTTGTATAATGTGCAATGGTTTCATTCAAATATGGCAGAACCTTGCATTCTATTACCAAATCTCATGTGTGAAATGGGTCACAAAATACAGCGATGAACCCATCACATTAGACAAGAAAAGAAACTAGTGGTAAACTTCAATAAAGAAATTACTTAAGTAATATTTTAATGTTTTATTTTTCTTTCAATGCTTCCAACATCATGTATTTGTTTCTGTTAATACTTTTTGTTTTTTTTGGTTTTTCGAGACAGGGTTTCTCTGTGTAGTCCTGGCTGTCCTGGAACTCACTCGGTAGACCAGGCTGGCCTCGAACTTAGAAATCCACCTGCCTCTGCCTCCCAAGTGCTGGGATTAAAGGCGTGTGCCACCACCACCTGGCTCTGTTAATACTTCTAAGACTTCATTTCCCAAATACTACAATGGGACCAAAAACTCAATTTGAATGGAGGTATTAATGAATTCTATTAGTAGAATCTTCCTCTAATGTTTTCATGTCTTAAAATGAGATGGTCCAGCAAGTCCCTTTGGGAGGATGAGGCTGCAGGAAGACAGACTTCAAAGAGCAAGAGGATTTGTCTTTTCTCGATTGACTGCATTTTATGTGTGCCTTGTGGAAGTCCTGCGCGTTGTTTCTTAATCATTTTATTCACTTCTATATTAATATAAGACAGAAAGATGCTTCTATCTTTAAACTAAAACCATTCATTTATTTGCCTATCAGTGATAAGTGTGTGATAGGAATGGTCAAAAATACAACAAACAACTTTTAAGACATTTTTCTAAACTTAAGTTTATTCTAAATTTGTCAAAGCAATGTGGAATATTTTTTTCACTGTAGTAATTGAATCAAGGTAGGTGATCTAATTTCTCAAGTATATACTCACAACTGAACTGGGAAATTGTAATCATTATTATTTGGCTGTCCAAGAAAAATAAAGTGTATGTGTAAAGACAAATACCTTCTGCATATTGAACCTAGGAGAAATTCAGGATGACAGGGATATTAGTTTGCTTTATTAGAAGAAGTAAATTGTCATATTGTAATAAGTTCTAAAAATCAAAAATATTTTAGGATATGGATATATTTATTCCTATCTGCTGAGGGATTTTATGATGCAGGTAACAAGAAATGACTTAGACAAAAGGTTATTGTTTTCACAGACAAGATATTCTTTGGAAATTAAGCGAAAGTTGTTTTAGGGACAAAAAAAGTATAAAGGCTTTGATTCTTATCTACTGTAATTTTCTGAATTTTTTCTCAGGTGTAAAATGAATGCATAAACTCAAGACACAGCATCCTCACACATCAATCCTAATGTACAGTGTAAGCTAAGTTCTTCTTTTAATGCATATTTTGTTTTATTTTAAATTATAGAAAATTGTAACCCCAGAAGCAATTCCTCTAATTTCATGAACAATTTACATGTCCATCTTTGTACTACCTGATATTACCATGCATTTAAGAGATAAAATGGATGGTGTGTGTGTGTATGTGTGTGTGTGTGTGGTGTGTGTGTGTGTGTGTGTGTGTTTATGTTTTGTCTCTGAAACTGATGGTGCCCATCTACACTTTGGTATTGCAAGTAAAAATGGGTCTTAGTTTTGTTCTTATTGCTCTAATAAAATACCATGACAAAACAACCTACAAGAATAAAGTTTTCTTCTCATATACAGTAACAGGTTATGGTTGATCCTAGCTTGGACATCAGTATATGAAGGGTTTCAGGAACATGCTCATTTTATATTTATAATAAGAAGAGATGAAAGAATGTATATATGCTTGTATTTATCTCACTTTCTCTTTGACTGTATAAAAAGACCAGAGAATGGTATTACCCACTTTTCAGACAGAGTCTTCCAAAACAATCAATTCACGAGTCTGTAAACCTGTAGGCTACAATGATGACTTGCTTGGCAAGATATGAACACTACTGTAATAGTGTCTTAAATGGCATAAGAATAACCAACTACATGCTTATATTATAAAATGTGGGGACATCTATCAGGAAGTTTCACCCTACATTCTAGTGCCAGTCATGTTGGTTAGACCTCCAGAGAGAACAGTAATCAACTCTCCTCTTTTCAAGCAGTCTAGGACTGAAAGTCAGAGAATGGTGTCACTTATTTTTAGGCTATGTGTTTGTATAATCATCAAGGTAATAAGTCAATCCTTCTCAGACATATCTACATATGAGCTAATCTAGACAATGCCCCACTAAGACACCATTTCCAAGTGGTTCTAGACTACTTAAAATCGACAGTTAAAACAACTATCTCACAGGCAGACTTCCTAAGTCTGATTCCTAGTTTATCTACTTCTAACCTATATGATCATGAATCATAATAAAAGCAATTAAGAGCTTTCATTGTTTCATTTATAAAATAGAGACAAAATAGTTTATCCTTTAATTCGTGAAAATGATTATTGTTAAATGATTTACTTTAATTATATATGTGGGGATGCTATATGTGAGAGACTGGAGCACACAATCTTTCATTGTTACAATTTGTCAAGACTCTGGTGTATTACAAGGATGCTGGGACCTGAACACTGGCTCTTATGGTAGTATAGCAAGAATTTTTACTGTAAGCCATCTCCCCTGCCCCTAAATTATCTATATCATAGAATATTAGAATATGATATATATCATGAAATATACATTGTTTTATCAACTGAAACTTGTAACAGTGACATTCGTTACATATTGCTTTAAAGGGAGAACTAGGTAGAAACCTGTGTACAAAAGGCAAAATACTGTGTTAGGACAGATAGAAAAATTCTATTATTTCTATCTTTATAGTCTTTATAAGTACTCATAACTGATTTTCTGGGTTAGATTCACTATAACTTTCAAATTATTTGCTTTACCATCTCTCATCCCACATAAAAATAGAAAAAGAAACAAAAGGAAATAAAAAAGTCCAAAAGACTAAAACAGTAGATGATATATAAAGATAAAGGAAATGTGCATGCTTTTAGAGTTTCTGAGGTAGAGACTGGACTCTGGACTCCATGCTGCTAATTATTCTCCACAATTTGACAGTAGGATCCTATTGCTGAAGACATCATATACTTATACCCTAGAACGTGGTGAAAAATAGCTGGAAGCTACATTGGACCTATTAGTGATGGTAGTGCTGTTCATTCTACCAGAGGACAATAATAATCATCAATCCCACTCAGCTTGGAACCCTGTGAGTTACAATAATGACCTGCTGGCAATGCTCCTGCTAATACAACATTGGTATAAATGGAATAGTAGTAACCAACCACTTTTTCTTTTATTGGATATTTTATTTAGATTTCATATGTTATCCCTTTCCCCATTTCCCTCCCACTCAGAAACCCCCGTTCTCATCCTCCCTTCTCCTACTTCTATTAGAATGTGCCCCACTCACTCACTCACTCACTCTCACCTCCCTGCCCTCGAATTCCTCCACATTGGGGCATCCAACCTTCATGAGACCAAAGACCTCTTCTCCCACCTATGGCCTACAAGGCTATCCTCCCCCATATATACAGCTGGAGCCATGGGTCCCTCCCTATGTGCTCCCAGGCTGGTGGTTTAGACTCTGGGAGCTCTGATAACCCACCACTTTTTGAATAAATTTAACATCTACTCTAAAACTCATACTTGACATACCTAAAGTTCTCAAAAACCTGAAAGTAGACAGGTCACAAACCCTAGGGGAAACCTAAAACTATTATGCTACTAAAAGGACATAAACCAAAATGATTCCCATTGGCAAATTATTATAACCATAGATCAACATATTACTTAGCACTCATTAGAGTAGTGGCTTTTTAAGGCAAATGATAACTAACAGAGAAAACTAGTTGTGGTTTCATAGACAATAAGAAACCATGAAACTCTCATCCCTAAGTAAAATGTCTATATCACATTCCTCATCTCATGGCTCATGGATTTATACAGAAGAGGAAGCAGAAATAATTTGAAGGTTCAGAAGTGTGTATATTCAACTTACAATATTTTTGAGGACAAACTACAATATGTAATCAAATTCAGTATGAACCTAAATTCTAGTATTTAACTTTATTCACCGAATCAGGTTGAATGGAGTTTGCAGTAACTCAGGTAGACAAGAACTGCAAGTTCTTAAGTAATCAGTCAGTGCTAAAATTAAAAGTGCTCCTCCGATAAGAGAAACAAAGGATGAATAACCCCGGGACATAAATAAGTACTGCTACTTACATTTGCTCGATAGAAGCAGGGAGTACAAAGTTCAATGATTATTTTAAGAAAGATTAATGTGTTAAACAATATGTCCCAACTGTCCACTATTACCAAGCTGGTTTTAAGAGATAAAATATAGAATTAACTGAGATCTGATCTCTGCCTTCCAAAGATTTTTTTTTTTTAAATAGCTGTGTGTAGTTAGAAGGGAGCACACACAAAAATATTTCTTACAGGTTAGTGTATAGGTCTCTCTGTGAATATTTAGAAATTAAATACTTTAAAATAATTATGTAACATACACAGTACATTAATATTCATTTCCCTGAAAAAATAATCACATAAAATATCCTTCAAAAATAGTACTAAAACCAATGTGATAACCAATGATTTCTCTAATACAGCATGCCATAATATTTATTTTCACATAATATTAACAATGAATATTTATCTTACATTTAAACATTTGCTAAGTGTGTTTTAAAGTATATTTAATTCATGAAGGCATAAAACTTCCTCCAAAACGTATAAGAGTACTAAAGTACTTTTAATTGAAGATTAAGAAAACCAGTACCTTATAAAATGATTTAACTGGCATGCAAAGTCATAGAAGGGACGTATAGAGTCCCTTTCAGACACTGTCTTTCAGCCATAGGGTGTCATGAATAATAAACCTCAGCTCCAAACCGTTTTCTTAGATTTACATAGAGATCAATTTAAAAATGTAGAAAATAAATAGTATTTTTCTTCAGTCATCCCTTTTTATGTTAGTAACTTTTCTCTTGTTTGTATTCATTTCTACTAAGATATTTGACTAAACTTTGTGTTAAAATTTATATTTCCAAAGGTGAGCACGTGATAAAGAATATTAGGTTTTGCCTTTCCTTGGTCCCATCGAGGAGGACAACAGAATCAATTTGACTGCAAGTGCAGAGTGTGAAGGAGAGACGTTCAACATCAATGCTCTAGTCGTTCAGCCTGACATTTCCTTGTGAAGTGGGCAGAAAATTAAATTGCCTCAAATTAGAGGAGAAAAGCACACAGCATGAGAAGTAACATGTGCGGTGACAGGGGAGGTCATGCTTCCGCTGACGTGAGATTCTCACCGTATGAGTGCCATTGATGGTGATGGGAACTGTGCGACTGCCATTCTTCATGTGCTCCAAACCATTACCACTCAGCCACCTCAAAATATCAAATGTCCCTTGGTATTTGAAGTTAGTTCGATGGAATAACACTGTTACATTTGTCTAAAAAGTTAACTTCATTAAGTATATGTGGTCTTACTATTTTAAGCTCCATTCAGCCAACCTTTGCTCTTCAGATCAATATTGTGAGAGTCTAGATCTTGACTGTTTTGAACCATCCTGGGTTTCAAAACAACCATGTAAAATGAGAATGTGCTAGTAAGACTTGTCAGTGTGTATATATTTTAAATAGAAAATGTTTCAGAGGACAATTTGAAAATTCACTATATTCTGCAAGGTTCCTTGGAATATGGGATAGATGCGAGGTAGATGTTGGCTTCAAGCCTGGCAAAGACTCCAGAGCTGCAAAAAAGAAGCGAAAGGAAAATTCTAAGTCTAGGCAGTAACTAGATCTATATATTGTCTTCATAAAACTAGTAATTATATTTTGCAACCAGGTAAAATAAGTGAGCAGCTCAAAGTCTAATAAACTTAGAAGACTGAGATTTGATTTCTCATTTTCCTATTGTGGGAAAAAACATCAGAGAGGATGATGAAGTGGTCCTAGTGAAGTGGCTGGTTCCAATATAACTCACCATGGTCAATTCAATCCTGAACAAACTTGTTAAGAAGAGAAAATGGACTATCACACAGGACATGTTAACATGTACATGTTAGGTACTGAGGTAACTTTGTAATTTCCTTTTAGAGTTGAGGCAGAAGGTAAAAACTCTTTGAACTAGACATCAAGGTAAATTCACTAAAGCCCCATGGAAAATCATAAGAATGAAATATTTCAACCTAAGCAAGTCTCAGAATGAGCAACAAAGGCCAGGAGGCAAATAAGATTCAAGGCCAGTTCTTGAAAGGAAGTAAATCAGTTTTACTGGAGGTTGAAGTCAGATGGGAGATTTCTGGTTGTCACAATGACTGAAGGGTGCTGTTAGCATTAGTTTCACTGAAGCCAAGCTGACTAATAATTTCTTAATCAGGGCCACAACAATATATGGCCATTCCCAAATGCCAAACTATCTCAAGCTGAGAAAATATGAAAGAGAAGGCCTAGGAAAAGAAGCAAGAAAAACCTCGGAAAAGTAGACATCAATTCTCAATGGACATCAAATATCCAGTAATGACTATATCTCAATTGCTAGACCCGAGGGCCTTTGAAAGGTTTAGAACTTAAAAAGATAGTCTGTCTTTGTAAGCATTGAGAAGGATGAAAAAGGTAAAATTAAAAATGGAATTTTGTCATTTGCTGAAAGGTGGTAGAGCTGAGAGAACATGGGTAATGGAGAAGATAAGAGCGAGTTATGGGCATATACAGTCAGCAAGGATGAGCAAGATGTAAAGAACGGAACCATCACTTTCTCCACCGAATAAACCTGGGATTTCTAAGGTCTGCCATTTCCTTTTTAATTCTATCTATGGGGTTCATGAACAGATACAAATTTAAAGTTTTTTCTAAGGTTTTGAAACCTGAGAAAGAAAGAGAATCTCTGTCAAGCCTTTCAAAGAGAAATTCTTCTTCTGCTTTCCTCTTCAATCTGCCACAGTAACAGCGCTTTAAGGGACAGCGTGGAAAACCATCTTCAGAAATGCAATTTGAAACTGCCCCAATCAGCCAAAAAATGCAAGTAAGGGAGCCACTGCTTTTGGACTCTACAGTCCAGGCTCTCCTTCAAATCTGACACCAATGAAGCTCTGGAGTTCCTCATGACTCAGGGCCAATATCCCAGAAGTCCTTGCAAGTGATAACGTAGCATACCGCATGCATCGGCAAGTGCACACATATGTGACACACAGACACATACAGCATACATTTGGGTATTTACTCTCAATTACTAATTCAGGGGGAAAAAAGCAAAGAAATTCATGAATGATAATGAATCCATCTTAAACTTCCTTAAATTTAGTTTGGACTAGAAATTAGCAACTGAAGGTTTAATGTTGCTTCCTAAGTTTAAATTAAAACAAGGTCTAGAAATAATGTGCACACAGGCCAATACAACCAGCTGCCTAGATACAAATGGTATTAATGACCAAGACACCAGTGCTGGTTAAATGCATCGCAAGCCATCCTGTGTTTCTGTGTGACTTCCCAGACAGGTATTTATAAAAATCATGTTAAGAGCCTTGCATTAAGTACACTCAGCAATCAATTGCTCTCCAACCATGTAAATCACCATGTTCAGTAGGTTAATTACATGTTACCTCCAAGAGAATTTGCTATTTTTTTCACTGTTGACTTTTCTGTTCCCACTTGTTTTTGCATGACATTTTCAAACTCGTGGAATTATTTCAAATATTCACTCATTATTTGCCTTGACAAATAATGAAAGGAGTTTCAAATTCAGATGCAGAAATCTAAAACAAAGATTGCAGAAAGACAGACAGGTCATGCAGCACTACAGGCATTGATATTAAATACTCATGACAATCATTATACTGAACACACAAAACATGTACAGTGAGTGCAATGCGCCCATTGACTAAACTGAAGTTAACCCAGGCATTAAAGTTGGCTTCAGATTTTTTTTTAATCATTTGTTACATTTATTACATTGTTACATCATTTTTTTTAATTTTTTGGAACTTTTATTTACATTTCAGGTGTTTTCCCCTTACCCCCTTTTCCCCCTCCCTCTCAGGAACTCCCTATCCCTTCCCCCCTCCTCCTGCCTCTATGATAGTATACCCACACTCACCCTCCCCAGAACCTCAACTCCCCACCCTCGAATACCACCCCCCACGATGTCCAGCCTTCATGGGACCAAGAATCTCTTCTCCCACTTATATATAGCTCCCTTGCATATATAGCTGGATCCATGAGTCCCTCCCTAAGTGCTCCCAGGCTGGTGGTTTAGACACTGGGGGCTCTGGTTGGTTGGTATTGTTGCTCTCCTCATGGTGTTCCATATCCTTTCTACTCCTTCAGTCTTCACTCTATCTTCTCTGTTGGGAACCCCATGATCAGTCTAATGGTTAGCTGTGAGCATCCGCCTCTGAATATGTCAGACTCTTGCAGACCTCTAAGGAGACAGTTATGTTAGGCTCCTGTCAGCATGTACTTCCTGACACCCATGTCATCATCTACCTTTGGTGAGTGCACATGCGATGGATACCCAGGTGGAATGGTCTGCAGACAGCCCCTCCTTCAGTTTCTGTCCTGCACTTTGCATCCATATTTGCTCCCTTGAGTATTTTGTTACTTCTTCTAAGAGGGACTGTAGCCCCCCCCCCACACACACACACACTTGGTCTTCATGAGCTTTATGTGGTCTGTGAGTTGAATCTTGGGTGTTTCAAGCTTCTGGGCTAAAGTCCAATAATCAGTGAGTGAATACCATGTATGTTCTTTTGTGATTGGGTTACCTCACTCATGATGATATTTTTTAAAGGTGAAGTGGCAGCTTGATTCAGGGCAATGTATCAGTAATTACATAATCCCTGCAAAGTTTGATTTCTTTAGTTTCTGGGAAGGATTTTTGGTGATTTTTGAATAGGAAAGATGAATACATCAGTATCTGAGGTATTGTTACCGAGACCTTAGCCTTATTCTTAGTTCTGGGCCTTGCTGGAAGTCTTTAACTAAAGGGGAAAGGGGAAGATACGGATTAAGATTTTTGAGATCTTTCTTAGATACCATCTGGTTGAAAACTTGGTGGTAATACCCATAGACTTACAACCACAGATAAGTCACTAAAATAAAACGCAAAGTGATGAGAAATAAATAAATAATCTTTTCACCCATAAGGACATACACACACACACATTCACACACACTCACACACAAATTAATGTGATTTTTGAGCACATGTGTCATTTTCTGATACACTTATCCCTCATAACAAAATCATTTGAAGCCATTTTTTTTCCATATCTGTCCATTTTCTGATTCCTTCAGTACTTATTGCCCAAATATATATGGAAAATTGTGCTATAAGTAAATTATCTGTTCAGTAAAATAGAATTTCTCTCTGGAAAAATTCATTACATGCACATTTGTTTTATAAAGCATTTGTTACTTTACAGACTGCTGTAAGGGTTATATTCATTATTTATATAATGAAAATGAAAAATCTAGGTTATAATTCATTCACAGCATTAAATTAATCTCTGACTTTGATAAAATAAACTTCAAATAAAAGAGCTACCTCCTGAAAAAGAAAATAAATGGAACTGAGCTGAACTATTGTTGCAGAAATATAAAAAAGATGTGATGTGTATGTAATATTATTTTAGTCAAAAATATATTTTAAGACTTGTGTTTTACTATCAGTGACATGGTTAAATATCTCCTGAATTCCATTATAATTTAGTTTTTCTAACTAACTGTAGGCATATTTTCTTAACTTGGGCAAGGAAATTGAATGACCAAATTTGTGTAAATGAGAAGTAAAAATAAGTTGCATAATTTCATGTGTTTAAGAAATCATCAGAGTTGATTAATATATCTCTGGTTCTTCAGAGCTTTGCTTATTTTTCACATTCCTATAACATTATCCATATTCTCTTGAAATGATTTGGCCTTTCTGAGCCAACTAAATTGGTGTTATTTACTTTGTCTTCATGTCATTGGCAGCTATACTGCAATGTAATATGTCCTCACACTGCTTTATTTTTCTGTCATGGTTGGCGAAGATGCTAGAAGATTATAACAGCCAAAAGAAGATGGACTACTTACTGATCAAGAGTCAACTGAAGGATTACTACAGAAACAAAACCTTAAATGTTACAATTAAACGTTTAACATTAAATGATAAAAGTTACTGAAATCTTTCTGGTAACTTGCTGATTAAAAAGTAGCCCTTCTTACCAAGTATCTTAACCAGAGATTTAATTAAATAATGTCTGGAAAGATACAATGTAAGGATCATAAGAGAGTCTAGCATTCATAAACAATTATGCTTCCTTTCAGAAAGGAGCATAAGTAAGCACACTTAGGTATGACAAAGGGTCAGGCGGTTGATGCATGGAGTTATGTATGTGTTTCTCTCAAGGAGCTATGGAAGAATGATTGACATGTATGCATTCTGAGTGCAGAATAATCCCCAGTTCTCTCCTTTACAGAGGCTTTTCTAGTCTCTCATTGTTCCTTTCAGGGTCTCATACACTTTCCGCACAACAAAGTAAATTAAATAACAAATGGAGGTAAAACAATTTCTTCCATACAAAAGTTATAATCAATTCTTACATTTTATAACAACATTTCATTTCTTTTCATATGAAAACTCTGGACAATTTTTTTTTTCAATTCTGGTAACAGTATCATCTAGAAAACAAATTATATCAGAGTCCTCTTATTTTCCATCTATGAAACAGGAATATAATACATGTTTTTAATAATTCTTTAAAGAATTACTTTATGAAAGTCAGAAAGCCAGCTAAATTAATTTTCTATACTAAGTCTTGATTAAAATAGTTTTACAGTATCAGGGACATAATTCATTTTATCTCAGAACTGAGTTGCAATTAAGCCTGGCTAATTCAACAAGACATACACTGAAACTCATTCCTTGCTGCCGCTCAGTGTATCTATAGAATACTGACAAGTTTTAGTCTTGAACACATGGCTGCAATATCATCTGTGCAATTGGAACTGCACAGGACTGAAATATATTGAAACAACATTTGAGTTGTGAAAGATATCCATAGCCTTCTTGCTCTTGCTTTTTGTACAGTTCAGTAAATAGGTAAGAAAAAAGTCTGTGTTCTTGCACAAATTCTGTTTTGGCAAGACCACAAGCAAGAATACGAAGCAACAACATTAAAAGTTAGCACATATAAACCCGAACACAGAGTCTGTAGTTCCTCTACTGGGCTACAGCACAATAAATATCAGATAAATCAATGATCAAATTCATATTTCTGGTAGACTTTCTAGAGAGGTATTTTTGTGAATATGCTATCCACAAGTAGTCCAAGATATAGGTTTGGGGAAAGTGGTATCTGCTTAGTTTTCTTTGTCATACAGTTTAGTACCATTATCAACACAGTAAGCATTTTGATTTTGGAACATTTAGAAACTGATGAAATTGGTGCTGAAGCAGGAAGATCCATGTGTGTGTCTTTCTGAAAACTGTACATACTTTTCCAGAACTAAGATAGTTTGTCTTGAAATCATTACTTCTCCCCACACCACGATTTGATTAAATGTTTCAAAACAGAACACAATGTGTGGATTTTTTACTCATAAGCAACTTAAATCCTAGTTAAAATAAATGAGCATTTTTAACAATATCTAGAGCCTATATACAGTATTTTTAAGCATGCTCCCACAATACATACTGAAAACACTCTAACACATTCTTGTGAATTGAATAACTCATCAGTGTTACAAAAAAAATGCTACTCAAAACAATGTAATGTTGTTCCTAATTTCCTAACTGTATGAAAGTAAACTAAAAATTAATAATAAATGGTATATCAGGAAGAATGAGCACAATCATATCTTGTTTTTAATATCATAAGATTCAAGGCAGAGAAGATTATGACTTGGCACACAACCTCCTTCCCCTTGCCCTCTCACAATATACATTTTAATGCACAACTTTATTATTTTAAGCCACTTTGGATTTAATTAACATACAGGGATTCTTGTCATGCACTTCACATGTTTTTATTACTATGAAGAGGACAAAGCAATCTAATTTTTATGAATAAAAATTTGATTTCATGCCTAGAAGATTCACTCCAGAAATTATAAATACTTTATCTATAACCATTTACACATTCATCCATTCATCCATCCATTGATCTTTCTATATACTTTTATCTCTAGTATTGCTGTTCTACATATTTCCTTTATATTTTGGAAATATGATTAAAACTGGCATACTTGAAATAAGTAGATTTAAGGTACAATAATTGAATTGATAATTGAAGATTAGATGTACCAAGAATATTACCAATGAGCATTGGATATTCCAGGAGAGCTTCAGTAGATCGCTCCATCACTATGGCCAACTCCTAATAATATCATGATTAATATCTTCTCAGTGAGCCCTATTATTTATGATGTGAGACTGTAGAGATGGTATCTAGAGATATCATCCCTCATCAAAAATGTCTTCATAGAAATGATGAGACTGCATATGGACTTGTATTTTTGCAGGTAGGTGGCTCTTCTATAATTTCTGTAGTTTCATAATAATAGCAAGTATTACTCTGCTCCCCTAGGTTCCCAAGCATTTGTCTTAAGTTCCATGATTAAACTACAGTCAACAGCTGTATACCCGCATACTGCAGTGTAATCCAAAATCTGTGCTTTGTTTCTAGTTGCTAAAGTGATCATTCAGGAAGCATTTTCTGCCGGGCAGTGGTAGCGCACGCCTTTAATCCCAGCACTTGGGAAGCAGAGGCAGGCGGATTTCTGAGTTCGAGGCCAGCCTGGTCTACCAAGTGAGTTCCAGGACAGCCAGGGCTATACAGAGAAACCCTATCTCGAAAAACCAAAAAAAAAAAAATAAATAAATAAATAAATAAAATAAAATAAAATAAAAGGAAGCATTTTCTAAGCATCCTGCATTCCTAGAGGCTCCAGAAAACTCATCAATGGATAAAACCACATCGTTTGTTTAATCATTCAGAATTTGTCTAAGCAGTTTTACATTCAAATGTGATGTTATCAGTTGTTTACAATGCTTACTACAAGAAGGAAACAACACCTATAAATCAAGGGACAGTTTTGCTGTGTTAGTTATTATTCAATACAAAGAAAATGGAATATCATGGTAATTTTCAGTATAACACATGCATACATATTAATGTAAAATTAAATGTAATTATTTAATTATTTCCAGTGGATAGTTGTATTTTAAATTAGAAATATCAACTCTTTATTTGAAATATTCTTCTACTTTTCACCATTCCTTTCCTTAGAGTTAGGATGTCCAATGCTCCTTGCTTCAAGTCAGTATTTTTAAATGAATATAAATGAAATAGGGATTTTTAAAATTACATTTAAAGTCTCATAGTTATAAAATGTTGAGAAGATACAACATATGTAAGGAAGTCTTTTTTCTTCAGTGCCTCTTCTCCAGGACAAAATTTCATTGCCTAGAATCAATAAAAGGGCGAGGAGAAGGAAGAGTTTAGGTATTTGTCATATCTCACATCACTGAAAAAGAGAGTGATGCCCACAGACAAGTCCATGTGTTAAAAAGAGAGTGGCAAAACATGAGATTAATTTGAGCTCATAAAGAAAAGTCTGACTGGGCATGAGGGCTAAGAAGAGATCATAGAATTTCGATAGCCTGGAACTGTATAGAGAGCAAATATTGCCAGCAAAAAAATACACAGGGAGCCAGTAGGCTTAATTCATCCTTGGAATAAGGATAAAAGGTTGTAGGGGCATCTGCAAGGACCAGTGACTACAGACCATACTGGAGCATGGAAGTCCCAGTGGGTGTCAGCAGGGATAGCTGATATTTGTTGAAGGCCAGATGGCCCCTCACCTGGCATTCTACTGACACAACATCGTGAAGGACGTTCTGTCAGTGATGATTGGAACTGAAGTTCTGCCACTTGATGAACCAAGACCTAGAATATATGTTATGTTGCAGAAGACAAAACAATGCAAGAAGTTTTGGTTCTTGACTACTAGAAACCTGAATTTATGCACTGAGAGTCTCTCACTCTGTTTTTGTCTAATAAATGACATATAAAACAATAGGTTTTCCTTTTTTAGATATAAAGAATATTATATTCTAATTCTTGAACTTCTATAAATATTTACTGTGATGGTTTGAATAGCTTTGGCCTCTATAGAGTCATGTGTTTGAATGTTTGGTTCACAGGGAATGGCACTATTAGAAGGCACAGCCTTGTTGGAGTAGGTGTGGCCTTGTTGAAGGAAATGCATCACTGTGGTGGCAGGCTTTGAGGTTTCCTATGCTTAATCTCTGCCCAGTGTGGAATCGGAGTCCCCACTGCTACCTGCTGATCAAGATGTAAAATTCTCAGCTCTATCTCCAGAACCATGTTGGTCTCTATGCTGCTGTGCTTCCTGCCATGATGATAATGGACTAAGCCTCTGAAACTGTAAGCAGCCTCAGTTAAATGCTGTTCTTTAAAAGAGTTGCCTTTGTCATGATGGCTCTTCACAGCAACAAAAAACTATAATCAAGACATCTACTTACTACTTCTTATATGGTATTTAACCTGGCATGTTACATATAACATTTATTCTTTCTTTCAACTTATTCTTAATTTCTTAGCCTGTGTCACATTCTGCTATGGGAGTATCTGTCTAGCCCATTCTACAGCAGCTCTCTATTTGTCTTTTACTTTAGCTTGGCAAGGACAGATTTCATTTTTGGAACTTGTAATAGTAACTATAGTTAGTAATTCTAAAGACCAAAACCAAAGCTTTCTATTCTTGCCTTTATTACTATTATTATATGCCCTCAGTTTGTTTTCCAGTACTGTAATTCTTGATCTTTACTTCTACTGTGATTATGTTCAGCATTTTAATACTCATATTTTAACCTTATGTCATCTCCTAAAAAGTTTCACCTGATGACGTGAGATATCAAATGACCACAGATTTCACATTCTAGGTCATCGTTTCCATTTGGGAAAACACATTTGTCCATTGCCTAAATAATTCAAAAGCAGGCTCACCTCATTATAACTGCATGTAGTAAACAGCAAGGAGGCCAGGCCTCACTGAGGCTGGTTGTAAACATCTATTTGTTGTAGAAGAAACTGTGGCTCAGTTAAGTGGCTTAGATCATATTCAGTTTTCTTTATTTCTCATTATGACTTGTATCAAATCTAAGTGTTTATGGGTTCCAAAGTGTGCTACTGCACACATAATTTTGTAATAGAGTTAATCATTTGCTTGGACCGTCATTGTGGTTTACTTTTTATACTCGACCATGCAAAATTGGTGTTGTTTAAAGCTTTGTACCTGGTTACTAGTAAATATCAAGAACTGCTAGATTTTTAAAATCTAATGTTGACAGAGTGATTGGAGGGGCATCCATACCAAACATGTTGCTCTGCATTCTACAGGCTAATTTAAACCTTGCAAGATAAATTATTAATATTTACTCCCCTAAAGATAAAATGGAAGTTTTTCCTACCACATAAGTATATCACAGTGGTTATATTCTTCTTTTTTATTTTTTTAAGTCTGCGAAGTCCCGAGAGTCCTGGATAGAAGACAGGGTGTCCTCTGACTTCTACTAATGGACAATGATCACAGACAAGTGCAGGTGGGAAATGCTATTTCAGGGTAATAGCTCACACCTGGAAAGGTCTATTTTTTCCCTCTAGGATCTTTTTACACAGTGGTGAAAATAAACTAATTAGGTCAAAGCATCACATTGGGACTCATGAGCTATGAAGGTCTCTCTCATTTGTGTCCCCACAAGAGGCCACTGTCCAAAGGCAAACAAGCAATAAACTCCTACCAGAATAGAATCACTTAACCATTTGTCCTTTTGGTGTGATTTCCCATTGTCTCTCATTGCATTTGAACTCAAAAAATATTCACAGGGGAGAAAACATGAAGTGATGGGGAAGGAAAGAAATAGAAATGAGGAAGAAGTCAAATTTCCTGGAAGCATATACCATTCTCAGACCCAAGTACTCCTATATTGAGAAACAAAAGAATCACAAATTGGGGTTATAAGCTGAATTCTACAGCACCTCCAGGCACTTAGAGAGTTCTTCTGGAGTAGCACAGAAGGCAATGGAAATTCCAACCATGTGAATATCTGCTTTTATTTATTTACTATTAAGGAGAACAAAAGTAAAACCTATAATAAATAAAAACCCTGTGTTGAGGATCTAGATAAGCAGTTCAGATTTTTCTTGCTCAACCGAAGGACTAGATTTGCTTCCTAGCACCCACATTGGGTGACTCACAGCCATGTTAAACTTAGCTTCAGGTGATCTTATATTCTCTTCTGATAACATAAGCATATGCATTCACCAAACATTCAAACGTATACATAAGTTTAGACAATCTAAACCTTAAGGTCAAAACTACTTTCATTCCCCTACTTATGAGAGCTCTCTGCCTCATCCCTTCATGATCCTTTTCTACTTTCTAGCTTCTGTGATGACTTCATATAACATAGCCAAATCCAATATTCTGAGCTAGGACCACATATGAAAGAGGATATGTAGCATTTATGTTTCCGAGTCTGGTTACCTCATCCAGTATAGTGTTTTCCACTTCTGTCCATTTACCTGCAAATTCCATGACATCATCTTTCTTTGTGTCTTTACAGGTAGGTCTTCAGGGGCACAGACCATACCATAGAGGAGAACCTATAATTGTCATTTTTCTAAACTAATATACTCTCTAACTCTATTCTAAATACTTATTCCCTCATTAACAAGCTTCTGTTTTCAGCAGACAAAACAATTAAGAGAAATCCACAAGTGGTGATAATGCATAGAATAAGTAACACACACATACACACATACACGTATATGGACACACACACACATACACACATACATAAATGCATATGGCTTGAGGAACATTGTCGAAGTGGGTCACAAAAAGTGTGAGAGCCAGAAGATCTGTTTACCTGTTGCTGGGAGTGTCTTCTATATAAGACAGGAAGCTGTAACCATGAAGCTCAACAATGTAGCCACCTAAATAAGACTTATATAATAATGTCAACATCAATTGACATGCTGATGTTGATGGTGGATATTTCATATTCCCATTTCTAGCTGAAGTAGTTCAGGAGGATCATGCCTCTGAGATGGGGAATTAGTTTTCTTCAGTGATGAGCTTCCTGATAGATTTTCTACTCTACAGTTGCCAGCCCTGTACACATTCACATGTACATTTATTATTTTATGTGCATTGGTGTTTGCCTGTATGTTTGTTGGAAGGTGGCATATCTGCTAGTATTGGAGCTACAGAGAGAAATGTATATATACAAGATATAAAAGTATAGGTCTCTCTTCTGTCTAGGGTCATTCACCACTGGCCTAAGATGATGAAGTGTGCAGAGTGAAGGAACAGGATTTCAGGGTCCTCGTGAGTATGGATACATACTGTGACCTACTTCATGGAGACAGATAAACTTTACTCACTGTGAATCGATGGTGATATAGCTTTGCATTAGGAGGTAGGATTATCCAGTGTGAGCAACGGTTTTTGGCTGAAGGTGGGTAAAGGTTGTTGGCTGAAGGTGAAGGATCTGAGGTTCCTCATTAGCACTGGGAGGCATTCCAGGAATTTCAGCTGCTTGCTGATTAGCTTATCATCAGGAGAAAGAAAGATGAACCTGAAATCTAACTGAGGTTGCAGGACATTCCCCATGTAGAGGTGTATGTTAGGGGGTGGTGTTGAACTTCCCAGAAAAGATTAGAGAAGCATCCCTGATGACTAAGGAAGTCTGTCATTTTGTTCAGAGCTCAAAAGGCTATGAGGTCAGTTAATTAGCAGGACAACATATAAAAGGTATTCTCGCATTAGCCATATTCTTCTTAAAAAGAACACTTTCTAGGCAAACAGATGTGCACTCATTGATGTTTTCTTAGGTTTTTAAAAAGCAATCTCATATCTGTGTCAAGAACAAAAGTCCCAATGTACATATACTCTTGCAAACACACCTGAAAACATAGTAAGTCTTCCAGAAACAAACTTCATAAAGATATTACTATTCTGGGATATGTCCTTGAGAAGAACCACCAGGAGGGTTGAAGTAATGAAAATCTTTATAATCTTAGAATTGCTTGAAAAACTTGGTGATATTTACATTGAGGAACAAACTATTCAATGACACGTAATGGCAGTCTTTAAATATTTGAAGATCTGTCATACTGAACATGTTCATATTTTTGAATGAACCAGAAGGAATATCTAGGATAAATAAGCATACATCCAAGGTATCAAGTACAAATTCATCCTGAAGCCATATGTTTGAAAAATGAGAAATAATAAAGGGTAGCAAGGCTTGGTGGCATATGCCTGTAATTCAGCTGCTAAGGAGGCTGAGAGAAGGAGGAAAGCAAGTTGAAATCATGCTTTAGTGACACAGCAGTTCAATGTCAATAAATTGGCAACTTTAGGGAGAGATAGTTAAAATAAAAACTTGAAGGGTTGGGGATATAGTACAGTAGTATGGCACATGCTTGGCATAGCCTAGGTTCAACCACCATTATGGGAAAAAAAGGAAGGAAGGAAAAAAGAAAAGGAGGGAGGAAATGGGAAAAAGGAGGGAAGGCAACTGGGAAGAAGGGAGAAAGGGTTGGACAGTGATTAATGCTGTTGCAAAGGAGATGGTAATTTTCTAACCATGGCACAGGCTAAGTTCTCATGATCAGTGTGTGGGGGGGTGGTATAAGGAGGTAGACCTGAAGGTCAATTGAGAAAGAGAGAGAGACCGTTGACATCTGTTAACATTCCATACTTCACAAACAGTGCAGATAACATCAAAATAGTCCTGGTTATTCATCAGTGGTATGAATTTTAGAGTCAGCAACAAATGTCCCAAGTAACCCAGTCGTTTTCTGTTCTCCAAAAGCTGTAACATGTCTTTTCCCAACAAACAAGATTGAAAGATATTTTTTTTCTTGGATGCTTTAAAAGGTGCAATTATGTCTCCACACACAGCTAAGACAGGACACTATAGTCTCTGACACTGCTTTTAAGGTCTATTTCAACCAACTAGCACCTTTCTACAGAATATTATCATTTGGATTGGATTTTCTGCAGTAATTGTGCGTGTGTGTGTGTGTGTGTGTGTGTGTGTGTGTGTGTGTGTGTTGAAAGTTAACTTCTTTCTTTGAAGGTATAAACCAAATGACAGAAGTCATGCATATTTATTTATTTATTTATTTATTTATTTATTTATGTATACAGGGGATTGAGTATAGTGCCACAAACACTCAGTTCTTCCTTGTTATTCTCATTAGAAGTTTGTTCTTCTTCTGGATTTACATGAAGCCATTCCTACAACCTTCATATCAATTTTGATGAAAATACCTCGAGGATCCCAAAACTTCTAAAGATATTTGTCCAAGTCGATGTGTCAAAGCTTTTGACCATATTCATGTCACTAACTTTTGGATGTTTGTGAATGACTGCTGTAGTCCCTTAGAAGATTTTGCCTATGTGGTGCAGTTGTTGATATGGAGAATGTTAAAAATCAATCCCCAAATATATTGCTTTATTCTTCATAAATAACAATAAATTTTAATTATTTATTAAAACAAGAAGAACATTTCCATAAAAATTTACTTCTAAAAACAAAGATACAGAATGAGATAAGAATGGCATGTCTAATAATTTTTCAGGCTACTGTGGATATAGTTCTTTGAGAGTAAAGCAGAACTCAGTAAGCACTTCAAGTTCAAGTAAGTGCTTTAAGTTCACATCAGTGTGGCATCTGCAATTTATAGAGTAATTGTATTCACTGTAGAAGCCCTAGACTCTCAAATGTGACTTTGTTTCCAATAAAAAATAAAGCTTTTTGAAGAAGACAATTGTTATAAAATGAAGATGTTATGATGGGAATTTTATCTATTAGTATTGGTGTCCTTCTAAAAAGAGACAGGGATACCAGAGATTAACATATTCAGAGAGACTAGGCCAAATGAGGATAAGATGGTTATCTGCCATCCCAGAGAAAAGCTAGTGCTTCTGTCTACCAAGTCTAGCCTCAAGAACTGCAAGCAAATATGTTTCTATGATTTAAGACATGAAACAGAAGGCATTTTCTTATGGCAGGCACAGTATACTTATAAGCACAGCCCTGCTCTTACTCCCCTTTTCTATGGCCCTGGAAAAGAATGCTATGGAACACAAGCTACATGTATGTGACTTCCAAGGGTCATAAGACTGTTAGGATGACAAGTCACTGAACGTTGCTATGCAATAAAATTACAAGTTATTTTACCTTTTTAATAGCAGGACTGTGAATTGGCACTCTACATCTATCAATCTATCTATCTATCTATCTATCTATCTATCTATCTATCTATCATCTGTCTATCATCTATCTATTTATCTTGTATCTATCATCTATCTATATATGTATTGTCACAATTAAAGATTGCAATTACTACAAGTAATTTCTGCTTAAGTGTAATTTGATGTGACACATTTTTAAAACTAATCAGTAAAAAGATGAACATGATAGAAAAGTGAAAATCATAACTGGCATTACAAAATAGATCTAATATTGGGGATTCCTTTAAGTGTTCTTGGCCCATAATGATGTTTGTGGACCTCTTCATACTGACTCTCTAATGTGGTTCTATTAGCTCTCCAATGTTTTGTCACTTTCCCTTCCAATATCAATGCTATGATGAAACAAATGGAATTGTCATCCTCTAGAATACCGTCCACCTCTTCAGATGCCTAATTCTTAAATAGGAAACTTTTCTGGTTCCTGTTGCTGTCATGTTATCGCTTCACTTCAGGTAATACTTCTGAATTCTTTTCACAGTGTTTCTTTTATTTGAGCAGTCGTATCACACTGGATCTAACTGTTTCATTGTACTTGACCTGTTAAGCCTTTAGCAAGGAAAGCAAGTACTGTAATAGCAACCACCATTAGCCATTACTTGCTTTCATAAAAATCTTAATAAAAAATATCTTCATATCTTTTATTTTATAGTTGGAATAAATGATAGGATAATTTGCATCTTAGATTTCTATGTATGTTTCATGTGTAAAAACTACCCATCTGTTACAAGATTTTCATACTAACACTGGTACATGAGCATTATTAAGCTACTGAGTAAAATGTTACGAAACCATCTGAACTTTGCAGTTTGTGACTGATAATAGTCCAAAGAGAACTCTCCCTTAAAGATCAAAATGGTTGGCATATGGATTAGGCAAAACTTTACCAGGATGCTTTGGTCAGCTGAATTGTGTTTGGATAATACAAAGTGAACCATAGAGGCAAAATGTCAGGTCTCTGCCTAAAAGAAATCACACAGGGACTTGGGAAAACAGCAGAAAAAGGAACTAGAAATCCTGGGTTATTATATAATGTGAAATTTCATGAAATATTGACATGTTAGTTTATGATCACAATAGTAAAATGAAACTAACATAAGAAAAAGACATGAAAGAACCATGTCTTACGTTAAAGCAAACATGAAAAGAACACTAAAAACACTAGCTTCGTATTCTTCCATCTGTATGCTTTGTTCTTGACAATGGAGTTACTTCCCTTATAGATCCTTCTACTCACCAGAGCTGACAGTAAAATTCCATTGACAACCATGAACTACATCCTTTATAGGGAACACTGAGTCATGAGAAAACAGTAAAAACACAGTAACAATATTTAAACATTGTCATTTAAACTATGAGAACAAAACCCAAAGATCTATCCATCATAAACTCCATGGATCACAAAGAAAACTTAAACTCATTCCAATTTTATAGATATTAATTTGAAAATCCTGTCTTTGAGATGGAAGAAAAGTTTCAACTGCATTCTATACCTTGTGAGGTTACCATCTAAATATGTTTCCAAAAGTAAATGCATAAAATGGTGATTAATTATTTTGGTTTTCCTCTTTTGTCTGTGAAACATATAAATGTGAAGAATTTTCCTTAGGATCTCTTCCCATTTCAAGCCTGAAAGGTATTTTCTTATTCATTTTGAAAACATAATTATTTACTGATAAACCCTAACAGTTTTCATTTGCATGGAACCATTTACAGGGTTCTGTTAAGGGCATTTAAAAATAAAATGATCAAGTTCTGAAATATGTGGTGAATATAATAGAAGGAGAAGATGGATTAAAATAAGATTGGAGAGGGTGGGTGAAATTTAAACTAAAATAAAAATGAAGATGCAGCCTGTCAAAGAAGGTCCATTTGTTCATTTTTCCACAGGCCAGGAACAAACACCACCTATAAAAGTACAGACCAAGAAAATGTGCTGGAACATATACAAGGAGAAGCATGGTGATTTGGTGAATTGTGAAGTTTGAAAACAGAATGAAATGGCTTCACATGCTCAATAAAACATTGCTCTGTTAACCAGACAATGGGAGGGTCAGAGTAGAACTGAATTACAGGGAAAATTCTTATGACCAAGCTTTGGAATGGAAAAGCTATAAGCGATAAAATAGCCAGAATTTTCAGCAATGGTAGCTGCCAATCTTGGGAAGATAATAGTACCCAAGAAAGGAGAAATCATATTTATCTCAACAGGCTCATCTTTGTTTTTCACAGTGCTTAATCAAGCAAACCTCAGAAAATAGTTGTTAACTGAATGAATGTTGAGAAACTTTGCATGAAGAATCATGGTTTATTTGTAGTTTTGGGCACATATGTAGGGCACACGTTTTTACGTGTGTGCACATGTACAGTACATTTTATATATTCCTGCCAATGTACCTTTTCTATGAAGTAAATTATTCTGTATAAGTGGAATGCATAGCAGAGAACACAATTTTAGTAACTTTGATACAGCACTGAGCCAGGAAATTACTGTTTATTCCTGCATTTTGATTCTATTATATGCTCTGTTTCCACCTGCTACATGTAAATATAAATACAGCAGAGAAAAGTATGAGGAAGAAAAAAAGGAGAGAACGTATATGTAATACACAGGAAGTTAACTATGAATGCCGATAAAAACCAACAGGGCTAGAAAAATGATTCTTAAGTGTCACTATGAAGACAAAATCAATTTGTTGCCCATTTCAGCAAATTCTGCCTTATAATATACTTCAGGGCAAATCTTTGATAGTGAGGTTATGGACTGTGGAAACACTAGAAAAATGAACATTGTACAAGATTCCAAATAGCTGACACTGAATCAAAACTATAGAGAAAAGGGGAGAGGAAAAAAAGAGAGGAATACATTTCCTTTAGATTAATGAGTCAGTTAAACCTGACTGGGTTAGTATCTATTGTTGAGTTGACTGGAAACTTATTTGCAATTCCATTTACTTTTATGTTTCTGATTATTTTCTTCAGCGGAGAGACTCAGATTTCTTACACAGTCTAGTTTTTGGATTGTTGCTATAAGTAGAAGACTAGGTTAAAGAGTATAGGAAGGCATTGTTTATTAGGTAGGGGATATGTTTCAAGAGACACTAAAAAAAGCCTCACAGACCCAGGACAAATGGATTTTTCTTTATATGCAATTAGTTCTTAGCTTCCAGAGCTTGGCTTGCAGCCATCAACAGACATGATTGTGACCAAAATATCTCATCATTTTAATTTGTTGTGATTGATTTACATGGTAATACTGATAACACCATCTTAATTACTTGCTGCAAATTGTATTTGACAAACAATTAGATAATGTATCCCTCTATCCATGGAGACCTTATGCTAGAGCAGATTCTTTATATACATCATCTTATACAGTTATAATTCACTTCTGCCAAGTGGTAAATATGATGGACAATCTGAAGATAAGGATCTCAGAGGCATTGGCTGTGTTGCTGGAATCACAGCCCCAAAGCAGTAGTCTGGAGGTGTGAATCCAGTGGAATGTCTCCAAGGTCTTCCTAGTCCCTGTCCTACCTACCACTCATTTTAAAGACAAGCTTACATATAAAAAGAACAACAAGATTGTTATCAATAAAATAATAAAGTTATAACATTTTTGTCATTTACAAAGAATTGAGATTTAGAAGAAATACAAAGTAATTTTTCTTTTTTTAATTCTGATAGGAGTAAAAGATAGTCCCCTGTTTGCACAGTTTTATTACGAGAGCAAAGAAAATGCCTGATAGCTAATGTGGTGTGAGGGCATTTGTCTCATAAGTGTAGAGAGAACATGAGTCCCAGATCACATTTATCTCATCCAGGCCGGAAATAAAAACAAATAAAATATAAATGGTTAAAAAAGAAAAGGCAAAACCAGTTATTAGTTTTTTTTCTTATCAATGACACTGAATATGGCTGAAATATCTGAACGTAGGAAAGATTTATTTTGGTCCACAGTTTCTGTGCATTCAGACCCTGCTTTCTTGGCTTCATGAGTTTGGGCAGAACATCTTGACAGCATTGGTTTGAAGCAGAGGTTTTTCTTACCTTTTGCAAATGCAATGCAGACAGTGAGACAGATAATGATAACAGACTGTCAAGAGCTCACCCAGGTAACTTTCTCTCTCTGGGTAGGCTACACTTCCTCAAGTTTCCAAAACATCCAAAAATGTCTGGGGATCAAATGATCTAATCATGAGCTTCTAAGAGTCAATTCATATCTAAACCTTAATAACCAACAAAGGCAAACAATTGTTTTTGAGAGCAATCCAACTGTGAGAAAGTCAGCACAAGAGGAAGAATTAGGAAACAAGGTGATAATACTGTTTTTTTATTTTTAAATAAGAGCCAGCAATACAGTGTGTATATAATGATTTTTTTCCCGAGAAAAAAAATACTTCTTGACTGCCAAAGAGGGTAAGAGAAGACACATTAACCCTGGTTCATTTAACGTGGGATTTTTTTCAGTCACTATAAAAAAAGATTCTGATGGAAAATTAAAACCACAGACATCAATTTAGACTATGATACTGAATTTTAAGAAGATAATATCTATGGAGGAATGTGTTGACTGTTTTGGAAAATGGCTGATGATATCTAAAGGATCTATGTTTTCTACATTTTTAAAGATTAATCTATATGTTTATGTTATGAGTGTTTTGCCTGAGTATAAGGATGTACAGTACATGTTTGTCTATTGGCCAACCAATTTAGAAGAGATTGTCAGTGCCATGGAACTAGGGTTCTTGATGGCGGTGAGTCACCATGTGGGGTGCTGGGAATTTACCCTGTGTCCTCTGCAAAAACAGGAAACGCTCTTGAGTACCGAGTCAGCTATCTAAATCTCATTTCTACAGTCCTGAATGAAAATGTTTGTGAAAGGAAAAACTTTACATAGTATCAAACAAATGAATAAATAAGATTTAACTCAACATTACAGCCACCACCTAAAAAGAAGGGAAGACACTAACTCTAAAGGAGGACTGTAATTGGAAGAATTTCTTAACTAGGAGATATAAATTCATGTCATCTGAATAGGGAAGGTTCCTGGACATAGGAAGTGAAACCAGGGTTGAAACATCATGGTCTTTGTTTGGTCTCAAAATAATATAGACTAACTCAGTAAGCTAGGGACAGCCCACTTTCAGGATATGGTTCTTTCTTCTCAAGTTGTATTATACATTATTGCAAGCCTCTGAGAAAGGCATTACAGTCAGCAGGACATTGATTACACAGATAATGTCGAAGAACAGAACCTGAGTGGAGAAACCGGACAGACTTACCTTTTAGTGGGTTCTGTCCATAGCATCTGAGATGAAAAGATAAGCAGGCAAATTACTCTGTTTCTATCCTGATTACCAATATAATAAAATTCACCAAAATTTTATAGCATTTACAATACATTACAGGGAAAAATAAGGAAAACGCTGTGCTAAGGGCCCGAGAACTGCCTTGGAATTTCCTTCAGAGACAATCTCTATAACCAAGGCTGTGAGGGAGACAGTTCAACACAGGCTGCTGGTGGAAGAAGGACCTCAGTTTGAGGTTCTGTTCCCCCTGTGTAGGCACACCAAAAACAGGATGGAAAGAGATCATGGTTCTCTGCAATACATAGTTTGACAAAAGGAAACTGCTAATACGGACAAAGATTAAATGCTAGTCTCCATATCAGCTAACCATTATTACCCTAGATGGGTAGGAAACAAGAATAATTCTAGAAGTCAACCACAGTTGTGTCACTTTCTGTCATGATAATAAAATATCCAAGGGTGTAAAAGAAATATGGATAGAGTTCATGGTCTTGAAGACTCAAAGACAGGATACTAGCATTAGTCAACTGTTGTTTCTACTTCATTATGGATCCTATAAGAAAGATGGGAGCTCACTAAAGAGGCAGAGATCAATCACTGATGATCCAGTAAGCCATATAGTATAAGAGACACATTTTTGTTCTTTTATATCCACCCCTTCTCAAGGCAGCTAACAAGAGTCTCTGGAGATTTTAATTAAGAACATCTACAGGCATTATTCTATACTAAATCCCACCATTAAGGTCCTATCATTTCTTTTCTGGCTTTATTGGGAAAAATAAGCTTATAACACACCAATGCTTATAATACATGCCACTGTCAGGGACACACTCCAGCCATAGGCAAGCCTTCAAACTGCCCAAGGAAACAGTGCTTTCTCCATGTTCACAGGGATAATTGCACTGATGAAGGGGGATGAAGCATAAATAACAGAGTAAAACTCTGGACTTGAATAGACTACGTATTTTCTTCAGTCTCTTTTGAAATGTTTAGAAGAACAGCAAAAACGGGATTTAAATAAGGTAAATCTGAGAATCTTACATTCATTTTCTACCTGCCAGGAGGGTAAGAATTGCAAAGATATTTAGAACAGAACAGAGAGTACAGATTTTGGCATATGTGCCTTGGGGTGTGTAAAATTTCAACCCTGCGACATATGTCAGACCCAGATGAGATAAAACGCCCCTTCATTCTTTTTCCTCATTTAGCATTTTGCGAACTTAGTAATTTTCCTTAAGACAATGAAAGGAAGATATATCAAACAGCCTCCTAGCCCTCTTCTATCCTACTGCATTTTCAACACTGAACTTCCTAGCACTGTGCTTTGGGTACATGATTCACATCGTATTTAATACCCTAAAATCAGTGACTAGTCTACCAGCCCCATGATGTAAAGGAACAACCGAGTCAGTCAAGCATGTCACAGATTTGTGAAAGGTGGGGTTCTCTCTTATGGAGGCTGCCTTCCAAATAGCTTAGTAATTCAAAATGCTTCTATAAAAAGAGACAGCTAGAAATGTTTCTAATTATTTATAACACCACGAATAAAAATAACGATCATATATGATTTTTAAAAATCTAGGGGTACAGAAAATTTGGTTACTCTGTTCAGACTCTCTTTAAATATAGTTTATACCCGTGGCTGAAAAAAAAATTAACATTCTCAAATGTTTGGAGAAATGTAGATTCTTATGTGTCATCACAGCATAAATGTTTCAATCACGTTCATATTGCCTTTCTCCTTTGGTCTTTAAAATAGTTTTATGGTGAATATGTTCCTATGTCTATTTTTCAAAATAGAAAGCTGCATTTTTGAGAAGCTGTCATGTATGTTGATCTATTGACTAGAAATGCAAGAGTGCCCTGACCATCTACAAGGCCTTTCTTCTGTGTGTTTGTCTTGATATAAATTGTTTAACCTTTTTGAGATACAGCTTCATCATTTCTAGAATAGAGATAATTATCAACATTCACAAATACTACAGCAGTAACGGTACCAGTGCCTCACACACATAGAAAGAATAACTGTGTTTATAACCGCTGTGTGAATAAGTAAATTATGATTTGATTTAAATAATTAAATAAATTAAAAAAATAAAATAAAAAAAGAAAGAATAACTGACATCACTAATACTGTTGATAATTGAGTGTCCCCTTATTTTCATGGCTGGCATTAAGGAAAGAGGAAGGTACTTGAACTGCTAATTCTGTGATTAGGAAGCCTGACATCAAGAAATAATCTCATAAAGTTAAATGTGTTTCAACATCAGTCACTATTTTATTTTCTACATTTTCTTTTGTAGAATCAACCAGTCATATTTGTCATGTCATTAATCAATACTACTGAATGCTTTATTGTAGCTGTTATAAAACATAAGGGTTATTTTAGCCATATCACTCAACATGACAATTGCTTCCTTAGAAATCTCAGCTACTATGAAAAAGAGCACATGATTTCATATATGCCAAGTTCTAGGGGATTGCTTTAATTTCTATGGTAATATACTTGAGAGACATGCTTTTACAAACCTTCAACTTGAAGACTGTGTTCTCTTCTCTATATCTTTATCATTTTAATAAACTTACCTAGTAAATGACTTACATAAGTACAGATAATGAGTATAGACCCAGCTATGTTAATGTTCATGAGACTAACTAACAAGACTTTAGTTCCTGCTTCAATGACTACTGTAGGCTGATCAAACATTTCTTACCTATCTTTCTCTGTCCTCACAGCAGATGGTGAGGTGTACTTACTTCTACTGAAACTCACCCTGAATCATAAGCTTAATGTGGGGTTCCTATGTCTAGACAAGTTGTCACCAGATGGACTCATTGAATACCAAGGAGTAACATAACCAAACTCATTCTTTCCTCTTTGTTTCTAAGAAGAATCATTTATAAATTCTGTCCTTTGATGAAGTAACACAACACATACATACACAACACACACACACACACACACACACACACACACACACACAATTACTGAAAATATTTATTTTCACACAGTGTATTCTGATTATGGCTTTCCCTCCCTCAACTCTTCCCAGATCCTCCTCCCCACAGGTCCAATTCTATCTCCTTTCTTCCCCCTCTTTTTATTTTTAGAAAATTTGAACAACAACCAAAATAGAACTTAAAAAAAAGAAACAAATGCACAAGAAAAAAACATAAGCATGTCCACACCTACAAGAACACACAGCCATAATAATCGCAAAACTGGAAACCAAATACATGAGCAAAAAGGCTAATAAGACAAAAACAAACACAGAAAGAAACAAACAAAAGTCAAGGAAACAAAAAGAGAAAACAAAAATGCTCAAACATATCAATATAAGACAAAGAGCTTACAAAACTACTATTGCGTTCATTCTGTATTGGACACCTACTGCTGGGCATGGGGCCTACCCAAAGTGTGGTTTATATACCCAGTGAGACTCCAATGAATACAACTCATTTATTTTTTTCTTTTCAAGCAGATATCTATTGAAGACAGCTTCTTGGTTAGGGATGGGACATGTTGCCTACTTCATTCTCTTACTGCTGGGATCCTAACTGAGTGCACTGTTTTATTGAATATATTCTACGACAATGCTACTTGTAGGAAGCAGGGTTCCTGCTTAGATATTCTTCAATTTTCATTGTGTTATGCAGTTAAATTTCTGAATAAAGGTAAAATAAGATGCAAACAATGTACACAAACAAATAATTTTCTGCAAAGCTATAAATAATTAATGAACTAAATGGTCCATTCTAACATCTACTTGGTGGCCTTGCATGGTGTAATCACATGCAGGTCTCCTAATAATTGTTTCAATTGCCTTTGTCCTGATTTTTTCAAAAAAGCATTTGAGATTTATCATTTAATATATGTATTTTATTTTTATTGCAAATAGATTCTTCTCACATAATATATCTGACCACAGTTTTCCTTCCATCCTTGCCCCTCTCCAGCCTCGACCCCTTACCCGTAAGTCTTCTCCCATCCTTTTGAATCAACATCAGATGAGAGACCTCTCCAAAAGACAACGGCTAAACAAGATAAAACAAGATACAGTAAGGAAAGGTGAAAGCCCTCTTACGGCAGCTGGACATGGCAACCCAATATGGCAAAACAGTCCCAATGGGGAAAAAAGGAAGTAACCTAGATAGCTTGTTCAGGATTTGCTTATTTATTTGGTGTTTTGTTGTGGCTGTTCCTTATCTGTTTGTTTTTGCTAGCAAAACAAACCTTTTTTTTCTTTCTAGGTTTTAGTTCATTAGTACAAGGAAGCTAAAAATAAAAGATAAAGAACAGAAAAAAGACATGAACATCATTTCACATTTATATGTCAGCGAGGGAAGACAGTCATTTTTGGTTTCCTAATCTTTTTCCCAAAGCCTGATTAATAATAGAACTACTTTTTAGATTCTAACTGTATGTTGTGACAACTACCTTTTGATGAAGTTTTAGATACCTTTTCATGTCACAGAAAAGAACATATTAGTTACTAATGTTGGATACTAATTTTCAAGATGTGTGTGTGTGTCTCTGTGTGTGTGTGTGTGTGTGTATACAGACTCACTAATATGCATAGTGGGGATATGTTCTAATAAAACGGTCACATTTGGAACTACAGAAGTGTGAAATGCACTTCATACCGAAACCTTAGTGATACAGTACAGTGTAGAGAACTGGCAGATCACATTCACAGCTATATGGATAACTGAGAACTGTGATTTGCTGCTGCCAAGAGAGTACTGTAATATGTAGTAATTACCTTGGAGAAAGAACACAATTAAAATTCAAAGCATGCTTCCTACATATTGGTTTTTACACCATAATAAAGTAAAATGAAATTAGCAGTTTCATATTAAGCCAGGAATCATGCATGCACACAGGCATACACAGAAATACACATATGCACGCAAGGACACTACTTATATACACATATTGAGTGATCAAAAATAGACATATATATTAAAATTGAGTGTTGTGTGGGTACATATGTACTCCAGGTTTCACAAAGACAATCTGGATGAGCATGAAGAGGTATGAACTAGAGGTGTATTATGGTGAACTATGGTGTGTAGGATTAAAGGGAGAATACTAGCACACACATTTAACATATTCTCAGCACAAATGGTATTCCTCTGTCATCAAAGTAATCTTTGATTACATGTAAGGCAAATAAAGGGTGTTCCTTTCTATGGCAACTCATTTCAATTTCATTTCCTAAAATATACAGAAGAAATGGGAATTTCATCACAGACCTGCAACAATTCAACACAGATGGCATATGAATTGGTAGAAAAGCAGAGGATAAACTCACCCCTCCTTCACAGTAGACCTCTCATTCCAGGACAGACTTTGATCAAGGTCTATAAATGACTCTAGTATGATATATAGGAAGTGCAATATGTTCGAGTTTGACAACAGGAACACTATTCTCTTGAAATAAAATAGAAATGCAGAGGTTCTCACACATTCAATTATATACTTTTAAGAAGATGAGGCTCAGTGAAGCATAAGTATTTGAGTAAGGACTACCTGACTCAATATCCAGTGGAAACTGGGTGTTAATTTAACCAAGCAAGTGATTTAATTCATGAGTTTTTCCAGTGAATTTCCTGCTTGCCTAAAGGTCTTATTTTATAAGTGCTTAGAATATTAAGCAATGAATCTGTTTGTGAGAAAAGTTAAGTGCCTAAGAATGCATTCTCGCTTAAGTTTAGTGGTGGACAAGGGTTTACTTGGCACACTCAGAACTGAGCATCTGTGTTTCTTGGTTATTTCTCTAATCTCAGCCTTGTCTCTCTTCTGAGTGGCAGACTAGGATGAAGTATTCAGCAAAACACTCTAATGCCTGGCTACATATAACAACTATTTTTAAGAAACCATGCAAGCATCCCCAAGTAAGGGTCTCATTTCAGACTTAACTCTCTTAGAATTGCTATGTAAGGGGCATTTAAAGAATAAGTATGATTAGAAGATATTCCTTTCCCAGGCTAGTTCTGAATTACGGCTTTGGGTAAGATCCTTCAGGGTAGTACATATCTAATAACTACAGTTCAAGTTAGTCTTTCATTACTAAAAGTGACTTGCTTGTTTATTATTGTGTTAAAAAGTAATTTTATCATAACTTTCCTTGCTGATCAGATAGAGAAACATTACAGTGCTTATGAAACATTATTTTGTGAAATGACAAGAAGTGCATTAGTCACATTGTTCTTGATAACAGTGTCACCCTAACCTTCTGAAAGGTATATATGCTTGTTTATATCCAGATAAAGACTTTCCAAGATCTTGATGTTAGTATAATAAAGTTAAATGTCTACCTTCTTAATAGAATTTACAAAGAAACAGAGAGATTAATATCGAAACTGAGATAGCACCGACCTCTTGCATTAAATGAAGGACAACTTGAAGAAATTGTTCTATCATAAAATAAAAAATAGTTGATGATCCAATAGAAATCTTTTCTTGGTTCAGCTTTTATCAAGTGGCTGTTCAGTGGTTTCTTTTAAGTGAATATGTTATCTCATTTCTAAAATTTATAAAGGATCATTAAAAAGAAGACAGGATGCCCATCGTTAAATCTACTCAGCAGGGCACTGACTCCTGGTTCAAAGAAATTAAGTTTATAGCCACCATAAGCCAGTTCTTTTTTCATGCTTTGAACCCTAGATTCTCTTTTGTGTTGTTGTCACTGACACTGAAAATTCAAGGATAAAATGTGGAGTTTCCACTCTGCTTCCCTATAATGATGTATTCTTAGCCAAGCTTAGGTAAGATATTTGAATCTTTCAGAAAACCAGATTGCTTTCCTTCCTGCCTCAGGGGCCAAAGTAGCACAACACAGGATCATATATCATTCTAAAAATTTATACTTGCTTACAGTATTAGATTTTGTTTGAGCCCTTTATTTCTGCTCAACAGATTCTTCACAGCCACAATACTGGAGGCTGTTTCTGAAAACTGCTAATTTTTAAAAATAGACCAGTCAAGCAAATTAGCAGCATGAGGGAGGGAGAACTTTATTAGGGAGTGAACAGCCATAAGGTCTCCATAAATCTTTTTAGTCATTTAAAAAAAATGAAAGCTAAGAAGGATGGAGGGGTTATGATTAGTTCAAATTTATTCCAACAACCTTGGAAAGGAAATGTAAGATTTTTGTAAATCTCTTTGAAATTTTATTTCCACAGCCTAAACCTTTTCTTACCTGAGGGGCGCAATCAATTTCTGTGATAATGCGGATGTAAGAATTACATGCCCTACATTCTTAGGAGATATTTGTTTTAAGGTACTTACCAGGACCGCCTTAACATTTGCTCACTGATAAAAATTATAAATAGTCTCAATATGTTACTGATAGTTATGTCTTTATGCTATACTTATTTTTAAGGTGGCGGGGACTATGAATACCTTCAAAGTTCAGATTTTGTATTTTTCCTATGTGTCATACATGTAAGTGTTTAATAAACATTTATACAATTGGAGAAAGGAATATGTTGTTCTTTCAAAGAATAAATTTGCTTATTTTCTTAAGTGTTTGACTTGTCACATAGATTATGAGAACAATCAGCTGGGTATAACATACACTGAACACTGAGTAAGTCTTTGATGACGTGGCATGAAGACATCTATATCACCAGATTAGTTTACACTAAGTTGTCAAAGTTCGGGGAGAAACATTTACAGAATCCTGTGAAGCTCAGTTATAGAAGATAGATTTTCATCTGCAATATGAAGGGAGGTATTTATGAAAAAGTGATATTGGATCCGGGAAAATAAATTAATGGACAATTGTGGTCACATTGGGGCAGGAGGAGGAAAGACGGATGTATTTGAAGCAGGAGTGAAAGCCGGGCATGATCAAAGCCTCTGGAAAAACATGCAGTTGACTCATTAAAAATGATAAAAGCCATTTTTGCTAAAGCATGAAGCAAAAAAGAATAGTTTGTAAATTGATTTTAATAACATCTGCCTTTCAACAGCACAATGAAAAAAGGAGAGAGCAAAGGAGATACAACTGGCATCACTCAAGATGTCAGGTATGAAGAGAGAACTGCTAACTGACAGACATGTGATGCACAGTACAGAAAAAAGTCACTTTTGTTTCCATGCAAATTCAACATGGATATTGTAAAGATGGAAAGAAAGAAAAAGATGAGGAATAATTCTTAGGGTTGTGACCTTATAAAAGAGTGGATGTTTAGTTAAAAAATAGAGCATAGGAGGCAGGAGAGTTACAATATTTACCAACCTAAGATGTATTATAGAACTGTTCACCCAGACACAAAAGAATATACCTCCTTCTTAGCAGCTCATGGAAGTTTCTTCAAAATTAATCACATGTTCAGACATAAACTGAGTCTCAACAGATACAAGAAAATTGAACTAACATTCTGTATCCTTTCTGACCACTACAGATAAAATCTGGATATGAACAACAACATAAATCACAGAGAAGTTACAAAATCATGGAAACTGTAAAACTCACTACAGAATGAAAAATAGGTCAAGGTAGAATTTTTAAAAATTAAAGGCTTTATAGAATTGAATGAAAATTAATACACAGCATTCCAAAATTTGTGAGACAAAAGGAAGCTGTAAGAAGTAAGCTGATAACACTAAGTGACAAAAAAGATGTCATACTAGCACATTAATAGTGCACCTGAAAGCTCTAGAATGAAAAGAAGTAATGATATCCAAAAGAATTTGATGAAAAGAAATAATCAACCTCAGGCCTGAAGTCCATAAACTACAAACAAAACCAATAAAGCAATAGCAAGAATAAATGAGACAAAGAGTTGGTTCTCTGAAAAAAAAATCAACAAGACTGACAAACCCTTATACAAATTAACTGAAAGGATAAAAGAATATCCACATTGACAAAATTAAAAATTAAAGCAATTGGAAACAACCGAGGTGTCCAATGACAGAAGAATGAATACAGAAAATGTGGTTCATCTACACAATGGAATACTACTCAGCTATCAAAAATGAGGGCATGATGAGTTTTGCAGGCAAATGGATGGAACTAGAAAATATCATCCTGAGTGATGTAACTCAGACCCAAAAGGAATGCATGGTATGTACTCACTGATAAGTGGATATTAGCCAATAGAAAAGTACAGAATACACTAGATTCAGTCCACAGAACTCAAAAAGGTCAATAAGGTGAAGGGCCCAAGTAAGGACACTTCAGTCCCACTTGGGGGGGGTGGGAAGAAAGCATTCACAAGTGGGGAGGGAACAAGGGACCAGGGAGGGAAAGTGGACGGGGTGGAGAGAGGAAGAGGGGAACCTGATCCAATTTTGGGTGAGGGAAAAGGACTGAAGCTCTGAGGGCCAGCAAAAAGAATGAAAACAGGCAACCTCAGAAGGGAGGAGGTAGTGGGGACACTCCAGAATGTACCAGAGACCTGGGAAGTGAGAGACTCTCAAGATTCAAAGGGAGGGAACCTAGATAAAATGCCAGACAGTAGGAAGAGTGGAAGAGTGAAGTTATACAGCCCACCTCCAACAGGAAGACAGGGCATCAACAGAGAGAGGGGTTTGCCTCTCTGACCCATAATTGTTCCTATCTGAAAGAACTGTATGGATGGAAATTGAGAGGAACCTAAGGAAAAGAAGGTTTAGGCAAAGCCACAAAGTAGGATACAGCTCAATGGGAGGTCCTGAGGCCTGAAACTACTACTGAGGCTATGGAGCGCTCACAAAAAGGGACCTATCATGACTGCCCTATAAAAGACCCAATGAGCAGCTGAAAGAATCAGATGCAGATATTTGCACCCAACCAATTAATAGAAATGGCTGACCACTGTGGTTGAATTAGGTAAAAGCTGGAAAAAGCTGAGGAGGAGGGCGACCCTGTAGGAGGACCAGCATTCTCAATTAACCTGGACTCCTGAGGTCCCTCAAACACTGAACCATCAACCAGGCAGCATACACCAGCTGATATAAGGCCCCCAACACGTTTACAGCAGAGGACTGTAGGGTCTGGGTTCAGTCAGAGAAAATACACCTAACCCTCCAGAGACTAAAGCCCTAGGGAGTTTAGAAGTCTGGTGGGGTGAGGGGGGTGAAGGGTGGGACATTCTTGTGGAGATGTAGTGCAGGCAGGAGGTATAGGATGTGGAACAGTCAGAGGATAGCCCAGGAGGGAAATAAAAGTTGGAGTTTAAAATAATAAATGAATGAATGAATGAATAAATAAATAAAAATTAAAACAAATATAACAACCACTATGAAGAAATACTGAACTTTATAAGGACATAGGTTAAAGTGCTGGACTCCAGCATACTGGAAAAATCTAAAAGAATGGATAATTTTCTCAATATAAACCATGTGCCAAAGTTAAATCAAGATCAGATGAGCACTTTTAACAGACCTATACCCTATAGTGAAATAGTGACAATCATTATTTTCTAATTAGAGACATAAAATAAGTGGATCCAGATGGGAGAGGAAGAACATGGAGGAGTAGAGGGAGAGAAGTTGTACTTGGGCTATATTATGTGAGATACAGTGCTGTGTTTAATAAAAGAAAAAGCAAACACCAAAATATAAAATGTCATACCCACACAGAAAAGCAGGTATAAAAGAGTCTTTTCATAAGGAGACAGGGACAATACCTTTTAGGAGTTCCTGTTACTACTGAGCATCCAAGCATAATTTTAAAAAATAATTATAATATTACTAGGTTCATCTATGTTGTTATCCTCACCTGCTCTCAGAGGCTGATCTGGGCAGATTTAGCAAAAAGGTGAAGTAATTTGAAACTGATAATTTCCTTTCAGAATTTTAAACTCTTTGAAGAAAGTAAGTCTAAAGGGAGAAATGAAGGAAGAGGCAAGGATGAGGCTGAAAAAATGGTCTGGAAGAGTATAAAGGCTTCAGAAGTTACAACAGAATCCAATGGTAGCCACATTAGTATGTAGCAGCGGTCCAGGTCCAGCTGGGAAATAGAGATGGGGGAGGGAGAACTGGAAGGGGAGGGGGGGGGAGGCAGGGAAAGAGAGGGGTGAATGGGGAGGGGGAAAGGAAGGGGATGGGAGAAAGAGGGAGGGGAGGGAGAGAGAGGGGGAGGGAGGCAGGAGCGGGAGGGGGGATGGGGAGGGAAGGGGGTGAGGGAGAGAGAGAGAGGGAGATCTGTCTAGGGCATTTGGGAAACAGAATTAAATAAAGGGGAAGTCATCATATGTCATCAATCAAAGTTATGATTCCAAAATAAAACACAGGAGTGACCTTTGACAATGGCATGGTTTCAGTGGGTATCAAGCATGGCTATATATACATCTGACAGAAGTGTAGCACAGAAGTTTATGGGAGACAAGATGAAAACAGCCAGCCCTAGTAATTGAATACACGAAAGGGATGGTCACCAGCAAACATGCCTGAGCTGTACTGTGAAGGAACATGAAATGAATGCATACTACTGAAAGAATCTTCAGTAACAAAAATAACCATACTCATTGGTGATTTATATTGTGAGTGTGAGCTGGGATTTTTCTAAAAGAGCCATAGGGCTTCCATCTAGTTGAAAGCAACATAATCCACTGTAAATGTTTTCAAGCAAGGTCTCTTCACTTTTCTGTCCAAAGGCATGTACTTTTATATAAATTTGCTATGGAAAGGAAGGGTTTGTTGTTGCTGTTGCTGCTATTATAGTTAGAGTATGACAAAATAATACTATCCTCACTATGAATTACAAATCAGGGAAAAAATAACAAAAGGTTAAATAAATTTTCTCCAAACAGAGGCTTTTATTACATATTTTCTACTTTTTTCCTGGTAGATAAGAATTATAACCTCACCATAAGATTTAGCCCAAGAGAAAAAAATTAAACTTCATTCTAATAGATTGACTTACTGTACATGTTCTGAAGCAAAATATGTGGAGGAAATTGCCTTAGGAAATCTCTGAAACATAATAAATCAGTTTAAGGAAAAAAAACAGCACCATATATCCTAATGTCAAAAGACATCCTGGAGACTGATTCATCTGTGCTGTCTGTGGGGAGAAGAACAAAGCAGCTAGCCCATGCTAAGCACCAAGCATGGAGCATCTACTGAACATATCCAGACAGGGCTTGTCAACCAACACACAGTAGCAAGCATCTTTCCCCATAAAATTTAGGAGCAGTTTCTGTGTTTCATTATACACTGTACTTCAAAGCTACTTCAAAATTTCAAGGCTAATATGTATAGTAAAAAGGAAATATTGGTACTGAACTGTAATACAGAGCACAGAGTTGGTTATTTGCATATGTCACCATCAAATTATTTGTATTTTTTCTGTGTGTATATATGGCCTCTGCAATTCTATGTGAGGTAAATATAAATAACTGGAATAATTATTACAAGTACTTTAATTACATACCAAACACATCTTTAAACATTAACAAAGTATTTGTGTTTAATAATATGTAGACAAATGAGCTTAGAAGAAATTTTGAGTTTTCTAATATTTAATCTCCAGCTAAAAAGTAATTTATTTAAATATCATGTTAATGTCTGCTGGGGAAGATAATCTAGTCATAGTCTCCAGTGTTTTACTGAAAATGTGACGTGATGATGCTGAAATAGCATTGTGTAGTCACGGGATTGGCCAGGCAACCTAAACCTGTATAGAGGATTCAAATTCAGTGTTCCCTATCAGTTACATTAGTTCACTAACGCTGAATTTATTTTTAAAGTACATTTCTTAAATCAACATATTTTTATAATTGCCAGGTAGGGTGGATGGCACTAGTAATTGCAATTTCTGTTCATTATAAAATCTTTATCCACAGGTGTTTTTCATTCCTTTCTATTGGCCAAGATTTCAAGAGAAATGACCCAAAGTAGGGGATATGCGGGAAACGTGTTCACAGAACAAATGGTGTGGTAAAGAGGACCGGTGACCCCTGTGTGGAAGCTCTAGACTGCAAAGGACTACTGTGCTGTGTGGCCTGAAGGTTTTGAAACGGAGGGAGTAGGAGGCTGTGCTGAACATCGCACCAGATGTTCTACCAGGAAGCAAAACTGGTGGGTTTTGGAGTAATTAACAGCTGCCTAACAGTGGGTGGAGAAAACATGGTGTAAGCTCTTCACAGCTTCAAGGAATGCTATGCCAGAGAAAAGGCTAGTGATGTGACAGGTTCAATGTCTGTGTGGGGTAGCAACCTAAGGCAGAGAGTCAAAGCAGATGAACATGTATCTTCAGGTCTAGAGGGAAAAATCAGAAACACAGAAAAGAAAAATATATTGAATAGTAGGATAAATGAAGAAGAAATATTCTATATATACACTTAATAATTGAGTAAGGCACTGGTTATGCTGATGTTGATTCTGATTTTTAAAATACAACATTAAGAATATACTAATTACAGACCTAATAAATGGAAGAGTGAATCTCTGTAGCACATATGAAAGTAAAATTTTACTCCTTTTCAAAATTACATTTCATTGTTTGTGGGTGGACATTGTCACAATGCAGGTATGGAGGTCAAGGGAACTTGCAGAAGTCAATTCTCTTCTTCCAACACTTCAGGGGAAAAAGACACATCAGGCTTGGCACAAAGCTCCTTTACCTAATGAGCCATCGCACCCAGGAAAGTATTTTTGCACTCTGTACAACAGAGCATCCACTGTGGATTTCAGATAGACACAGATGTGGTGCTAAAACTTTGCCAACTTAGTAATTATGAATTGAGTTATTATTTGTCTCTTGACTAAAAGGTGTTACTTCTCAGTTATTCAGTTATAGAATACAGTGAGAAATAAATTAATTCATTTTTCTCATCTAAAAATTGAACAATTATACATGAGCATTCACTTTAAGATATGTCTAGGTCATCTGGAAATATATAAATAAATGTACCACAGTGTTTAAAGAAATATATATTCAACTAAGTTTATCTAATCTCCATGTTTATCTTCCTGAAAATTAAATTAGTTATATAAATTAAAAGCCTTATCTAGGTAACAAAGAGTAGCCATTATAAGAAAAAAGAGCTGGCAGGCACAGGATCCAAGTGTTGATTCATAATTTGTTACTGTTTCATCAAATGATATTGAAAGGATACAATGTTTCCTATCCTCAGCTCTATCTCTATTACAATTAGCAATAGAAGCTATATATTACCTGATTCTCAAGAACATAGTAAGAAAGACTAAAGTAAATATAATATTTTAAGTAATATTTCCTTTGCAATACAGTTTAACATATGCCTATATATGTTGTTGGTACAGTCAACAGTAGAGCTGAGGCTGTCTGAAATAAGACTTTAAAGAGCTATTTTAAGTTCTATTTTCCTAGCTTGACAGGTAGGTATAGATGTCATAGAAATCTTTCTTCTTTTAAACTTCTCTTATCATTGTTAAATCTGAACTGAAATGTGGTAAGGTCACAAATATATGAGTCTGAGGTAATGTTCTTGAAATAGTAATGTCAAGAAAGTAGGTTGCTCTAGGCACACTCAGCCGGAGATGAACACAGAAAGATTGGTATGTTATGGGCTCGTTTCTGTGGACACTTCATTAATGTTCTTCAAGGACAGTGGACAATCCATAAAAATACATATTACAGAAGGTACTCATCCCATCTGAATTCTGGAAGACTAAGCAGTGCCACCTTGAAGGAAATATGGCAGTATACCATCAATTTCTGAACCTGTGCTTAAAACTTGAATCTTAGTTTCACTATATATTTCTTCCCTCATATACTGCACTTGACATGCTTCTGTCTTTACTGTGTCACATATGTATGTAACTCCACCATCCCTAGTATCTGTGTTGTACTGTAGCATGATGGTAAATATGCAAAAACTGTGTTACCTATGGTAGAGATATTTAACTGGAGCTTCTGAAATCAAGGTCTGAATCTCTCTTAAAGCTTCTTGATATTTCTCAGTTACTTGTAACTTCAAATCCAAAATGGACATATTTTTAACAGTTCGTTCTATTACATTCCACTCCTTAATTCTTCTACTCCTTTGTTATTCTCTCAACAAACAAACATATTGTGCATCATTAGTTTTTCCCTCTCCTTCACCACTCTCAAATCCTGTAATCTTTCATTTAAGTTTACACAAGCTTTGTTTTGATGCCTATGTTAAATAAATGCTGTATACATCTCTTAGCTTGTCACCAGAATGATCTTTGGAAACATACGATGTTTGTGAACACAATACATATCTGGGAATTTTCCTCCTGGAACATTTCCATGGGTGTTTAGCATGTACACAATCAAGAATCTATACAAGCAAATCAAAATCTTCATCTAAGTTCTGCATTCTTCTAGCCCCATCTTCTCTGCCCTATAGTGCTCTGCCATAGGGTTATCTTACATTTCTGGTCTATGTGAAGTACATGCACATTACTCTGCCTCTGTAGGTGTCATCCATCCTAGGATGCTAGAGTACTTGTGTCTTAATACTCCCACTCTACTTTTGACTTCATGCTGCTTTTGCATTTCTTCCAAAGGACACTTGGAAGCCATTTTATGTCTTGTATTTCCAAGTTATATAAAACTTAATAATATTACAGATTTACTATGTGCTGATCATATGTGTATGTGTGTGTGTGTTGTGTGTGTGTATGTGTATGTGTGTGTGTGTGTGTGTGTGTGTGTATTTGGAAACACAAACTCACACATATAATCTTAAAATAATTATCTGAAGCTGTCATAGTTTCCTCCATTGTACACATAAATATCTCAAGACACAAGAAGGACAAGGAAATATGAGCTGGTATTGGTGAAACTACTGTTCTAGAATCAATGTCCGTGTGTGTGCTTGCCTCTCTTGCATATTTTTATCATGGTGCACATTAAGCTGAATTACTCTTTTTCAGGGATGGGCTTATTTTTACCCCCTATGCTATGAACTTTCTGAAGATAGTGTTCTTATATAATCACTAACTACAGTTTCCTCTTTAAAGGAGTGTTGTCACATGGAATGGTTTGAATATTATTCCACAGATTCTAGTTTCAGATTCTTGGTCTCTAATGGATGTTTCTGTTTTGAAGCTTGTATATACTGTGAAGGAAGTGACTATGAGGACGTACATTACTGGTGGAACCTTTGGAAGTTATATGGAGTCTCTATTCTCTTCTCCTGTACTTTAATATGAAGGAAATAATTCTTTCTGCCATATGCTTCTATGCCCAGGATGTCTTTCCCAAGCACATAGGTCCAAGTCACCAGGGGCTGAACCATTTGAACTCTTGAGCTTACATAAATATTTACTCTCAGGTCTTTTTTGCCTCATTATTTTAGTTGTAGAGACAAAAAGCAAATTTACCACAGCCGGAGAATGAATTAAATTTTATTAAATTAAATTTTTGTTTGTCTTCCTGTACTACTTCTGAAATTTTGGTCTATATGTACCTATTCTATGGGATGCTCTAAGGGGAAAAGGATTCTATATTGGATATTGTCTTTTCCTTTTTTTCAATGTTTTAATGCAGTCATTTTTAAATTTATTCATGAACATAGTTTTTATTTATTCATTAGTACCATTTGTTTCCATAGGCATTATAATCAAGAAAAATTATCAAGAATAAAGCAGTCTTTTCAACTGCACATAGGGGACAAAGAACAACATCAGAAAACATAGTCTACTGGAATAGCTCTTGCTTAAGCATTCCATGATATTTCTGAGAATTTATGAAGCAGGCAAATATCTCTCTTCTTTATCTTTTCTACCATGATCATTTTCCCTGTTAAATCAACAAATTTAATCTGCAGAAAATAGCCTTTATCTTGATAGTTTCTTTATTTACATTTCAAATGTTATCCCCTTTCCTGGTTTCTTCCCGGACACCCCCATCCCATACTTTTTCCCCTGCTTCTATGAAGGTGTTCCCCTACCCACCCTCCTACTCCCACGTCTCTGCCCTGGTATTCCTATACACTGGGGCATCGAGCTTTCATAGGACCAAGGGCCTTTCCTCCCACTGATGCCCAACAAAGCCATTCTCTGCTACATATGAAGCTGGAGTCATGGGTCCCTCCATGTGTACTCCTTGGTTGGTGGTTTAGTCCCTGGGAGCTCTGGGAGATCTGGTTGGTTGATATTGTTGTTCTTCCTATGGGTTGAAAACCCTTTCAGCTCCTTCAGTCCTTTCTCTAACTCCTCCATTAGGGACTCCATGCTCAGTCCGATGGTTGGCTGCGAGCATCCATCTCTGTATTTGTCAGCTTCTCTATAGTTGACTGAGATTGAGCATCCCCGTGACCTGTATTCACCTACTGGAATTTGTTTGTGTCAGTGGTTTATGGACTCCCTAAAGACATATTATAATGAACATTGTTTCAAAAATTTTATTTATACTCTTTAAAAACATTTTCATTTCCAAATCCTGTGCTCTTGTCATCCCATTTTTCTCGGAAACATCATCACATCTTGTGAAACTACTGCTTCTCAAGATTAATCCCTGGCAAACATGTATTAAAGAAACAGACACAATCACTTATCCAGATCAATACTCTAAAAAGCTAACGAACCCTGTCGCTAAGCATTTTTATAGTCCTTCTACTCTTTACAGGTACTTTTCATATAGCTATACTTACTTGTTTAAAGAAGATGATGACGGACGAGAGGAGGAGGAAAAGAAAAGAAGAGAAGAAGGAGGAGGAGAAGAAGAAGAGGGGGAGGAGGAGGAGGAGGAGGAGGAGGAGGAGGAGGAGGAGGAGAGGAGGAGGAGGACAACAACCACCAACAACCAACAAAACAACAACAACTTTTTTCTTAACTTTTCACCTTTGTTCTGGGCACTTATTGCTCTTGGCATTTCATCTCCATCTCTATCTTCCACCTCAGCTCAGCTGCTGTCTGTGTATTATGTGTAGGTCACCTGTGTAGTAGAGATGTCTCCTCCTATGACCCCATTAGCAGTTATTGTATAACCTGTTAATCTTGCTTTCAGCCATGCACTATCTTGTCACATATTTCTACTGTGCAGTGGGAAGATCCTTTGAGTTTGGCATACATGTATATTCCTTTCAAACAATTCTTTAAATTCTGACCCATACCAGAATTCTCCTTTTCTAACCCTGGGAAAAATCAATGCAGAAGGCATACTGTTAGAATACAGTCTTTTGCTGCTGCTTTGAAACCAGTGAAATAATTTGCCAAAATCACACTCTTTATTGCATAATAATGTTGTAAAAGAGAATTTCAAATAATGAAGAGTTTATTCCTTTTGTGTGGCACAAGCTAGGCTGATTTTGAGATTAGTAGGAGGAAAAATGCACATTTTAAAAACATCATTGAATTTTATTTGAAATAATTCTCTATTTGACAGAAGTCTAATATTGTATTCAAGAAGTAAAGGTAAAATGCTTCCATTATGATTAACTATTGATGCTCCTGAGTTACTTAGCCAGATATCATGCACCTCTCTGGAGGCCCACTGGAGAATAATAAAGTAAATAAAATATTCTGTCTTTGATTAGAATTGAATTCTAAAGCATTTCCTTGTTGATACCTTTACAAAAGAAATGTATTTTCCTGCAAGTATAGAAAATAAAAGTGAAAGCCTAAATAAATGAATTTACCTTCATTTTTTTAATTTTTTTTTAAGTACTAACCAATAGCTATACCACCATGACAGAAACGAATAAACACTCTGTGTACCTGATGATATAACTACCACATGGAATTTCTCCAAACGTGTTCCTTATGACTAAACCACTCCCATGAAATACAGTAAATCATCTTCCCTCTTTTTTCACATTTAATAACTGACATGATTCTGCCTTTACAAAGAAAAATTAGTTACATGATGACAAGTTCCTCAGTAACAACCTGAAGAAAAAGAGTTTATATATATATATATATATAATCTATTCTTTCAACTTTGATATCGATGTAACATCTCTTGTTATGCATTTGGTAGATTTATTCTTTCAACACCATGTGTAAATATTTAGGGCTCATTTTTTTATGTTGCTTGATATATTCATATAAATACACACAGAATTATGTTTCTTTCTCTAACACAAATGTTGTGTGGTCTTTTAGACAAACCATCAGAGAAATACTTTATTTCTTCCCGTGCTAAATTTGAAAAAGTGAATAGTATTGAACTACCATCTTTATACACTGGACCATCAGTCACTCCTGAGAAAATATCAAGAGTAGACTCCTCAAACTCTACTGGGATTTGTTGTATCAGATAAAATCAGTGACTGGCTTTGTTAAGCTGTCTCAAAGTAATACAGTTCAAATGTTAACATCACAACTATTAGTAATGAGTGATACACCAGCCTTAGTTTAAATACAAACTTTATTGCTTAAACTGGCCTCTATAATACAAAAATGTTTATGAAACTTTCAGTTCAAGTTCTCTTGTAAGAGTATGAATTCTTTACTTACTCAAGGTTAATTTATTAAATTGAAATTTAAGCATTAATATCATAAATCAGAATGTTGTCTTTATCATCTTGTTAACTGAAAAGGTCTAGACTTTGTTAAATTCATTGATAAAAGAGTCCAATAAGATTTAGGGTTCATTTGCATGAATGAACTATATCACTACATCTTGGAATGTATGTAACGGTGTATTCAATTTTATCAGTAGTGCCCCAAACCATGTTTGACAATTGTTATTTACTCCATAAATACTTTTTATAAAGCTTAAGAAACCTTAAGCTTAAGAAAGCTTAAGAAACTGGAGGAAAGGCTACAACAGGACTCTAATACATAAATCAATGCCAAGACAAAGAAAATCCTAGAGTTCTAATTATTGATCATTACGTTGAAGGGGTATAAGAGAGGCTGAGAGTAACATGAATTCCTGATACAATAACTGAGCATGCAACAGTAGCATACACCACAAGCTCTTGTCAAGTTAGGAAGTTGCCTAAAGTATATCCAGATTGACAGGATACAAACATGTCCTCTGGCTTAAAATATTAGCAGAGTTTTCCTTTGCATCAGAACTTGCAGAAGTTTTCTTAGAAGTTCTTAGTTTTTTCACTATTTCCCCATGGCTAAACATGCTATAAGAGCCTGCAAACTAAAACCAGGGTTTCCTTCCTCTTTCTTTTCTATTTAGAGATGTGACATTAAGACATGTCACATGTGCTGAGAAATTCAGTAGATGCTGCATTTCTACAAGCAATGTTGCAAAGGTTAGGAAAATGGCATGGACCAATAAAACCTGTGGCACTAATGAGAAGCTGAGTGCTCTAGTGTGTGTGGACACTCCCCTCAGGGTTCACTGTCGGGACATGTTGGTTAGTATGTCAGATTTGGTAAATGTAAGGCTTCCTCACAGCTAGATGGCAGGTGAATTCAGATGCAGGGAAGCAACATCTGAGACCCTGTCAGTGAACCTGTCAGAAATAAAAACACAATATCCTCATTAGCAAAACCACAAAACATGCTGGAAATAGTCTTTTCTTTATTTGTTGTTTCAATGTTGTACAAAAAAAATATCCTAGAGTCTGTATTTAAAGGTCTTGGTAGTTTTGAGTTTTGTTTGCTTTTAGGAGTTAAAGTATTCTTTAACTAAACAAAAGACATTTGTTATCTTATAAATTATTTTTAATTTGGAAATAATAGTGTTGATAAAGAATTATGTTTGTCTTCCCTCTCACATAACACACTCTTATTTTACATTGCTTTGAATTCATTTCCAGCTTCTAATCATCCTTTTTTCACATCTAAAGTCTTTGATTTGGGGTAATTTCCAAAACAATCTGTAGCTGTCACCTCTCAAGCACCCTCTTAGCTGGCAACAAGAAAAGCATTCGCCACAGGGTTAAAACTTTTAGTACCTTGAAACTGACATTAAGATATTGTAGTTCAGCTGGAGTTGTCTCTGTAAGGAAATTGTGTAAACCTCTGGAGGCTTTTACTCACCCATGTTTCCCTACAGAATTTCTATAAAAGAAAAGTTGTGTACAGGTGAGAACCATCAAAATGTACAAGGCACATAGCACTCTGTGCTACTTTTCAGTGCCTGTAAGTGATCTCTAGTCTGTTCTGCAAACCTTTGTTTTCTGACATAATTCCTATTTACTCAGTTATTGATTTTTTTGGTTTTGCACTTGTTTTCTCTTTATTCTCTCTCAACATGTTTTCTGTTCCATGTAAATAGGCTATTATTCAGAAATATTACTCGGTTGTGGTTGATGAAGGGGAATCTAAGTGGACTTGTGTGTGAAAAAGAAAATGAGGACAATTAGTTTTAAAATATTAGTAGGATGTAAAAATGGAGGTACTCAGAATGGGGGAGAGTAAGACAATCACGGCTATTCATCAGGCTTGGACCATCAAGAATGAGCTCCCAGAAGCTGGTATGTAAAATACAGCAAACAGAATATTTAATCAGGGAGGTTTTACCCATATATGGTCTATGGAAGGCAGGAGGCACGGAACCTATTATGATGTGCATTCAAAACAGGCCTTATTATGATGACCGATGTCTGTGGAAAACTATAGCATCTGAATTCTGAGCTGTTCCTGACACACAGTTGAATTTTGGAAGCTTATCTCCTACAGGAGACTGTAATATGGGATCTTGTGGCAGATAAACTGTGAAGCTCTAATTGCTGTATCCAAGTGTTTCTAACCTAGGAGTAATTTTGCTTCCATATAGACCACTGGCAATAAGGAATAGGAAACATTGTTAGAAGTTGAGTGAGAAGTTATTATTGACTTCTTGAGTTATAAACTGGTAAAAAAAAATCAGATTTTATTTCTAATAACATGTAGAAGCCAATATGAAGTTAGAAATTACATCTATTCAATTCTACTTTTTGAAAACCAAGAAGACAGAACGCCAACACAACAGATCAGAGCTGTTTCCTCATTCCAACTCCTTTCTGGGTCTCAGAAAATGGGATGATAGCACACAAAAGTTGAAAATCAGTCCAACCCAAGAATTCAGTAATATAGGTTGATTTGCTATCAACCATAAGGATGCTGCTATCTATCTGCTTGTATAACAAATTAATATAGGGTTAGTAACTTAAATAATACAAACATATCATCTTACAGCTCTAGAGAACATGTCTAGATCAGAGATATCAGTAATTTCTGTACCTTTCTAGGGCTCAAGAGAGAAATTATCTTCTAACTTCTAGAGGCTTCTGGTTTGTAATCCATTTAAATAACCAAAAGAGCTATAATAGGTTTCCATCTCTCAGGAGGTCATTTCTATGGCACCGACTCTCCTCACTTCACCATTATGTTAGGATCTGAAGTCTCATGACCTTCCCTTAATTTCCCTGTTAAAATATAATCTCCAAAGTGTTGATACAGCAGTAATCTGTGGAGTGTATTTGGGCCATGAGACTAGAGTCTTCATGAATGGCTTCATTCCCAGATAGGAAGAAAGGAATTCCCAAGATAAGGAAGACTAATAGGTAAGAAACCATTCCTAAACTGTGGATAACCTCTATCAGCCATGGTGGCTGGAGGCACTAGATCTAAGTTACCCAGGTACAGGACTGTGAGTAACAAATGCTTGTTCTCTTGTGAATCACCCTAGCTATGAATTTTTACAATACAAACTGATCAATACACTATGTCAAAAACTTGTGATTACATCTTCCTAACTATATAGTTTATCCAGTTTCATCTTACATAGGTCTACCCTTGCTTTGATGGTGTAATATATCTATCTATACATTATCAGAATTACGATAGACATAACTTGGGGTGAGGGAGTTACAATATTCTGCACAGAACACTCAGTAAGATACCAATTTATAAATATATATTTTAAATATAAATATCTCAGGTCTGATCAAGTGTGTTTTGAAGTCCTGGAGTCTTGAGAGCAACCCCCAATATTTTTATTCATCACAATGTGTTCGGCATCTTGATCTTAACAGGCAACCTTGCTTTCTGTTTACTGCATTCCATGGTATTGGGGACTAAGACTTTCAGAAACAGTAAAAATGATGAAATGCCTATAGCTCTGACATTCCTTTTCTAAAAAGACTCATTTCTTTTTATTTTATGAGTAAGTGTTTGCCTGCATATATATGTACCTTATGCATATCTGGTACACACATAGATCTTGAAACTGTACACAACCAAATGGTGGTGAGTGGCCATGTGGATGCTCAAAATCAAATCCTAATCTTCTGGAAGACCAGCCAGTGCTCTGAGGATACACACTATTTCAACAGTTTCTGTGATACTCACTTTTATAACACCAAACCCATGTGCTGAGATATACTCTGATTTCAAATTATGATTTCAACTTCGCTGATAACAGTAGTGTGTTTAAACCAAGATTGGCCCTGTAAATGACTTTTTCCATCACTACCCAGTAACACCATAAGGAGCGTTGGAAGGGGATTTTGGTAAGACTGTAGCATACGCCAGGACAAGCTCATGTGGTCTCACAATCCATATTCACCACACGGTCTTTATCCATTCATTTCCTAAAGGGCATATAGACTAGCTCCACATCCTGGCAACTGTCAACAATGCAGAAATAAACACTTGAGTGAAAGCATCACTTTGACATCTCCATTCCATTTGGAAGTACACCAGTCGTGGATGACTGAATCATATGGCAGTTCTATTTCTAGCTTTTTTTTTTTTTTGATAATAGTCTATTTAAAATATGTAGATTACATAAGAAGACTATGTAAAAAGATAATCTATATAAATTTTGAAAAATTGTAGGTACATTTGAAATCTTTGGGAGCTTAAAATTTTTTTTCACCGAAATGTATTCTTAAAGTTTCTCTGAAAGAAACAAAATGAATCATCTTTGAGTGGTAATGAAAAATTTCACTCAGGTAAAATTGCATGTGACTAATAGCTTGAAAATAGCAGCCAGCTTTGCAATAAGCAAAGAATGGAACTGCTGTGGCATTAATCCATATACTGTAACTGATTGATATTGCCTTTTCTAATATCTCTCACATTTAAAATTTACTCTCCCATGTTGCAACTGAGAAAAAATTATTAAAAAGAACTCCCAGTAAATAAAAAGCAGACATTTATGATTTTCCAAATCTGGACTACATGATATTCCAATGATAACCCTGTTTTGCTTACTGCTTTCTGGTTTCTGAACCAAGGCATCCTTTCTGTGATTAGGGACACACCTGGGAAGCTTCCTTAATTTAGTTCCTTTCATCTGAAAATTTCAAAAGCTTTGCTGGTGGCTATTATTTACAGTAGCTGAGTATATGGGAGCAATGATCCAATAGAAAGCTACAGCTATTATAGAAATGAGCTACAAGGAGTCACAGTCTTTTTAAAAACTTAAGATATAAAAGTCTGAGGCATGCTGCTCAATTCTGAACCCCTAGTCCATTGTGATTTTGGTAAAACATTCATCTTCTTTGTCTCTTTTTGTTTATTCTTAGGTGAATAATGGCCTTATTTTCTCAGTTTGACATGAATGAAATTTAGAGCAGCCAAGAGATTACCTGTGTGAGTATGCTTTAAAAGGAAGTATGAGTGTGAACAGTGTCCTGACATTCAATCTGAAAGTAGGTTATGGTATATATTTTGTACAGGAAAAAGGACAAGAAAAATCTATTAGATAAAAAAACTGGGTGTGAAATGAATACAAAAGAAGTTAGAAATTATTATGAAATCATTGTTATTATTATTATTTTGCATAGAAGGTTTGGAAGAGACTAGAGTATGTTGGAAGAACTTGAGTGTCAGAACAAGTGATGTGTAGCTTACGATGGGAAAAGGAAATTTAATTTCTTATTCCTGTAATTAAACATTTATTAATGACATGCCTGTGAGAGTGTTTTAACGGAGAGCCAACCCCTTATCAATCATTTAAATCATTGTGCAATGGCTGTGAGGGTTATCAGATACGACTTCTGTACAAAAAAACAGTCCACAAAGGATTTTCGTGCTTCCAATGAACCTTAAAATATAAATACTTTAGAATGTCTAATTTTCTACACTGCTATGAAACATATCTGGCTTCACCCAAAGAAGATTCTTTGCTAGATACTAACCTGACAACAGCAACTTTAAAAATATGAACTGGGAGAAAAGAGAAGTCCACTGGCATTACCATATAGTATGGTGGCATGTATATGTATGTGTTTGGTTCTACTGTGGGACACTGTCCGTATTCTGTCCAAGAGCTTTATGTCTTCATTCTCTTTTGTCTGAAGCAGAGGAATGACTGTGGTTAAATGCAGACCAGTTGGAACACCAGCTATACCTACATCTCTCTATATCCCTAGATGGCTCTCCAATCCAACACATATCTCTTTATTCCTTGGCTCTCTTAAAACTCTCAGGAACAAAACCAACCAGAAGGGTTTCTGATTACAGGGCAGTCAGCCCTCATTCACTTGAACCCTCTCAATTCATAATCCATGAATGACAGCCTGATCACTTTCTTTAAGTATCCCTGAATCAGGCAGATTCCTTAATCACCGTCAAGAAAATCTGCGCGACGTTTTGGAGAGTACTCTGTGGTGCTGAGTCATAAATGCTGATGTCCTTGTTAACATGCTCAGTATCTGTGATCTACTTAATCAGATCTGCAAGAGTTAGGAGTCCGCCTTTTAAAACCAAGTCTTCCTAATCATTTACTTATAGGTTGAGATTTGATGGAGAAGCCAATGATAGTTAATTAAGTCATGCCAAACATGCTAATTTGATCTTGCATGTGAGTCAGATATTTGAAAGGAATATAATGACAGTGTTAAACAATGTAGACTCACATTCCAGTGAGGTGACAAGACACAGACAAAACCAATGAGCCACAGAAAGAGACTGTTCATGAAACTCATAGGAATAAGCACAGAAAGTATTTTTTCCAATCATCTCTAGTGAATGTGGAAAAGTGATGGGTAATTGTACACTTGAAAATGTCACTACATGTTGCATGGTGGTTCTTTGCTATTTATTTGATTAAAAAAATAATAAAAGTTTTCTTTATATTTTCATGAGAGTTAAGAGTATGGGGCTTTTTGCACAACACATTTACACTTAGATATTTTAAAATAATATAATTATTGATATTGTAATGCTCATTAAAAAGCAGCACCCAAAATGAGCTACATTAAAACAGGTAAAGCATCAGCCACTATTTTTGTCACTGCTCAGTAAAGCATTATACAACATTTTAGAATAATATGCTTGCTTCTTAGGCATTTCATAGATAAAGATTTAATTTATAAAATTAGCTCAAGATAGGATACCTATTGCCAAAGATATATTATTAAAAGATATATTATTAAAAATTAATTCTCATATTAAATTTTATGAGAAGTAACATATTTAAAAATAATATAATCATCTATATGTTATTTAACATTTTATGAAATATTTTGAGTAGGTTTCAGTTAATATGAGATATTACAATAAAATAATTGTATTATGTAAGTTTAGGGAGATTGAAAGTTTTATGTTAGATTACAAAAGTGACTAGATATCTAATTTATTTTGATCTTTCATTAGTATACTGAGTACAACCCAACTTTTCTCAATTTAAGAAGCCTGTGACTTCTTATCATTAAATAAAATATGTTCTTAAGGATAGTTAATATTTTATTACAAAATATTAAAAATATATTTAATTAACTATGGACAACAAAGTGATGCAAGATGGATAATACCCTAATAAATACAAAAGTGATTAGACAAAGACAAACATCTCGTAATTTAACTTAAATGAAGGCCAACAGCAAGAAAAAATACAAGCAAAAATCCTAAAGAAGGTAGGACAAAAATGAATGATAGGGGGAAGAATTGGAATGAGGTTTAGAGCCTTTGATTTATATAAATGCATTGGGTAGAGGCACAGTGCAGAGGTCATAGCTCAGAATATTTGCGTTTCTGTCAATTATCACAGTGTCTAGAATATGAGATGCAAAAGAGATTGTGGATAGTCATGCTAAACTCATGGCCCTTTAACCTTGCTTGAATTTGGTAAACCTCAATAGTGGATGGATGGAAGGATGAATAGATGGATGAACTGATGGATGAATGGAAGGATGGATGGATGGATGGATGGATGGATGGATGGATGGATGGATGCAATTCTGGTGAAGCAATTAGAAATGTTTGAAAGGTAACTGGAAACAATGAATATAGACTGGTAAACTACAATGATAAATGTAATAAGCATCAATTAATATTTAGTCTACAGTGGGTTGTTTTACTTGCTTAAATGAGGACTGCAGAAGACAAAGAGTATTTGCAAAGAGTATTTGAGGAGGCTGCTGTGACTTTCTACATTAATATCTATTTCTGTCCTTTGGTAAACCAAGGTTTCAACTTCAGTTTTATAATATTTCACCTACATCAAACATTGAAATCTCTTCATTCTTCTTCTTCTTTTTTTTTTTTTTTTTTTGGTTTTTTCGAGACAGGGTTTCTCTGTGTAGTCCGGGCTGTCCTGGAACTCGCTCGGTAGACCAGGCTGGCCTCGAACTCAGAAATCCGCCTGCCTCTGCCTCCCAAGTGCTGGGATTAAAGGCGTGCGCCACCACCACCCGGCTCTCTTTATTATTCTTAATGATATTTCCATAATTGAAAAGTTTTTAAATGGTGAAATCTATAGATTTATATATATATATATCAATTAAATCATTAAATCACCAAGATTATATTTACATATATTATATATAATATATGCATGTAAAAGAAATACTAACATACCAAATGAATATAGATAAACACACATAGATAAATACACACATATACACACATTTCTACGTTGGTTTGATGAGAATTTGTCTTTAATCACCTTAAATAGGACAAGAGAAGTAAAAGTAATTATGTAGCTGATTTTGTTTAAGAAAATCTAAAGCAATGTCAAATCTAGCAAAATGTAGAAAGTACTGCACTATGCTTGGGAGTTATAAATCCAGGAGCTTTAAGAGAATGTTTGTGCAGTAAAATCAAACAATGTCTAGCACATAAAAAAGTTTACAAATAGTCTTTGTAATTGTCATGACAAGACCGTAATCATACAGTTGGTGCCTAGAACTGCGACACTGAATACTGGCATGTAAGAAGAAGACTTGTGAAGTGCATGCAGTCATGATTATTAGGTGCTACACTAGCGTTCTTGGTTATATTTTTCTTCTGACCAAAATGATATTTTCTAGAGTTTGAAGAGAAGACCCCAAAGTTAACCTAAATGCTAATGTCAGTCATTAAAACAGGCACACATACTCTCTAGTTGGTAATCTTATTAAAGTACTGTGTTCAGGCTTGTTTTGTTCACAGACATAGGCCTTCATTCCAATGAACATGTAGCTAATCTGAGAACAAATAAAATATCAAACAAGCAATGCAAAGAAATAACAGGAAGATTAACATAAAAAAATTGAAAATGATTAAATATGGATAACTTCCCAAAGCCTATAAGAATAGTAACATAATAAATTCTAATAAGATATTAAGTCATATAATAAGAGTAAATTATTTAACATACAGAAATTATTTATGTGTTATATTAAAAATGAGCATGCATGTGCCTGTGTGTTTGCATACAGATATATACTCTCATGCACATATGTACACATGCACAAGAAATATATGGAAAGTAGAAATACACTCAGGATTGCTAAGTCTTTACTTAAAAATATGTTAGCTAAGTTATACTGTACTCAGATAATAATAGATAGAAATGAATAATAATGAAGCCATACAATTAAATAACAAACCCTAAAATATTCTAATGGAAATCAGTTGGCTAATTTAGTCAAGAAACTCATAAAATACAGTTTTATTGTCACTATTATAAAAGCAAGTATTATATGCAGTCCAAAGGTATAAATCATGTGGACTTGTTCCAAACTAAATCAAGAGTATGCCATGGACATTTAATGTAAAATATACTACCTTATTCTAGGATATAAATCAGAGTGCTATTAGCTAAAGCAGAGCACATGATTTGGTGAAGTTTAGAGTCTTACATGATAGCTTCAATAATTAAAAGGTAAAATAGTTGATCTTATGATTAATTTGACCAACCCTGGATGCACACTTGGATCAAAGTGTAAATGCTATATTATATAATTTACCAGGTTGGCCTCCTACATGGATGAAATTAAAGAAGTAATTGATAGTATGTGCCTATATCAGATCCCGTACTAATTAATCTGAGTTTATTTGGAAGTTTATCTATTAAATTATATAATTCATTTACCTCAATACATGGCTGACCTGCTGTACTAACCTCTGTTGGACATCTTGGGTGAACATTAAACATAGCCTTAGGGGAAATAGGTGGTTTATTTAAGCAGGAGCACAAAATTTGAGTGACTGCAGAGAGGAAGAAAGAAATTGCAATTTCTATGTTGCTGCAAAAAATTACTTCATAGTCATAGCCAGTTTTAATGTTTTTGCCTTAAAAACGAAATTGCAAGTCAAAGAACTGGAACCACTTATCTAGTTAACACTTACTTACATTGAGCGAGACTGAGTATAAAATTAAATATTAGCAGAGTTATTGAAAACAGCATGAAATGTGTATACTATACAGAATGTAAAACTGTGGTCAGGAAAAATGGTACATTCTTTTAGAATTTACCACATATGCAAGATTTTAAAAGTTTCAATAAAAAAAATGATACTGAATAAACAATGCTAAATCTATTGGGATGAACAGCTCAAAATGTTCTAGAATTCATTTCCTCATAGGTACAAGTCTGGTATACAAAGATCTAAAGAAATACCATAAATAAAATAAAATAGTTTGATGACAAAGAATCTAAAAATGATAGTGTTAAACTGAGTGATATAGAATAATTTAAGAAACCAAAAACCAAGAGAATGATTTAGAATTTCAGCAACATTAAACTTCTCTTTTAATTCTCCCTCAGCAAAAGATACTTAAGAGCATTTTTTGCATTTGTGACATTGTGACATGCAGATTAAGAGGTATTTAATTTACATGATTTAACTAGTAATGTGATAACACTGCTGTTAAATAGTCACAATATGGCTTTTACATTTCAGAGTATTTTTAGTAACTTGCATTGATAATAGGGTCCACTAAAAACTGCTATTAATGCCCAGACATGTGTGGTGACTACCCAGGAGGCAGAGGCAAGAGAATCAGCAGCTCCAAATCACCCATAGTTACATAAAATCAAACTATTCCCTCAAACAATAAATAAATCCATTTAATTCATGACAGTTTTTCTCATGGAATCATGTTTTTGGAGTATTAAAAATTACTACCTGTGGTGATTAGAGAAGTTTATATCTTCATTCCTAGATACAGCGGGATTGAAAGCCATTTTCCCCACGTGAGTTTTGTAAGCTATAAAGAGAAGTGATGTGATATGCCTTACTCCCCAGGCAGCACAATGGTATTATCTAAAATTCACTGCCTCAAGCTTTAAGACAATTGCCTACATGGGGAAATCAGGTCAACTTAGGACATAGGGTTCTGAAACCCTATCGCCAATACACAAAATGTATATGTGTGTGTTTGTGTGTGTGTGCTTGTGTATGTATACATGTGCATGTGCATATATGTATATGTATGTATTTGTATGTGTATGTGTATGTGTATGTGTATGTGTATGTGTATGTATATGTATATGTATATATGTGCATATGTGTGTATGTGTGTGTGTATGTATATATACACATACATATCCTATATAGGCCTCACTAGAATAACAAGGGAGGAAATTATATATAATGACTCAAATTTGAACTAGGAGTGGAGTGCTTTCATTAAATTATATAAAGCATTGTCTTGAGAAAGAGTAGAGTTAGATTCTACACTACCATTATGTTTTATTCTACATCTTCTGTGATTTTAAATAGATATTATGTTTTAAACTTTAATTTTGTCATGCATGTAATTTTCTTCCAAAGTAAGTTAGTAAACATTCAAACCTGAACACACTCAAAAATTCAAATCTCAAAACTTTAAATATCCATAGAATCTTACTGAGTATGGGAAGTGATAATTCAGTCACCGTTTGCTTATTCATTCATTCTTTGAGACAGAGTCTCACTATGTAGGCTACTCTAACTTTGAGCTCACAATCCTCCTGCAACAGATTAAAAAGTGCTAGGATTACAGATTAGGGCACCATGATCAATTTAGTAGTGACTTAATAACATTGGCTATATTAGTTGTATTTCTGTTTTCCTAACTTTTTCAGGTATGAGAAAGCTAGGCATGCAACAGAACGTATTTATAGGACACTACAGAACTCAGGTCATTTTTACTAAAAAGTCTCAATATTTTTTGTTTGTTTGATTGTTTGAGAATCCCATATTATACTTTGATCAAATTTATGCTTCACCTTATCATTCCAATTCTTCCCATACCTTCCCTACTACTGTTTCCTTCCAATTTCCTGTTGCTCTTGGTTATTATCTAAAAATTGACTGTAAGAATATGTTGCTAAAGACCAAATATCGGAGTCACCACAGATATGGAGTAATCAAGCACGTATTGACATGGAAACTTCATCTATAGTAGCCAGCTATAGTACTAAAGGTATTATACATGTCAGCAGTGGAGAAAAGTAATCAGTAGTTTTACCCAGCTCTGAACCCTGCCAACTGCAATAACAAGTAACTGAGGAGATATACCCACTGATACAATAGTGACACAGATATAACTATCCAACCATATTCAGGCTGAATTTACAAATCATTCATAAGACAAAAGTTCAATTGGGGCAAGAAGCCACAACTGGGTAGGCCTAGAGATGATTCTTATATTCTTCTTCTAAATGAACATACTGTCAACTTGCTTCCTGAATTTATATATATATTTATGTACATAGATGAGTACATCAGGTACATTTTCCATAATCTCATCAAGAGGAAGTAGTTTCAGTGTTTATTTAGAAAGGAATGCCTCAATTGTCTATGTAAGCTGTCCTTCACTAAAGGAATTCTAAAAATTTTTCTCCTTGGTAATATAGAAAACACATTTTTTTTTAATTTTTATTTTCAGCGAATCAAAAAACTTTAAAAAGCATTCAAACAGAATAAAATGAAAAGAAACAAACAAGCAAAATACCAAGGGTCAGATATACTTATACAAGAATTCTATAGAGCCTTCAAACAAGCAATACTTTTTGAGTTATGTTTAAAAAAATTCAGAACCACAATAAGCTCCTTCACAAAGCAAATAATATTGAAATAGTGAAATCAGGTGTAAACCCAACAAAAATATATAAGTTATAGTCCAGTATCCCTCATGAATATACATACAAAAATTCTCAATGAAGTAGTTGCAAACTGAATACAAGAGATATAAAAAAATAATATTCCATGAATAACTGAACAACTGGTTTTTTTTTTTTTTTTTTAGAAGACCATACTCCATATACAGGCTGCATGTTTTGGGATAGCCCCCACTCCAGATGTTTGAGACCTACATGAAAACCAAGCTGCACATTTACAACATATGTGCATAGGTGGAAGGATTGTGGGCCCTAAGGAGATAGGAACTGCACAGGAAGATCAACAGAGTAAACCAACCTGAACCCTTGGAGCTCTCAGAGACTGAATCACCAACCTTGGAGCATACCTAGTCTACACAGATCTACCTCCATGGGCTGAACCTAGAAAACACATTTTTTAAAAAAAATCACTCTTGCTTTCTTAATAGCTGTCTTAATGAAAAGACAGGTATATAACTGTAAAGAATATCACATGCAGGGATGGATAACTAACTCAATGGTTAAGAATACTGACTGCTCTTCCTCATGACCTGGGTTCAAATCCCAGGACCCAAATTGCAGCTCACAAATGTCTATAACTCCAATATCTGATACCCTCTCACAGACATATATGTAGGTAATCATAGATATAACCCTTCAGTATTTCAACTCGGTTTTCTCAAAACACCAATGTACATAAAATAAAAAATAAATTATTAAAAAAGAATATCACATTCATAGATATTCATCATTAAAAGCCCTATTTGATTGTAGAGATGACAAATAATCAAAAATATAGTCACACAAACATATAAAATTTTTCTTCATAAATGTATTTATTATTAAGCTATTTTATTTTTGTCATGCATGTCTATTTTTAGAAGCAATTATCTTTATTTCCTTTAGTAGGGAAATTACTTAGTAAGTTTTGATTCATTCCAAAATATTTTGACAGTCATTTAAAACTATAACTAGCACGGTCTATTAAGTAAATCTTACATGTACACTCATTTAGTATGTCATCCATTTATTCATATAGTAAGCTTTAATTGAGAGTCTACCTTGTGTCAGCACTTTTTAGCTGCTGGAATTTCACTGGAATTGAAATATATAAAAGACTATATTTAAGGATCTTAAATAATCTTAGGGAAAACGCCCTGCAGGAAAATTAAGTAATCATGATGAGTGTGGTGATACTAAATCATTCAGAATGTAGTTGTGTAACTTAAAATTTTGTATAAGATGAACAACGGAAGTCAGTGAAACCAGAGCCAGTCTGTGCAGTCATAAATTGAATGTGTAAACTCATCAAAAAATGGTGATCATAAATATAACCCTTCAGTATTTCAACTCTATTTTCTCAAGAAAATTTTCAGGGAAATCATTTCAGGACCAAAACCTTGTTAACACAAACCACATTGATGAAAATATTCAGATATTTCTAAAAACGGGAAGCTTGTAGAACTGTAAATTTTTCAGAATGCAACTAAATGGAGAATAAATGGTTATAGACTATCCATATATACCAACTTTTTACTCTACACCACATAAATGCATATAATTAAAATAATAAATGAATTAATATTTTTAAACTAAAATGATTAACTCCATAAAAAATTTTTGCTACCTAAATATACAAGAATGGACTGTCTTCATTCAAAATCTTTGGCAATTACAGTATAGACAATAGACTATCAAAAAGTATTCAGAGCTGTGTTTCCTTTTTGGTGTTGGATCCTCTCCATAAACATGTTCAGGGACACCTGCTGTGGTTCTAATGTAGATAAGAACTACTTGCTGACTTCTAGGTCACCTTCAGGTTTAAGAGCTACTGAAATGAAAGAGGTAGTGCCAGGTCGTAAGAAGGCAAAAGTGTGATTAGTTAAAAATTACTAATACTAATACAACAGTAATACTATTGGTGAGTTAATCAAATGTGATACAATGCAGTCCATTTAAAGTGAGCCTCTTAGATGATGTAGACAAACATAAGGAAGAACACGGCTCTTATCTCTGAGACACTTTCCTATATTCTAAAATACTCTAGTATTTTCTTCCTGGTGACAGCAAACTTCAATGACTCCAAAAGTTAACAAAGTATAACCATTTCTGCCTTTGTCTGTTCTACTGTCAAACCTACATTTTAATGGCTGTGCTATCCCTGAGAGCCTCCTGAGGTTAGAAAGAAAACGTGAGCACTGCACAGAATTCTTAGAATCAATACAAAGGTGTGTCAAGCCAAAAATAATGTGTGCTCAGTCCGACACCACAAAGAAGCCTAGATGGTGTCGGGATCATCAGGTGGCCACTGCTCTCATTTCCAATTGATACTGAAAATAACTGTGTTCTCGATTGAAAATAGCTCAATTCATAGCAAGTGGAGGCCAGTGCATAAGCTCGGATACCTGTGATCAGAACAAAGAGGAGGCTCACATGAAAATCAGGCATGACAGACAAAATGTCTACATCAAAATCATTTTCTTTCCTGAAAACCTTGAATATGTCGGTTTACTGGACCTGCTTAAGAAGGTATTGTCGGAACACTGACGAAGCTACAAATAGCATCCCGTCTTACACACTGGTTCCTGTTCTACCTTTCCATTTGTACATGGATGATTTTATACACTGGAAATAACCAATGACTTAACTTATATTTACTAATTGTCTACCTTAGTCAATCACTAATTAAAGCATGGCATAACCAAAGATACATAAAAAAGACAGGATCTATGGTTTTAATTTATCATCACATTTATCGATGGACTTAGGGGACATGTGTGTGCAACAATGTAAATGTAGGTAAGGGGACAGTTTGCAAAAAGTTAGTTTCCTTCAACCATGTAGGTCTCAGGAATTAAACACAAATGCTTTTTATCTATTAAGCTATCTCATCAGTCCTGGAACTTATGGTGTTAAAATATAGGTTTAAGCCGGGCAGTGGTGGTGCACACCTTTAATCACAGCACTTGGGAGGCAGAGGCAGGAGGATTTCTGAGTTCGAGGCCTGCCTGGTCTACAGAGTGAGTTCCAGGACAGCCAAGGCTATACAGAACAACCCTGTCTCAAAAAACAAAATATATAGTATGTATAAATGTCTAACTTTAAAATAAGGAAAGAACGGATAAACTAAAGACATGAAAGAATCCATATATATATATATATATATATATATATATATATATATGTGTGTGTGTGTGTGTGTGTGTGTGTGTGTGTGTGTGTGTGTGTATCTTGCATATATATATATATATATATATATATATATACACATATAGTATCTTGCTTAAGACTACATCATCATCTTAATATCCAGGTCCGATCTTTTCATTAAGTTATGGTTAAGCTGACTGACAGTTATGCGAGCCAGTTATGTATTCTTATGTATTTTGTTCTGAAAACTAATTAATAGGATATTATTTTCAAACTGGGATTAGCTGAGTAGTTTATCAATATCCCAGGACATAATGTTTGTGTAAAAAGAAAAAAAATTAAAGCTCTAAAACAAACTTTAAATATGTGTTTGCTTGCTTAGGTGCATTATGATATGTATGTCCATGTTGTATGTTTATGGGTGCATGTGTGCATTCACCTGCAACTGGAGGCTTATACTTGATGTTGTATGTTTTCCCCAAAGGCTCTTCATTCTATTTATTGGCTCAGGGTTTCTTGCTGAGCATAAAGCTTACTTACTCTGGCTAGCCAGCTAGCTCACCAAGAGCTTCTTTGTTTCAGTCTCCTGAGATCTGTCATTAGTTTGCATGGATTTTATGTGCATTCTGAGAATCCACACCACAGTAGTTCTGCTTACACAGCAAGCATTTTCCCATTTGAGCTATCTCCCCACACCATCTATGTGCCTTCCTCTCAGAGATATTGAAAGCAAGTAATGTGATATATGTGCGATAAAGGTATAATGCTTCAAATAAATGCAATATGCTGTATTATGATGTCAATAGTTCCATAAAATACAAATTTATAACTGCAGAAAATACTCTGCAGGAATAGGAGCTTAGGATGCACATTGAAAATTGTTATGAAGGGATAGTTGCGCTAATAGGTTTAATCATAACTTACACTAAATAACACCACTGACACAGTAATTTATTTGGCTATCTTTCCCTTCCTTTTTATGATTCTACTGAGAAGTTACATTTAATTTGTTATATATTTCATTTATAAGTTGGGAGAAAAAATTTATTATTCTAATCTCATATAATTTACTCAGTCTTATAAAGTAAATAAGTTCTACAATATTTTTAACATGGCTTCATTATATATAAGCAAAGTGTTAGTCTTGCATTGATCACAATACCCAAGATTAATGGCCAAAACAAATAATTAATTTTGTTTACCATTCCAGAGGCAACAGAGTACAGACATTGAGCTCTGGACCTATAGTGAGGGAGAGCATCATGGCATATAGATAGGACACGATAGAACAAAGCTTCTCATACCATGGAAGCCAGAAAGCAGAAAGCTAAAAGAAGGACCCTGAGTCTCAATATGGTCTTCCAAAGCATGTCCACAATGACCTACCTTTCACAAAACATCATCATAACCCAAAAGTGGCACTAAGTCTCAAAACCCCACCAGCAGTGACTAAGCCTTTTGGTATGGCCTATGAGAATTAAATGATGCCACTTTAGATATAGCACATAAGCATGTACAATATTAAGGCAAAAAAGAAGCTAAGAAGGAAAGGGCATGCATATTGCCTTCTCAATAGTAAACTCATGTCAACTAATCTTAAAGAATATCACTTTGTTTAAGCTAACGGTTTTAAATTCTTCTCCTGTGTTGAGCTACTCAGTGAGAAAAAATAGTCCTTCCATAGATATATCCAAACAGACTGATACATATTATACGTACACATGTCAATGTATGAAAAGATGAGAAAATATAATGAAGGTGAAAAGTCAATCCATTAATAATGTTTTAAGGCTGGTGATTAGCTTAGAGTGGCACAGGAAAGGAATTAACCAGAATGACCCATTTGGGTGGGGTAAGGGATTCTAGAATGCAGGGTAGAGTAGCAAAATGCAAAGTTCGACTGTTACAAATTTCCAAAAGGTAGCCTGTTTGTGCTGCAGTTTTTGAAAATGGTTAAGTCTTATTTTTTTTTTTTTTTTTTTTGGAAATTAGCAATGTCTCCTGGTTTTCCTACAATGAACACAATGTTTTCCCCATGCTTTCACTCTGGTAATGGCCTAACAGCATTGTGGGAATGTCAGTTATAAAGTTTTCATGTAGTTAGTGTTTGAACAACAGGACTCTGCTTCCTCTTCAGTCTTTACAGTGTGAGAGCAAAATAGTAGAGAAGAGAAGATCGTAGGGTATGTTTAGATTCTAAACACTTTATTGCCTTCTCGAATTATGACCACCAGGGTCACCCATATCTGAATGCAGGAAGCTGCGTCGTGAACACGACTGGCAGCCATCTTGGAATATGATGCAAAACCCTGCTTCAAAAGTCAACAACAACAATAAAAATATAAAAATACAAGGGAAGACTTGGTGATGCAGGCAAGTGGTAGACTACCTGCTTGTCTTGTGCAATGGCTACGTTCAATCTTCATCACAAGAAGGAAAAATACAAAAAGAAACGAGATTGAAAAATAGCATTTGTTTGGTCTAGATAGGAATTTGCTGGGTAATCAGCTACAGACTTACAAAATCCTCAAGGAAAAAATAAAATATGTTCAGCATGAGCAATTTGATTGCATCCTGGATAGAACTATAAAAAGAACTATAAAGTCAAGTAAATAGCTCATATAAACCTACCGACTATGCTAACTCTAAACCTATAAATAAAATCAATGGGTTTGAATTTCAAGAGTTATCATTTTCTGAACAGCTGACTGTTAAACTTAATGAGAAAAGACTGCTAATGTGACACTTGTTTTATGTTCTTTTTCTATGCATAAGAGTTCTATTGGGGATAAGTACGGTGTCAGTCTAATCAAAATCTGTAAGTGCCACATCCTATAAGCAATTCCCTCAGACTGATATTCTACTTTCTTTATCATAGTGTTTGCCTATATTATTGCTACTATTTAGAAAATCTTATCTCAGGGCTTAGTAGAATCTATCACAGATAAGATTAAAATCATAAATGGGATGTCTGTGAACTATAGTGTTCCATTCATTTATTTTTCCATTGACATTGAAGATGTTTTAATTCATCCTCGGGGTTATATAGAATTAAAACAAAAGCATTGGTAGAGTGTAGACGCCAATAAATTTTGTCTTAAGTATAGTGTCTATCTGATTATTATCAATAGAATTTTGTTGCTCCCTTGGAGCAAAACTATAACATACACAAAAACACACACACAACACACACACACACACACAAATATATATATATAAATATATATAATTATATATATATAATTTATAAATTTTATATAATTGTCTTTTACATAAGAAAATTATAATATGTGAAATATTTTGCTATTTCTTACCAATATAGTCTGAAAACTTTAATATGTAAATAATTTGTAAAAGTTATTTTAAACCTTTCTAAACTTTTGATATCTGCTTAAGAAATCACAAGCAAGTCTGAGTAATTAATTTAAATATTACTGTTAAAACATTTTCAATGCTATTGAGGACAAGTCATGTAAAACAATTTAATAACATTAATATTTCTACAAAAGTCTTCCTTCTTTATTATGAATACATGGTCATATCCATGTCCAGTTTGTTTTTAAGGAAAAGACTTTCATTAATTTTTTGCCAGAATTTTCTATATATTGTGACTATAATTTATTTTTGTGCAGTCTGTTTCTACATAGCTCACAAACATGTGTATCGACAATATTAGTAGCTTTTTTGGGGGGGGGGGCATGCATTGCAACACATTTTTTTTTTATTGGAACTTTATTTAATTTCAGGTGTTTTCCCCTTACCCCTTTTCCCCCCTCCCTCCCAGGAAATCCCTATCCCTTCCCCCCTCCTCTTGCCTCCACTGTTGGTGTATCCCCACCCACCCTCCCCTGTACCTCACCTCCCCACCCTCGAATATCCCCCCCACGACGTCCAGCCTTCATGGGACCAAGGATCTCTTCTCCCACTTATATATAGCTCCCTTGCATATATAGCTGGAGCCATGGGTCCCTCCCTAAGCACTCCCAGGCTGGTGGTTTAGACCCTGGGGACTCTGGTTGGCTGGGATTGTTGCTTTCCTCATGCTCTGGAGTGCTAACACACATACAAGCACTAAACACAGAAAGGATAGAATATGATCTGTGGTTAGATTTGAAAAACTATTTCTAGATTTCTATTTTGTCATTTCCAAAGTCATTCTACCTGGGAAACTTTGTATTGTATCAGAAGCCACTGAAGGTCTCAGACTGTCAGGTCCCATTCATCATTGATACTTTCTGGGACTATAGGCCCCATTTATCCTATAAAAAAGCACAGCACCTTACAGTAGGGAAGGATGGGAGATACAAAAGCATTCCTTATTGGTTCTAATTTATTCTTATTAATGATCATATCATTTAGGTAATTCAGGAAAGGGTCTATGTAAAATGTCTTAATATCACTACCCTTCTTCATGCAATAAATATTGCCAAATTTTGTCTAAATTTCAAACCTGTTTTATAAATTTGTCCTAAATTTATTTTTTTTTATAAATTTTATTTTACCTATTGTATATATACAGATACTTCAGTTTATTGGATGCCATAATTCCCTTAAAAGAGATGTATAACTGAAGACACCAAGGTAAGCTGACATAATGAATGATCCCCAAATCTTAGTGTCATATTATAAAAGCATCATAATTATGTCAATGATAACAGTGCCTTTCATTGGTAAAGCGAGTTCGTTCCTTTAAACTCCAAGTTGTCTCCTTGAGTATCAAGATATGCCATCTACAATACAACCACTAACGAAGGCTAGAGTTAACTGCTCTAAAAAATACAGAAATTCTGCACCTGGCCGGTCCAAATTCTCCCGACATATGAAGATCTTTATAACCGAAAGTCCAGTCATACCCTGAACAGGAAACAAAATCAAGAACTTGAAAGTTCACCGTCCCATAACTAAACAAGTTATAATGGAACCTTTAGATGAGTTTAAAAGTAATTTAAAATTCCTTGGAGTCAATACAGAGTTGTCATATATTAATACTGAGGGAATAACACTCCCTTTGTCATGTTCAAAGGAGTATTGTCACTGCAAAAAGAAAATCATAAACAAAAAGCTTTTTGACTCAAAATAATGCGACCCTAATTGCTGAATTTTATGCATGACTTCTTCCATAAGTTTGCAATCATTAATTTAGCAGTGACTTTCAAATCCTCTAATTAGAATTTCCAAAAAATTATCCGGGAAATTTTTTCCCCCTTTTTTTTTTGGGGGGGGGGGTTTTTTTTGGCTTTTTTTTCCCCCCCGGGGTTTTTTTTTAAAAAAAAAGGGTTTTAAATTTTTAAAAAATTTAAAAAAAAAATTTTTTTTTTTTTTTTAAAAAACTTTTTTTTTTTTTTTTAAAAAATTTTTAAAAAAAAAATTTTTTAAAAAAAAGGGTCTAAATTTTTTGGGTTTTTAAAAAATTTTTTGGGAAAAAAAACCTTAAAAAAAAAAATTTTTTTTTAAAAAAAAAGTTTTTTTTTTTTTTTAAAATTTAAAAAAATTAAAATTAAGGGGCAAAAAGGTTTTTTCCCCCCTTTCCAAAAATTTCCCAATTTTTAAATTTTTTTTTAAAAAAAATTTTTTTTTTTTAAAAAAAAAAAAAAATTTTAAAAAAATTTTTTTTTAAAAAAATTTAAGGAAAAAAAAATTTTTTTTTGGGGCCCCCCAAATTTTTTTTTTTAAAAAAAATTAAAAAAAAAAAAATTTTTTTTTTTTTCCCCCCCCCCCCCCCCCCCCCCAAAAAAAACCGTTTTCCAAAATTCCGGTTTTAAAATTTTTTTTTTTTAAAAAATTAAAAAAAAACCTTTTTTTTTTTTTAAAAAAAAAAAGGGGGTTTTTTTAAAAAGGGGGGGGAATTTTTTTTTTTTTTTAAAAAAATTTTTTTAAAAAAAAAAGGAAAAAAAAAAATTTTTAAATTTTTGGGGGAAAAAAAAATTTTTTTTTTAAAAATTTTTTTAATTTTTTTTAAAATTAAAAAAAAAATTTTTCCCTTTTTAAAATTTTTTAATTTTAAAATTAAAAAAAACCAAAAAAAAAAAAAAGGGGGGTTTTTAAATTAAAAATTAAAAAAAAAAAAAAAAAAAAACCCCAAAGTTTAAAAAAAAAACCCAATTTTTTTTATTTTTTTTTTTTTTTTTGGGGGGGAAATTTTTTTTTGGGAAAAATTTTAAATTTTTTTGGAAAAATTTTAAAAAAAAAAAGGTTTTTTTTTTTTGGGGGGGAAAAAAAAATTTTTTTTTTAAAAAAAAGGTTTTTTGGGGGAAAATTTTTTTGGGTTTTTTTTTTTTTTGGGAAAAAATTCCTTTTAAAGTTTTTAATTTTTTTTTTTTAAAAATTTTTTTAAAAATTTTTTTTTGGGGTTTTTTAAAAAAAGAGCATACAAATGCATCAAGGGAGGAGACTGGAATGATGAAGCTGTGAAATGGATGAATATGGTAGGTTCTTTGAGTATCTGCTATGAATAATGTTACCAAAAATAAAACAGCAGTTTCTCATTTTTACAAATTCAATTAAGACTTGGACAGCTCAAGTATCTGCAATGGCAGGCTTAAATGTAACTGTGTGTGTGTCAGTGTCCAAAACCCCAGACTCAACATCTACAGCTCATTTGTTTTTGGGAGAAGGGGAATGACAAATTAGTATAATTGAAAATTCTGTTACATCTAGGAAAACATCTAATGAGACACTATTTGAGAACTAAGTAAGATGTACTTCAGAAAACTTGTCCAGAGAGGACAAAATTAAGATTAATAAAACTATGAACCATTTCTTGCTATGTATCCTGAGCCCACTGCACTTTTTGCTTGATTGACTCCTCTAAATATGTATTTCATTGACTGGGTGAAAAAATAAGCTTAATATTCTGAGATAAATGCTCTGACTAAGCATCATAATTTACTTTTAAAATTAAATCTCTATAATCTTCTATTTCCCTGTTCCAAGATGCATCAGAAAGAATGGTTTGCATTATTGCTTTTAAATTTAGAAAGGCCAAATTAACTGCTACAGAAGTTAAATTACTTGTCCAAAAATCACACTGTGTATTAATGCCTGATTCAGAATTCAAATCCCATTTTTCTGACTTCAATTTTAACACTTATTGAACACTGTATCTAACACTAAAGAAACCATCAAATTTTAACTCGAAAACTCTAATTTCAAACTTGACTCAAAAGATTCAGAAAAACTGCAAAATAGAAGTCATATATCATAGATTCTATGATGTGCAAAATAACTATGAGGCAGGATATGACCAATTCCTCCTCAAGAAGAATTGAGCATAATAATAATAATAGTGATTAGTAGTAGTAGTAAAATTAGTCATGTGAAAGCTATAAAAAAGACAATAGCTGAATAAATATGAGCATTCTATATATGAATTACTTTTGCATCTAGTTGAGGTGATATTGATTACATATAATGTTTTTTATGGATCATGAAAGGAAGTATCAGAAAAGAAATTGAATACTTATGATATTTATGTGAATCTACCATATGTATATATAATAAATTAATACTTAGGCCACAATAGATAAAGCAATGGGTAGTAGCAAAATATATTATATATTATCACATGCTTCAATATTTCAAAGGGAATAAACTCAGGTCTAGAAATATATAGAAAAATAATTATATAATTAAAAACCATGTTATATATACATTCATGCTATTTGCTATTACATATTTATGCTATATGAATATCCTTTAAAAAATATATAAAGTTCATCTTAACACATGCTCTACCACAGAGCAACAATTCAAGTCAGGGGACAAACATTTCAATACAGACATAAGGGTATATCAAATATAGTAATTTAACATACTGAGTTTTTCAATAATTTATTCTATTAACAAGGTTAAGAAAATCTGGAAAGTATTCCTTGAAGTTTGCCAAAAGATTCCCACGAAGACTGAGAGTAGCGTCTGAACTCTCAACTGACAGTGACTTCCAACCAACCCAAAGAGCTCTTTTAACTGGAGCTTCCAGAGGGCTTTGGAGGGGGGTGGGAAATTGTATACTTATATTATAACCTAAAAAAAAATAACTAAAAATCCAGGAGAATTGAAAAACAGTAAAATGGAGGCAATCCCTGAGACTGAAAATATACAGTCTGTTTAATCTATGCTCAGTTGGGGTTGAGTCATGAAACTACATAATGGAAATATACAGCTAAGGTTTTACTAGTTTCTGTGACAAATAATATTCCTTGTTCTTTCTCTCAAATCCCTATATATCTAATTTTGATGAAACGACTAGGAATCCGTTCTTTGTGTATGCTGTACCTGCCTTAATTGGGGGCTGAAAGGGGATATTTTATAATGTTGAAGGATAATGTCATAATCATTACAGCACCCACACACAGAGACTTAACTCATTTATAAACTTAGGCTTTGTCAGGAAAATGCTCCGTTAACTGGCTTTTCAAATGCCAGGGAATGGTTCATTAGCTTTAACTGTAATATTATGATGACAATTCATGTAATAGAATAGAGAAGCATATCTTCTCATCTACATAAAAATAATGCAGCCTCTGGAAAATTTAGGATTTCTGACACTTCAGTTATAAAGCTTTGATATAAATCCATGCAGCATATTGGAAAGGCATAGTTGTCTAGTTCTGGTACATTTAACATGTCGAGGAATAGAACCTAGCAATGATTCTTCAAACTAAATTATTCAGCATAGTATATACTAAGCACAGTGTGTTTTGGGTAACTTGGACATTTACATACAGGAAACAAGAATATGTATTTATGAGTATATTGAATCAGAAGTATATGGACAGAGTGCTCAGTTCATAGTACCTTAAGAACTAATTTAATAATGGAGAGGCTATTGTACTGATTTCCTGAAAAAATATTTCCAGAACACAGGTCATACATTGCACATTCTAAAAGGGATTTTAACACACACACACACACACATATACACAGGTGGGGGGAGGAGGAGAGAGACAGGACACACATGCAGAATCTCTGGCACTATGCCAAGTACTGTGCACGTGGCAGAATACTTTCTTCTTTTGTAATGGCCCAAAAATCACTGAAGGAAGACCCCAGACTCAGATATTATGCAAAGACAGAGAGCCTTTGTTCTGCAGAAATAACCAGTATGCTGGGGTCAACCATTCTTTGAAATGGCAACCCCACACAAAGGAGCCCAGGCCTTCTATGGCACCAGAAGAACTCTCTAGAAGAATTAGGTAATATAAAATTTCATTTGTGGGTGCTGGAGGGGGTCACAAGTTGTCAGTGGTATGCATTCCTAAGTCATGAATGTTTAACCATAATGAGATAGGGCTGCCCAGCACAGCTGGCCCAGCCTTAGATAAGATATTTCCCAATTTTTGTGGTTATCCTCAGGCTGCTTTTGGGGAGTAGGGTATAAGACCTTGTATCTAGATTTTAAGGTCTATTCCTGATGCTGGTGCCTATGGCCTTCTTTTTAAATCAGGCCTTGTCCTGAAATGGAGATAAAGGGGGTTTCACTTTCTTCAGTTTGATGGTGCATATCACAGGCTCCTTGTCATGTTAGGACACAAGGGCTTTGTTGGCCACACTAGTTGAGGTCTGGTGAAGGTGATCAGGAAAATAACAAATGCACACCTTGAAAGAGTATTAGATTCTGGGAAGACGATACACAGTGAAGAAACCCATTCAGACAGGGGAATGCCTGTATGCAAAGATATAGAAATGCCAAAAGAGAACAGTTAAATAATTTGTAACACGTCTTACAGACTTCAAGTCTGAAAGGAAGGCAAAGCTACAACAGAAAGGACTTGAGCTGCCCTTTAAGGATTCTAAATTTCATCTGAAAAAAAAAATCAATAGAAATCGTTAAAGAAAGTCTCTTAATTAAGATCAAAGTGTTATATTAAGATCCATAACTTGTGTGCAATTTGAAGGTGAAACTTACATAGAGTAAGACACATGGAAAAAATTCTATAATGTAGTTAGCTACTTAGCTGAAAACATCATAAAATAAAAATATAAAGTATAACTGACAGAATTCTTGCTCAAAATTACCATGTGAGAAAAGAGCACCAAGTCTAATTACAAGAAGTCAGCCAAAGAAAAATAACTATAAAAATTGCTTACTCTAACTACAATGTCATTGATGTACTAGTTAAAAATATCAATCTTATTTTTCTACTTCAAATTTGTTACCTGAACATCTACTATGAAGACGATATGAAAAGGAAAGTAATATTATCATGTACAGAATTATCACAACTCACATTCCATAAAAATATAATATAAACAATGACAAGCTTCTCATAAGTACAATATTAATAAAAACAATAAATAGCAATAAATCTGTTGGGAATAAGGGATTTCAAGTATGTATTTGAACTGCATCCAATTGGCACCTTACAGAAAAATTACCTTCTTTATAACAGTAGTATTTAAAAGACAGAGAGAATCAACAATCCCTGGGCTTGTTAAATAGCTAGGAAATAAAGAATTATAGACATATTATAACTACCTGTAATTCTCAAACGTTTTTGAAATTTCCCAGGAAGATTATAATGGGGCAGATTGAATTGTTTAATTGACTAGAACAGACAATTCTTTAATAGGTAGAAGAGATACTGTCAGCAAATTTCCTTGGATATTTTTCTATGCTCAAATTTTATATATTGAAACAAGTTAGATAAAAATCAATTCGTGTGTTATAGAAGCACTCCAATTCTATCAATGCTAGCTGTCTAGTTTAGTCAAGCAGGGCCAAATTCTCGTAGTATTAAGTATTGAAAAGTAAAAGTTTTGCATTCACGAACTCCTTCTGCTTCTGTGTGAAGGTGGGCTTTGAATGTCTCTTAAAGTCCTCTCATAATAGGGTAGGTATTCTAAAAGAACAATGAGTTCCCTTATTACTTCTGAGCATGAAGAGCAGTTGCAAACTAAATCAGCTTTGAGGAGGAGGTAAAGAGCTCTCGATTTGCATGTGAATCGCTCCTTTTAAAGAGTTCCCTGCTTTTGTGTGTGAGAGGGTGAAAACTCTTGGTTTCATCTGGACCCCCTTTGCCAGTTAGCACCTAGAAGAAAGAGCAGGGCCTGGGGCAGGTTCTGTTCTCCACCAAGCAGCAGGGGCAGGGTACTATATTTTTCTAACTTCTTTACAGAATAGAAAGGAACTAAATCAAGGGCTAAGTTTAGAAACCCAGTCCTAGGTAAGGAGAAAACAAAACAGGATGAGAAAAATCTCAAGATAGAAAGAACCACTCTAAACATCAAACAAATTCTGTCCTGAAATTAATAATAAATTAGACCTGGAATATGGAGACATTGGCAACAAAGCTGAAAATTCTGAGAGCTCCTAAGCACAAGTCAGACTAAGACGACATTGGCCAGAGAATTCTCCAGAAGTAAAAGGATCCCTGAGGGGAAATGAAAGACAGGGCACAAATCTGAAGTAAAACTTTGTATAGGGAATTCAATTCACAGGCTTGTGACTTTGGCCCAAAAAGTCCAGGTTCATAAAGACTATAGCTGAAAGGCTGGCAGCAGCTGTTCCACTTTGGGGACTGAGTAGGGAGCTTTGATCCTGGAGTATTAGACAGTGCTAAATTTAACACTCCTGCTCCTCTATGGAAATAAAAAAATTCTATCAGATGCGAATGAAGTCAATGGCAAAACAGAAAAGGAAATTGCTACCCACTGTTCTGTATTATCTGTGCAAAAGATCTATATGATAATTTATTTAAAAAGAAAGCTATTGAAATCTCTGCAGCTTTGAGCATGTGATCTTTCTTAGGAAAAAATATACAAACCTTTCCCAAATTTAATTAATTATTCTAGATCTGCACAGTAATAGGTTTGCATTTTTTTAAAAATAATTTTATTGGCTATTTTATTTATTGCCATTTCAAATGTTATGCCCCCCTTCCTGGTTTCTCCTCTGCAAACTTCCCATCCCACCCTCACCCCTGCTTCTATGAGGTGCTCCCCACACACCCACCCACTCCTGCTTCACTGCCCTATGGTGAGACATTGAGCCTTTGCAGGACCAAGGGCCTCTCCTCCCATTGATGACAGATAAGAGCATCCTCTGCTACTTATGCAGCTGGAGCCATAGGTCCCTCCATATGTACCCTTTTGTTGGTGGTTTAATCCCTGGGAACTGAGATTCTGGTTGGTTGATATTGTTGTTCTTCCTATGAGATGGCAAACCCCTTCAGTTCCTACAGACCTTCCCCTAATTCCTTCATTGTGGACCCAGTGCTCAGTCTGATGGTGGCTGCAAGTATAGGTCATCTGTATTTGTCAGGATTTGCAGAACCTCTCAGGGGACACATATCATACTCCTGTCAGCAAGCACTTCTTGGCATCAGTAATAGTGACTGGGTTTGGTGTCTGCATATGGAGATTTATAGGTGGGGCAGTCTCTGGATGGCCTTTCCTTCAGTCTCTGCTCCACTTTTGTCCCTGTATTTCTTTTAGATAGGAACAATTCTGGGTTAAAATTTTTGAGAAGAGTGAGTGGCCCCATCCTTCAAAGAGGGGAATATTTGCAGGAGGGGGAGGGTGTGCCTAAACTCTGGAAATGGTCTCTATAGGTTCTCTCTCCCCTTTGTTGGATATTTCGGCTAGTGTCATGCCCCTGTTGGGTCCTGGGAGCCTCTTGCTCTCCTGACATCTGAGACTTTCTGGTGGCTACCCCTGATTCTCCATCCCCCATTGCCACACACCTCTGTGTAGGCTTACATTTTTAAAAGTGAGAAAACTTCACATCTATGTGTGTTGAGGTAGATACACTGTTTCTCTCATAGAATATAAAATTAATTTAGATTGAAACAAAGGACAGATAGAGTTGTCCTTGTGTGATGGAATAAAATAATACTACATTTGAGTTCAGTGTGTGGAATAAATTAATGTTTTTCTATTATAAATTTATGCTGATTCTAGAGATGGAGCGGTAGGAACATGGGATTTAAAGTGAACTTATATTGAATGCCAGAGGCTCAGGAGAATTTTAGGCACAAGTGATATTTTTTCTCTTTTTTTTTTTTTCATTTTTTTATTGAATATTTTATTTATATTTCAGATGTTATCTCCTCACCTCATTTTCCCCAACCCCCGCCCAGGAACCCCCTATCTCATCCCCCTCCTCCTGCTTCTCTGGATGTGCCCCTACCTACCCTCCTCCCACCTCTCCATCGAATTCCCCCACACATGGCGTCCAGCCTTCATGGGACCAAGGATCTCCTCTCCCACCTATGCCCAACAGGGCCATCCTCCCCTACATATAAGCTGGAAACCATGGATCCCTCCCTAAGTTCCCCAGGCTGGTGGTTTAGACACTGGGAGCTCTGATTGGTTGGTATTGTTGCTCTCCTCATGGGGCCACAAACTCTTTCAGCTCCTTCAGTCTTCACTCTAAATCCTCCGTTGTGAACCCCTTGATCAGTTCAATGGTTAGCTGAGGCACAAATGATTTAAGAATTAAGAGACTAAGGGTCCTCCATCAGACTGGTGTCCTGGGAGGGAAACTGAGGCTGTAGCAGCCATGGCATGAGGAGACCTCAGGCCACTGTGAGTGCTGAGAGAACAGACTCTAGGAAGGCAAGCTTCAAGGAGTTGCTTGTTTAACTGCTGGAAACAAAGGCTATTTAAACCTTTGGGGACTGCATAGAGGCTTTTGTGGTGAGTGTACATCATTGGCCAGGGCCAGGGTGCTGGGGATGTCACATTTGCGTAAAGGGGAATTCTGGGTGCTTCTGGATATGACCTTATAAAGGGAAAGGAAGTTTTACCTGGTTACTGGGTTATATGACCTCTGGTGGGGCAAGAGTGGGAGCACATATATGAGTCAGCCAGACTTGCATGCCCCGGGCAAGAAGGAGTGGGGACATTCTATTCTTGAGGATCTCAGGATGAGATTTCTGGGGTTTAGACACTTCTGGACCCGATCATACTACAGTCCTGCTTTCCATGGGTTCATGGCTCTGCTGCCCCGCAGTTCAGGAATCTCATAACTGAGTGTATAAACAAAGGAAATAGAATCAGTATGGCAAAGATAGCTGTATTTTGGTTTTTATGTCTCATTAACTAGAGTATCCAAAATATAAAAATAACCTAAGTATCTCACTAGTGAATGAATGTACAAAGAACAGGTATACATGTGTATATGTGTATAGTAAAATATTTAAATTAAAATGAAGAAATACTTCCATTTGAAAAAAAAACATAATGTGTGGACTTGAAGATACAATTTTAAATGAAAGTTTCCCACAGAGGAGCAAATACTTCAAGACTTCATTTATATGAGGTCAAAAGATCTACAAATACAGAACTTACTGAATTCAAAATCAGAATTGTGTTCAGCCGACTGGAGGGCTGATAAGACCTCAGGATGATGTGAGTCAAAAAAGCATGCACTTCAGTTGGAAGAAATAAGTTCAAGAGATCTGCCTGCATAGGAATAATGACTTCAGTTAATAGCTTATCATATTTAACAAGTACTGAGAAGATCTTAGTGTTTGTACAATAACAACATCTATTAGTACCATTCTTGTTAACAAAAGTTAACCATTCCAAAAGCCCTGTACCTAAGACTCAGGGAAGATAACAGAAAAGGGGATGGAGAGATTGTCATGGAACAAAGAATTCTGTGATATTGTCTCTCCTAGCAATAAGAGAAGCTATACCTATGATACCTCACCAATATGACAAAGAAATCAACACTGACAATACCAGTAGTCATCCTAACTTGGACTGTGAAAATCTTTTGGTGACTTCTGAGAGAAAAAAATTAGTCTCTCCTAGTGATGAGGCCCCTATTTAGTTATCAAATACCAAGTAAATTATGTATGTACATATAACATTATATGAACAGTATTTATCATATTTATGCATTTATTTGTGTGCATATTATAATTGTATGTTAATTATATAATAACGCAATTTATTAGATTAGATTATTAGGTTAGATTTATGCAATTAATTCATTATTGATAAATTAATAAAAGAAAGAGGTCAGGAATTTGAGAGGGAGTGGGTTAATTTGGGGGTTGGAGGGAGTAAACAGAAGGCGAGAAATGATGTAACTATAGTATTGAAACCTTTCAAAATATAACATTGAATATGATTATCAATTAAAAAGGACAGGTTAATCAACAAAGATAAATTTCTATGAATTTTGAATAGAGAACAAAGTGAAGCAAACAATATATTTTGTGAACAGAGATTTCTGAGCTATGCAAAAGAGAGCATACCTTCTGAGCAGCCTATTTGTTCTACTTGCACCGTTCATGGAGGCTTTTGGGTGCACAAAGGAGAAACAGAAGCTAAGCTATTATAATCATAGGTATATGACTGTGCTCAGTACAAATTGATTAAAGAAATCCACCCAGGTTTGCATTAGCAATTTGTCCACTGTGGATCTGGATAACTTTCATTTTATGTGCCATGGTGATGTGAGAAAGAAAAAAAAAATGTAGTAGTACAGAAGCTTTATGCTCGGAGGAGGTTTCCCTTCGTGTAAACCAGTAACGTGGCATGAGATGATCTGTATTCTCTGGTATGCAGATGGATTCATCACTAAAGCAATAGTTCATTTGTTTATGTCTTAGAAATCTACCTTCATCGGATTGAACTTGCAATTACTCACTGACATCATAGGGAATGGTGCATTTACTTCCCTTCAAAGGAATATGCATTTCATTTGTTGAAAAAAAATTCATTAAGTATCGTTCTCACCTTACTGATTTACCTCCTACCTCTGGAAAGTGCCAAAGATGACCAGCTCTACAGTAGGAAGGATGAAGCTCGGAGTCAAGAATTCACTCTTGAACGATTCCATTTCCCTTGATATAGGATCTGTCTGTGAGATGTGCACAGAATACCCTGGGAATAGGCACATGGTTTACTTTGGCCAATATTAAGAGGTCAGAGATGAATTCTGTCTGGCAGTCAAAAGACTTAACACTCAGTCTAAGGTTAGTAAGCACATTCTTTTCCTTCTCACTTCGAATACAGACATGACCCAGATAGGAATGGTTTCTTCATCACAAGCCCCGGAATGAAGACAGTGGGAAGCCCAGACACAGTAAAGCTCCTGAGAGGCTGTAAGCACCAGGGAGAAATAAACCTTTCGTGAGAGACTCAGGCTCCTGGTGCATGAAGTATGTGAGTAAGCACGGCATTGCCTTGCAGCACTGGCATCAGTTCACAGAATCTTTTGTCTTCTTCTAAAGTGGCAAAAGAAGGTTCATTATAAAAGAAAATAGTATTTTCTGCATTTTCCTAATCTGGAATGTGGTATAATGTTTTTTCAAGACATGATTAGTACAAATTAAAAGGATACACTCTGTCAGGCCTATATTAAATCTAAATGGCCCTTCTTCCTGTGTGATCTTCAATGGACTCCTTATAGGTGTCTTCTACAAATAGAATGATGGTTTATGCCCTGCACCCAAAGAGCACTGAGGATGAGCACATGTAAATCAGGGCACTATCTGCCACACGACAACACTTCTCATGTTATTATTTACCACTAATGCTATTGCTAATACTTCTATAAGTAGCATTTGCTACTTGTCTTTGGCTACTACAATCAATGCATTCATTTTATTGCTTTGAGTTCTGAATTCAGCCCCAACCCATTGGAAAATGGTACTTTGCATTCAAATTTTAATCAGACATCACATAAAACAAATAATACCAAGTTTGTCCTCAAAGCCTTGCAACGGTGTTCCCATTTATCTCAGAAGTAGTTGGATCCTCTCACAACCCAATTTTAAGCATCATCACCCCAGTGTGTGTGAAGCTCCATCCCATCCACACACCTCTCTCTTATCTCCCATTGTTACTCACTAACTATGGTCTAGAAAAGCTGTCCTCGTTCTTTCTTGACTCTTAATTTGTGGTGTTTACAGTAGCTCTTCCACTGCCTAGAATGCTATTCCTTCCAAGATCCTCATGGCAAAGTCCTTCATGGACCTCTGTGACTTTGTTCAAATGTCATCTCTACGTTAGACAGAACTGTGACCCCCTTATTCCCATCTATATTTTATCTATCTTCCCCACCACTAATCATATCTAATATACTATGTTTATGTTGGAAACATCAAGATTTATGAGAGAAGAGTGTTCTGTTCACTGACTAAACGCTCTAAAAGCCAAAGCGAGTGTGTCTATGGCACATGCAAGCTGCTGAGTGCAGAGACTGAGGTTAGTATTAATTATTCTTTTTGGTAATAGGTCCTTTGTCCAGCAGGTAAACATGGCATCCTAGAAAGCCAACTTCTAAGAAACTGGGCCTTATTTAAAAAGCTATGAAGTGGCAAGAGGTAAATGAAGCCCAGATGATGAGGGAGAGAGACAAGATGAGGGATTTTATATTCATGCAGCTTCCACATTTGGCTTGAGGAAGGTCAGCTATTTCAGGCTAATAAGGAAATCATGCCCTCAGAAGCCCTGAGTCTGTGGAACTGTTTAGATCTGTACTTTAATATTTAATTTCATATATTTCCTGAAGGAAAGTGATTAATAATTGCAGCCAGTGAAGCATCTACTTTAAAGGACTGACCCCTGCAAGCTGTTGTTTTTTGAAGATTAAAATAGCAGCATTTTTTTTATTAAATAAAACAAGTCATGGAGTAGTGGTTTTTTTTGGTAACTTCATAGAGATGAAAATAAGCTAAATGAAAATATGAAAGATAACTAATTAGCCCAAGCTTTGAAGGATGTTTTTTTTTTTTTTCTTAGAATAACCAAATTGACTGGCTGGCTCACATTTTGACACTATGAGATATTCAAACATTAATGTGAAATGATCATGCTTTGCCACACTCCCTTCTATTTTAATAAACTTATCTCAATTCCCCCAAAACCGTCAACTTTGACTCTGGCTCATATCCATTTATCAAAGTAAAAGGATCAAAGATAACACAGGCTGTATTAAGGAGCATCCCTTCTGCAGTAATCCATCAACACAGGCAGGCGGTCCAAACAGCAGCTCAGTTTAGTATGGGAAGTGAACACCTGCAGGTTCGCCGCAGAAAGTATAATCTTTTAAGCACAATGAGTAACAGAACTCTGATAAAGTAAAAGAAAATGTTTGAAGTGCAACACAGTGATTTAATTTCACTTCAATGCTGCCTTTAATTCTGCCATTTATCTTCCATGAAAGCCCGCTGTGTCTTTATTGCAACTCTTCCTCTTCCCAACCCTTTCATTCTTTACGGATGCCAATTAATTATTTCCAAGAAATCTGGCATACACTCAAATTTCCTACAAATATCTTCATACTAGTGACCGAGTCTAAAATGCCAAAGACGCCTTAATAGAAATGAATGCTCCACAGTTCTTAGATGGAATGTATATAGAGCTTAGACATTTATGATAGGCTACCTTTTTGTATTTTATAAGATATGAAAATGCTCTTAAATATGTTTAACTTAGATTTAGGTGTAGACACTGGCAGAGTAAAGTTACTCTTTGAATGAAAAGTCTGAGTGATCATTTCCTATATTTACAAAGATGTACTTTGTATTGACCTTTAAAAATTAGTGCTTTGAGGATATCACCCAATGTATTTGATACTATTTATGCTTTCCAACTCCCCTGGATCGCTTCCTAACCACTTAATATTGTGTTCTCTTTTTCAAAACGTTGTAGATTAATTAAGTCCAATTTTCCTAACCATATATTCTTGTGTGGCCTCCTAATTGCATGTGGTTACCAATAAAGAAAACTGACTCTAGCTCTCCCAGTATTTAGATAGATGGATAGACTTCTGAGATTTATGCCAAGGATGCATAATTTGTTTGCTTTATACTACATGCTTTCCTTACATATGCATAATACTTTGAACCCAACAAACTTACATTAAACGTCAAAAATCTCTATACTTAATTCTCAACTAGCTATTAGCAGTTTAGATTATTAAAGAGAAAGATTGTCTGGGCACCTAAAAGAAGGTTAAAGAATTCTCTAAGTCTTTATTCTAGCAATTTATTTCTTTGTAAACTGTCCTGAAATGCTTTGCATCAAACAGGCCTTGACATGGTTCTATAACGTGAGGCCAATCGCAAAGGGAAGATGCACAGTGTGTCTAGGCATTTAGATGTGACACTCCTGGTTATGGCTTGCCTGGCTGAATTAGTATCAAATAAAACAACTATCTCAGGCCTTTTTTACACTCTGGCAACAAAGATCCCAGAGGAACTTAAACCTTTAGAAGGGATATTTGTCAGGGTGAATGCAGCCCTTCCTGGGTCACCTTGGTTAGGACAATTGAGAGAAGGAGCCTCTAACAGCTATGTGCTCAGTACAACTTGTTCCATTTGCAAATGGTTCTGAAATCAATTGGTCACTATTTCCTAAAACTATCACTACAAGCCAATTCTCTTTTCTTCCAAACAGAAACTCTATAGCTCATTAGTCACTGGAACGAAACTTTACCAATTTGAAAGCAAATCAGGACTGAAAAAAATAATAAGCATCCAAATTATTATGTAATAACCAAAAATTACAGATACTACCAATGTCTATGTGCTTGTTTTTTCATGAAAAATTTCAACCTGGGCTGGCAATCCTCCTCTCAAGAGACATAGGCTATCTAACAAAACCAAACAAAATACAACAAAATAAACATTAAACATGAGAAGCCTTCTTTTGAGCTATTAATCAGAGTTGTCCAAGAGTCTTCCAAAATACTATAATTTTTATTGCATTTTTTCTGTTGCTCTTGGTTGCTTCCAAGAAGCTAAAGGTAATTCCTCATCCTGGTGAAGACACAATGCACTTTGGACAGAGGGCCTGGAGGATACAAGATAGATCTACTTGAAAATACCTCCCTGGGTCTAACTTTGATGGTATCAGATGATGTCATGTAATCTTCCAAGAGAAGGAAGCAACCAATAGTTCAATGCTTCTATAATGTCTATGAACTGAAGCAATTAACACATGGCACAGTAACCATAAAGTTGCTGTAGTTGTACATCTATATTGGCTGAACCAAAATCTGCTCTATTTGGAATCTAATACTCAATCAGACAGAACCCATGCTTGGACCTGCAAACCTCATTAACTACCATGCCTAGGGAGATAGTGGATCTTAGAATAGAACCTACTACCGTCGCTCCTAAGCAAGCATAATGCCTAGCTGTATTCTAAACATTGTATCCTTATATACACACAAAGATGTACCTCTCATATCTTAATGAAGAAACTCATCTTTACAAGAGATGAGATGAATACAGAAAACCACAAAAGATAACATGTAGAGAACATGAGACAATTTAGTGCTCATGCACAATCAATCCTTCTACAACATAATGACTGTACCTAAGGCTCTGGGAACATCTGGAAGAGGAGCAGAAAGACAAGAAGAGCCAGAGGGACTGGACATCTGCTGTGATATTGTGTCTTCTAGATATGTCAGACAGCTTCTTCCAAGTAGTACAAACAATGTGCTGTCTAAAGAAGGAAGACCCCAACAGGCATATTAATGTGGAAGACGAAAAATTTCACAGGGTCCCACCCTAACAAAGAACTACAGGAACAACCCTAAATAAAGAACTAAATAATGGGAGCTGGAGATATAGTCTTCACTAGTGAAGCATCTCTGTTTGGTTACTCAATACCAAGTACAAAGTGCCTGAAATAATGTACATACAACTAATACTATAAGACAGAGCAGCTTATATTTATATGTATTAAATGTATGTATGTATGTATGTACGTACATATGTATGTATGTATACGTTTGTATGTATGTAATAACAATTAAAGACAAAGATGCCAGAGGACATTTGAGAGAGCTGGAGGTGTTGGGGGGGGAGGAGTTTGAGGTTTAGAACAGAGGACAGAGAGGGGGACAAAGATGTAATAATATTCCAATTTTGAGTAATAGAAAAAAAAATTTAAAAGGTACTTTTAATCATAGAATTTAAGTCCTTATTGAGCAGAGGTTCTATTAAAAGTATCTGCACTGTTTGTTTGTTTTTAAAGCTAATTATTTGCATAGGTGAAGCCTGAGATTCAATCTTGTGATTTATATTTGAATCCTAAGAAAGTCCCAGGGTCTATGTTTCTTAAAAGAATGGTAATTACACAATAGATTATTAAATCTCTAAACAATAATATATTATAAAGACAGTGTCTAGCACATTAATGAACTTGTATTCCTTTGGATATTTTAATACTATTTGCAGATATATATGAAATGTTCAGCTGTAAAAGTTCTTTCAAGTATATTATCTGACTAGATTATATGAAGAGATATAGGAAGGAGAAAGATCTGTGTAAATAAGTAAATTACATGTGATTTAAATAACTAAATAAATTTTAAAAAAATTCTCAAAAAAAAAAAAAAGAATAAAGGGAGTGTCCTGGTTAGTTACTTTGTTTTGCTTTTTGTTTTTGTTTTGTTCTTAACCTCAACTTGACATAAGCTAGATATGTCTTAGAATACTAATCTTAATTGAGAAAAATGTGTCAGTCAGATTGCCTTTAGGCAAGGTTAAAGGTTTTTTCCTTGATTAAATGTAAGTACGAAGATTCAGTCTCCTATGAAGAGTGCCATCTCAGGGAGGCCCTTCAGCGGCAGGCTGTGTAAGCCATGGGGGAAAATATAGTAAGTATCATCCAACTATGGGCTACAACCTAGACCTAAATCAAACCCTTTTGTCCAAGTTGTTTTTGGTCACACTGTTTATCACAGCAACAAAAATCTACTGAGGACAGGGAACAAAGAGGGGAGTGAGGGAGGTAAGGAGGGAAGGAGGAGGAGGGAGGGAGGGAGGGAGGAGGAGGGAGGGAGGAGGGAGGGAGGGAGGGAGGGAGGGAGGGAGGAGAAATTACAGAAATATAAATCAATTTCAAAAACCATTATCCCACTTACAAAATTTAGCATATGAGGGAATAACCAAACTAAAAATGCTAGCATTCTACCAGGGTCACTCTGTACTAACAAAACAGTGATTTTTATCAAGAATTTGATCTTATCTTTCTTCTAAGAAATGAAGAGACAGAAGTTCACATAACTTCCATTGCTAACCAGTACTGCTCTGTTATTTCTTAGGACAGATCCATTCTAAAGACACATCCAGTGCTTTCCCACCCTGGGCAGCCTCAAGGAGTAAGGCAGTCATGGCATATAGAGGATTCACTTTGCTCAGTGCTCAAGAGAAAAATGCATGCCCAGTGAGGTATGACTCAAGTGTTCCCCCTCAACATTCCATATGCTTGCCACATATATACCAGTTTCTTCCATGTGAAAAGCACCAACACAGACACTTTATATGATTCAGCAGAGCTGCACGAAGTCCAAAATAGAGTTGAGAAGGACACAATGGCTAGAGCTTTACACAAGGTAATCCTTTATTAGATTGACACTTTAAACACAAAATAAATTTTTGAAAATCTCTGAAACTTGCTCAATCACTTATAACCATAGACTTTACAAAAAAAAACCACTCTCTCTAAAAATCTAACTGCATGCTAGAGATCTGAGAGGAATCTCTTCTTTACTTTCTTTTCCCTCTATATTCTGCCTTGGTTCCCTAAGTAAGGACCCACAAGCTCTGGACTCAGAAGGTTACCTCCTCCATATTCACAAGCATGCTGCTTCAGTGAGAGTCTTGCATAGCTATTTGTAAATATTGTCTATTTATCAGTGGGGTGTGTGAGTGTGGTGTGTGTGTGTGTGTGTGTATGTGTGTGTTTATGCATGCCATAGCACATTAGTAGATGTCAAAGAAAACTTGAAATCTGTTTGGAAATCTGTTGAATCTTTCACCCACTAAATGATTCCAGGGACCAAACTCAGATCCTCAAATTTAACAAGCATCTTTATCCACTAAACAGTCTTGTCAGACTGCAGATCTCCTCATAGAGAAAATGATGGCTTTGCACTCCCAGTCTTCAAGCCTCAGACTTGTATTTCCTAGGAATATAGGCTTGGGATACCATATCCAGATAAACATAATCTCTTGAAGGTGTTGTGTTACCTGGCCTACTTCACATGACTCTGTCTAACGACATTGCAACCAGCTAACACAAAGTCTATCTTCCCTCTCATGCTGTTTGCTACTATGATAACTCAGAATTTATGGTATCTAAAAGTACTTACTGTTAAGAGGCACCCCCTCCAGCCAATTCCCTTCAAGCTTTTGAAAATTGAATATTTTTAATAAACTTTGTAGTAATAACTTTAAAATAGTAGCAAGCATGTTAATTTTGTTTCTATTTAAGTTAAAGGCAAAATTCTGACATTTTATTCTTAGTTATATTACTTGGCACTTTGACTTAAGCATCTGTGGTTGATGTTGTTTTGTACGGATTTGCTTGCTTGTTTCTTTTTATCTTTCAAGGCATATAGAATGTGTGTGCACTCTGTCCAGACAGTTTCTATTTGCACATGCGCATTCTGTTTACAAGGAACAACAACGACAAACAATCTCATTTATTTTTCCTCTGGATGCACCTTCCATTTTCTTCTTTCTCATTGCTTTAACCATTGCATGTCACAAACTGTTAAGGCATTGCACAAGTAAGGCCAGTATTTCCCCATCTCTGCCTTCATGCCAAGACCCTTTGTTCTTACCTTAATCAGGACCTGGCAGGTGCTAGCTGAGTTTTAGCTGACATCTAGGAATTTTGCCTACCAAAATTCAGCCTTTCTGTCTTAGAAGTCTTCAGAATTACCTTCCCATCTCTTTTACTCCCCTCCACTGTACATCTACCTTCCTTTCTTTCATCGCAAGACCAAATATCAAGTGGGAACTCACAGATATGGCATTCATCTGCTTACTCTCCTACTTGTACAATCCTGTTATCAATAGGAATTTTAAATACAGTACTTTCTGTGTACTAGTGTGCTTTCCTTTTTTATTTCTACAATCTGTTTTCTCATGGTCTCTGCTTTTCTTGCATGTAAGATGTGTCTCTGGTCTGTGACTAGTTTTGCATCTTCTTCAGAGCCCTAAGTACTAAAAGTGGCTCCATAAACTTAGCCAGCATTTCTTGTAGAGATTATAATGTAATGTAACCGATAGCATCCAGGACAATTGTCATGTTCCATGATGAATTCCCGTACTAAGTAGATGTCAAAGGTAAACTTTTCATAGGTTTTTCATACACACTTACAAATTTGGACAAAGTTCCAAAGTTAGAAATGCAGCATCTTAGATGATGTACTCAGCAGACACAAAGTGGATATTTATTCTATTCTAGGAATTAATTGATTTTGGGAACTCGTTTCAGTGAGAAAAGGAGATAAAGCCAGGACTGTGTAACACAAAAACTTTAAGGAACGGAGATCAACTTACCAAATGAAAGTCTGAGGAAAAGAAACCCAAACCAAATCTCATGAGTGTAAGGCTCATCATATGCTCGTGGAAAATAGGAATATAGCTAGAATCAGCAAGAAAGGCAGAAAGGCTGGGTCAAACAGCAAGAAAAACAATTAAGGAGATACTATAGCAGGAGATCAAGGGAAGTCAGTGCTGGTGTGGGAGAGCAGACAGAGCCACATGCATGACTGTGAATGCTGTCTTGTTTTAACTCTATATAAATCTGAAAAGGCCTTCCATGGTATCAGGAATAAAAGTAACATAGACAACCAAAGTTAGGTTATGACTACATCACTGTGGCGGTTGAAGTAGCTCAGGGGTTGTGGTAGGAAAGGCGTAATGTGAGCACAATAATGCAAAGGAAAGATGGTAATGAAAAGAACTGAGAAAAACAAGAGGGTTTCTCTCTAAACACTATACTTTAGATCTCTCTCTCTCTCTCTCTCTCTCTCTCTCTCTCTCTCTCTCTCTCTGTGTGTGTGTGTGTGTGTGTGTGTGTGTGTGTGTGTTTCTGAGTGTGTATGTGTGTGTGTGTGTTATATATATGGACATGTGGACATGTGTGTGTAGCTGCCAGCAGAGTTTAGAAAGTGACACTGAATTCTGGTGCCAGAGTCAGTTATAAGCAGTAATGACCCACCTGACATGTATGCTGGGAAAAGAGCCCTATTCTTCTGCAAGAGTATCAGGTTCTGTTAACCACCAATACACTGTTCCCTTAAGAGCGACAATATAAGTTTCATTGTTTGTCACAGGGTACAGTGCAGCCCAGGTGGGCCTCTAGCTGAGGTCGATCCTGATTCTGAAGCCGTCCATCTCCAGCTTCTACCACTGTGTACCGCCACAACTCATTTTAGGACATGTTGAGGCTAGAACCCAGGGCCTCTCATGTACCATGCTAGCTCTGCACTTACTAAGCCTCCAGGACATACACATTATTTTAACAAAAAATCATAGATCACTGAGCAATGAGCTTAAAATTTAAGAAGGATCCCTGACATTTTTGTAAGAGAGATTTGGAGGGAAAGTCTGAAGATTCAGTTTTATCCATAGACAATTAGATTTCTATGTATCTGAGGTAAAGAACTCAGAGAGGGGGATCAGAATGTAAACAGACAAAATAATTTAATAAAAATCTACAAAACAAAAAAAAACCATACAAACAAACAAAACAAGTTTTTTCCTCCCTCCATCTTCTCCTCACCCTAACCCCAGTTATTTCTCAATATACTTCCTGATCAATAATTTACTATTACCTGTTTGTCCTGCTTTAGCTCTGCTTAGACTTCGTCTAACCTGTAATAGTACTCAATACAAATCTTAAAATACTGTGTGATTTCCTCAGATGAAATATACTCATGACTCTGATACGAAGCTGTCATATGTACTCTATGAAGGAGACTTACAGATTTTTCAGAACCTCAGGCCGAATTCACAGAAAGCTCTTATTTCATCTTATAAGAAGCACAGCCCGGGAAGGACAAATGACTTTCCAAAGGTCAGCTCTCCCATTATTACAGAGCTGGAGTGAGAACCAGGGGGCCTGCGAGCCTGTGGGGCCCCTGCCTCTTAGTTGGCTTCCTGCTTTGGCTATAATTTGTATGCCACAGCAATCATGTCCATTTACATATTTTTATTTGTAAATATAATTAAACTCCAGACTATTACCATCAAGTTACCATTTTCCTGGTCTTGAGAACAAAACTTTCTTTTGTGCTTCCTTTGCCAATTAGCAGTGTTTTGAGACCTCCAGTTAACCTCAAGATAAACAGGACTATGAATTTGTCAAACTGCAGGCAGAAAAGAAAATGTCATCAGTAAGACAGTCTTGGATTTCAAACAGAAAAATTCCTAACTTTTAAATGTAAATGAGTATGGTCAGGCTCCACAGAAATGGCCCTGCAGAGTATGCAAAAACTACCAAAGCACACATATACACACAAACACACAGACACACACACAGACACACAGAGAGAGAGAGAGAGAGAGAGAGAGAGAGAGAGAGAGAGAGAGAGAGAGAGAGAGAGGACAGAGAGAGACAGAGAGACAGAGAGAGACAGAGAAAGAGACAGAGAGAGGTCTGAAATATCTTTGTTTTGTAAATAATAATAATTATAATGGCTCCTGAGAATTTTATGGCCACACTTTTTTCAGCACCAAGTTTGATTGTGAGTTTATAACTTAGGAATGAATGAGAAGAAATTAAGCCTCCAAGCCCAGGATATTGGGTAGATTTAATTATAGACTCTATAGTTACATAAAATGTTAAGCTATTGATATATTCTTAATTTTTTTTGTCTTCTTTCAGTGTCACTAGGAAATCTGCACAAGGCCATGATCTTTACAGGATCTACAAAGGCAAGAGACCAGCAAGGAGATGTGAACCCCTCTCTTCAGTTCTGGCAGTACAAAAATAGCCTAGACTTCGTGAGGTAATTAGTCAGCTGCATTACAGTCTTTAAATAGAATTAGAACCCACTTTGAAACTTACTTTCAGCCAGGTTCTCCCATTACATTAATGGATAAATAGGGATCAATGGAGATTATAGCCAGCCAGTTCACCAGACCTACAAGGCTGCTTGCAAACACTCTGCCTTCACATTACTGCTATTCAGAAGCCTTCCATGGTCTTCTTTCATGAAGTTATGTTTAGCATGCAATCTCCTTTCCCTTGGCGCCATATCACCTTCTTGCCATCCCTGAATGTTTCACATCTCAAGGCTGCACCTTCAAATTGATGGCATTTTCAAATTTTCTTTATAAGCACAGGGAAAATTTAATGTATATGATCTGAGAATATACATATGTTTCATTTTTAAATGTAGGGATGAAAAACAAACTGTCCCACCTCCCATGCAACAAGATACCTTAGGACTGAAATGGTGGAAAGTAAAGACAGTTTCTGGTGTTGTTCAGAAAACAGTAAAAAAGTAAAAGAAAAAGCAGTCACAACTACAGAAATACAGGTAACACCCACTAAAATGTTCCACAACACTTAAATCAATGTCACATTATCCAATCAGACCCCTAGGCATAGCAGGCCTGTCTAAGGGAAAATCATTAAGTGACTCTTTGGAAATGTTATAGTAGATTATAAAATAACTTGCACCTTCCAGAAATAAATTCTTCCGTGAAATCCAATAATAAATAGAATAGATATATTAATATATATATATATATATATAGATGATGGATGGGTGGGTATATATAGATAGATAGATAGAATGATAGATAAAATGATAAGATGCTCACAGAACTGTTTGGACATCACCATACTTGTTTAAAGACCTCAAACAAACAGCAGTTCACTTGCCACCGTAAAGGACCAGTGTCATATCCTGATGTGAGGTCTATCTATAAAAGATAAATATATGAGCTTAACTTAAATTTTATTCATCCAAATATAGATGATATTTCCTGTGGAAGTTGAAAAAAACTAACCCATTATTTACATAGTAATAGGTTCATCATGTATTAAAAAATGAACAAAACAAAAACTAATCATTTCTCCGTGGCTTGGGTGAAGCAATAGCTAGTCACTTCCATTCAAAGGTTTTACATTTCTCTAAGTGCCTTGCTTGTTGTTTAACTTTACTTAAAACTTTAATATTGTGCTTATGGTGAAATGTTTGCAAATTAGTATCAGAATTTAGAGGCAAGGATTAAATTACATTTACTTCAGTAAAGAGAGAATGTGGAGGGATCATGGTAGACAGGAGAGACATCACTTTCTTTTTTAAGTTACCTAAGTGAGATCCTTAATTTAAAAATGTATTTACAATATTCAGACTACTTTTAAAACAAATGTTGCAGAGAAAATAACAATATCACAAAGGCATAATCTTTAAACAGAGATTATATTTATATTCTATTAATTTTTGCAGCTTTCATATGTGGTACTTTTTCCAAGGCTGTGAGTTCAAAGATTTAATAAGAAGATGATATGTTAAGACTACAATATATGAAGTAAGAATAAGGGCACATAAGATATCAAAGACAAGCTCCCATAAACTTTTGTTTCAAAACGTTATAAAATTTTCAATCTAAGTTTATCCTCTCTACAAGAAATGTGGGCATGGGGGATAGGGTATAGAACGAGGGAATGACCATACAATAACTGGTACAACTTGAGACCCATCCCATGGGCAAGCACCAATCCCTAACACTAGTAATGATACTCTATGATACTTGCAGACAGGAACATGTTGTCCTCTGAGAGGCTCCACCAAGCACCAGCTGACTCGACAGATACAGATACTCACAGTCAAAAGTGGATGGAGCTTGGGGACTGTTATGGAAGAATAGGCTGTAGGATTGCTAGCCCTGAAGGGGATCGGAATTCCACAGGAAGACCAACAGAGTCAACTAAGCCTAGGCCCTTGGGCCTTTAAGTCTGAACCATCAACCAAAAAATATACATGAGCTGGGCTTAGGCCTCCCTGGTCATATGTAGCAGATGTGCAGCTTGACCATCATGTGGGTTCCAAACAACTGGAACAGAAGCGATCTCAAAAGCTCTTCTCTGTATGGGGAATATATTCTACTAGCTGAGCTGCCTTGTGTGGCCCAGTAGGAAAGGAAGCACTTAGACTCACACAAACTTTAAATGCTAGGGTGAGTGTGGGATACCCAGGGAGTCCCTACCAGCTCAGAAGAGAAGGGGAGGGGAGATGTAGGAAGGATTTTGGGAAGGGGGGTCACCAGGATGGGAGCAGTGAATGGTATATAAGTTAATAAGTTAAAAAAAAAGAGTAAATTAACAACAACAACAAAACCAACAAACAGCAGCAGTAACAACAACAACAACAACAAAAACCTTTTTGAATATCCTTACAAAGTAGCTTGATAGAATACATGGCTCTTTACTCTTAAGTTACAATACTTATCAGCCATTATTCATAATACAGGTCAGTAGATAAAATGAACTGGTGCTGTCAAGGATCAGTATCTCCTTCTGTAACCTAGACACTTAGGAGACAGTTACATTGTTCATGAAAGGAAATACTGTTTACATAAGTGTTTACATTCTCTGGAAAGATGCAAACTATGTTCCCAAACTAAGAATTTTTCATCATTAAAGAGGGGTTCTTAAAAGTTTATCTCTCTAATTCATATATTATGGTAAGTCCATTATCGAGAAAATACAAGGGACCAATGAGAGATAAAGTGTACCTTGTTGCTTATACAAAATATATTATTTTTGAATTTTTAAAAACTATAAGCACTAAGAATTGTTGAAAGACATATAAGACCTTGAAACATAATGAAGTCTCATCACATCTGAAAAGTCTAGGAAATCACTTATTCTATGGCCTCAATTATTGGTGGTAGAGCCATACAATAATTGAAAAGGTCAAAGGCCACCAAACAGCAAAATATAAAACCATCTCCTTCCTCCCACATATTATCCTAATTACTTGTAATATGCAGAATGTGAGTTGTTACAGAGAAAGAGAAGGGCACCTTCCTTGGCAGGAAACTGAAGAAACTATTTATGTACAGGATATAAAATCTTTCTAAAAACTGTCTGAAGGTAAGGTGCAAACAGAACCCAATCTGTTCCCACTATGGAAAGTGCCAAATATCATAACGGCATAGTCATTCCTCAACAACGACAATAGGAAAGACAGAGCTCCAAAAAAGTCATGAATGAGTTTCTCTCAAAATATCTGACCTATACTGTGGCATAACTCTGACTACTATAGTCAACAGAAGTCTATGGAGGATCTATTATACACACCATGCGCCACTGCTCCATGTCTGGCATAGTGAATGAAATACTTGCCTCTTGCAGATGCAAGATGTGATGAGGTTTAAGGGGATAAAACGCCTCTGGAGGACTTTGCTATGGGCGTATTTTCAACTCCAAGCCACATCCTAACATCTCTTTTTGAGTGGAAATTCCAGGCCATCACCATCTAAACTAATAATGCATATTATCACATCTAACTCCTGTATGGACAGTTTCTTTTCTCATGGTCAATCTCCATTCTACTATTGTGTCAAAGTCCAAGTTTCCTAGCATCTCCCTGAACATAAAAGCCTTTTAATGTATATCTCCTTTCTCCAAACTACACAACGGGATCGTCTCCCCCTATGTAGTACTTAAGTCTGAATTATCTAATTCTTCAAATATTTTTAATTCACTGAAATTAATGATTATACTATTAATTATTGATTGGACTGAGTTCCATCTACACCAATAAATGTGGAAACTAACCAACAATGTTACTGTATTTAGGGAGAAGGGACACTAAAGAATGAATTATGTTCAGGTGGGATACCACCTAGCACAGCTTACACCCTAGTAAGTAAGCAAAGGCACATAATGTGCATAACTGTTGCTGTTAGCAAGGAAAGGAGAATGTATTCTAACGAAACCAAAGCTTCCAGCTGGTACAATGATCTTGGACTGATACCTTCTAAAGATGAAAAATAATCTTTTCTATCTCCCTTTAAATTTTGTCTGCTACTTCGTTATTACAGCCTTGGCAAAGCAATACACTGCTTATTTATACGGAGTACTTGCTTTCTCTCTATTACATGATGAGGATATTCTGAAAAACAAGAAATCAAATATCTAACTCTCAAACAAAGCCAACACTGCGTTATTTGCTTTAGCAATGTCAGTTAATTATATGTATGCTATAATTATGATGCATCTATGAATGATATTAAACCAGAATCTTGAAGATATTTAGAGGGGGAAACTATTCTTTAAGAAGATGTAACCACTTGTCTAAAATCGGAAAAGTGAATTGAAACAAAAATGATCTTGAATTATTCATAAATCCTGATTTGGAATTATGGCTTTTTCAATTAATAACTGTGTATACTTAAGTTCCACAATATTTCAAAATTGGATAATAACAACACTTGACATCCAGTATGATTTGAGGTAGAGAGAGAGAACATTAAGTATGAATTTCCCATTTCTGGTGACACTTGTTTAATAAATGTTTTCTACTCTGATTATGTTTGTCAGTTCTATTAGATAAAGAAGAAATTAGTCAAAAATACACATCTATAAAGGAGTTAAACGTGTTATATGAGATCTGAAAGAAGTTAATAGAATAGAGAGAGTGGATGATATCAAAGCCTATGATAGGGGAAGAAAAGTAGGGCAGAGAAGTGCTGGAGCACAGCCTGTCTGAAACTGACTTTGCAGGAAAAGCACTCTACTTCCCTTCTCCCCCAACAAACCCATTCAGCCTAGAAATAACAAGAAAATGTCTAGAGTCACACAGGACTTGAGATTACCCCAGATAGCATGTTCCAAACAAACAATCTACAAGGAGAATGAGGGTGCTAATGGCATTTATGTGCTGTATTACATCTTTAGTCCATGCTAAGCTAAGCAAATAAGGCAAGCAAAGAAAACCTCACTGGATAATGAAATGGGAATTGTCCTTAGTTTTCTTCTTTTGTATCAGTATTTATATTTAAGATGAGCAGACTGTGGCTTCCAGGGATTCCACATTATAATATGCCCTAATCATGAAGGAAACTAGACTGCTGTACCCTAATCGTGATTGTGATTAAACCCTAGCAATTCAATTTCAACTTTATGATAATCTCATTTCCCATCTATTGTCTCAATACACTACAATATGACTTGTGCCCATTCAAAATATTAATCTTTGATTTAGAGTTCACATTACAAGGTCTTTATGTTTTATGTTTATAAAAAAAATCTAGTACATGTTATTATCCGAAAAGTGGCTCTACTCTCAGTGGTGTCATTATAGTTTATATGACGTTAAGGGTGTATTTACGAGATCACATTATTTCATGACTTTGTAGGGAATGTTATGGTTATATACTTTCCAGGGAGGGTATTACTTCAGCTTTGGAACCTTGAGGCATCTGGGAAGTTTTCCATTAGAGCATTAGTCATGTGAGGTTTGCATAAAGAATTAGGTGCCTTTCGTTATTCAAGGTCAGCACACTGGAACTGCAGGACTCATACTCTCACAGAGGCTAGCTTGTCCTTTCTAATAACTTCCTTCATCTAAGTGAGTTATTTGGTGTCTCAGAGCTCTTGCTTCTAACCTTTAATACTTTATATGCTCTGTACTCTAAGAATGTAAGAAAAACAGATAAGGGATTTAATGTCCTATGAAATAATCAGACACAATGTTTTGTTTAATTTGTAGAATGATCATAGTATTTAGAGTTAATATAAAAAATTTACATAGAGTATATAGATAACATATATTTATGTATTATGAATTAAAACTTTTATCATGTTCCATTCCTCCTAGATATTAAACAATCTTTTTTTTTTTTTTTTTTTTTTTTTTTTTGTTTTTTGAGACAGGGTTTCTCTGTGTAGCCCAGACTGTCCTGAAACTCACTCTGTAGACCAGGCTGGCCTCGAACTCAGAAATCCACCTGCCTCTGCCTCCCAAGTGCTGGAGATTAAAGGCGTGCGCCACCACCGCCCAGCTGATATTAACAATCTTAAAAGCTGGATGACACAGATTCTTAATAGTATGTACACGTGTATTAGAAAGCATCATAAAATGCAAGTGAGGCAAGACAGAATGGCTGCCTCATCAGACTGACACAGTGGAGAAAAAAATGAATAAGATAACAAGGATACTGACTGGATGGTATCTTTATCACTTGAAAAAAAAATCTGTGTTAATGTTATTCACTTAGATATATTTTTACAGAGTTTTCACATCATTATAGTTGTATATTTAAATTTTTAAATTATTTTTAAATATAGACATGTGCTCATGATCATCAGCATCACGGAAGCCTTAAGAGGGCCTTGAGACCTCTGGAATTAGAGTTAAAGGCAGTTATGAGGTGCCCAATGTGAGTGCCAGGAACCAAACCTGGTTCTTCTGCAAAGCTGGTAGGTGTTGCTGAAGACTGAGCAGTCTCCTCAGCCCCAACTATTTCAGTTGATAATATTTAATGCATATAAAATATTTTTTCACGTGTATTTTCTTACAGTATTTCTAGTTTTAATTAGATATTTTCTTTATTTACATTTCAAATGTTATCCCCTTTCCTGGTTTCCCCTCTGAAAATCCCCTATCCCATTCTCCTCCCCCTGCTTAACAGCCCACCCACTCCTGCCTCCCTGCCCTGGCATTCCCCTACATTGAGGCATCAAGCCGTGACAATACCAAGGGCCTCTCCTCTCTGACACCTGACAATTCCATCCTCTGCTACATATGCGGTTGGAGCCATGGGTCCCTCCATGTATACTCTTTGGTTGGTGGTTTAGTCCCTGGGAGCTCTGGGGGGGGGGGTCTGGTTGGTTGATATTATTGCTCTTCCTATGGGGTTGCAAACCCCTTCAGCTCCTTTCTCTAGCTCCTCCATGAGAACCATGTGCTCAGTCCAAAGGTTGACTACAAGCATCCACCTCTGTATTTGTCAGGCTCTTGTAGAGCCTCCTGGAATGAGTAGCTGTAGGCTGGAATCAGGTGGACACCATTAACTTTTTATATACTTTGATATAAATCCATTCTTCTGTATTGTACATTGGCTAGATCTTTTTTTTTACATATAAATTTCTGAATCCAGCATTGGATTCATAAAATAGTAGTGCCCCGAGAATTTTTTCATTTTATAAATATGGACATATTTCAATATATACATGTGTGTGTGTGTGTATTTATGTATATATGTATATTATATATTGTATATATATATATATGTATATATATAAAAGTCACCAATTATAATAGCAAAATTTTACATATTTGGAAGATTCAAAACACACAGAATGGTTCCAGTAGGTCACATCATTCACTTTGACAACACTTCTTAAATATGATGGAAATACTTGACATAATTCTTCTTTTTAAAACAAAATATTATTGCATCAATAGAGAAATTACCCTAGCTATCCACTCAGAAAAGTTTTACCCTGAGACAGTGATTAATTTCTTTGTGTGTATTAAAACATTCAAAAGTTCAAAGTCTGAGATTTAAAAAGATAAACAACTTCTGTCCCTTTTTAAAAATCAGGTTTCTAATTTATAATCATTGAATACACAAAGAGAAATATAGTTTATTATCACTTCTTGACTAAATGGTTTATTGTTTAAGGTATCTTACCTATGTTGCTTCTCATTATTAATGCAAACATCCAAACAATGAAAAGGACAAATGATGTACTGGAATGTCACTTAAATACTTTGCCTTTGTGAATTCTCTACAATTGTCTCTAAGAAACCTGGGGCTCTGTAAAACATACGTTAAGTACTAGTTCAGTATTCAGCACACATTTGAAAGCTCTGCACCTGCATGGCTATTTGTGTAATGGAAGTCCTCCAAGCACAAAGCCTTCATAGCATAACCTTTTCACTCCAAACTGTTACCTTAGATTCTGTCTTTGTGCTCATCAACATCCAACTCAATCAAGCTGTAGACTTAGGAGGTAGCTATATTTTTCTTTCTCCCAAACAACTACATTAGATTCTATCTGATGTTATCAATAACTGGATATTCTCCTGGCATTCTTTCATCCATCATTTCTTCCTATTATGACCGAGATCTTAGAAAGCAGTGGACACAAAGCTAAATAGTGACTCAGGCTGTACCACACAGTCATAGGCACTGTGCCTTCTTCTGTGACTGACAGATGGGGTACATTCTTAGACTTTTCAAGCTAGGCTATGCTGCTTGTCTTTTAAATGATAAATATAAATAAATGAATGGATAGATATATAATTAATCTACAAAGGTTGTATAAAATATTTCATAGAATCATTTTGAGATGAATTCATGTATGAATACACATATTGAAATCTTAAGATGTCAACTTCCTTCTCAAAAATCCCCAGTGTGATTGTAAATATTCTCTGACACATCTTCTCACAGATAGAAAGAGACAGGAATTTTAGCTAATGCAGTTTGCCTTGGGAGAAGACTGGTTCCAGGACCACCTTTATAGATATATTTTTTTCAAGAGTTGCACATAGGATGGCATATTTGCATATATCTTATGAATGACTTCCTTTATACCATAAATTATTACAGGCAAGTTATAATGCATTCAATGGAAAGTTGTTTATAAACCTGTGGAGTTCACTTTATTTTTTTCAATGTCCAATGTACAACAGCTGGAATATAGTTGATACTTAAAAATTACCAAATAATGAATGAGAATTTTTCCTAATTATCTACATGTGTCTTAGTTTTACTATATTGTGCAAGACTCAAGTGTATATCTCAATTCACTATTAGTCTCTATAATTAGTAAAATTCTTAGTACTATAAACTACTATACTAGCAATAAGCTAAACTTTATAGGATGTTTAACCTTGTAATATACTGCTTCCAGAATGTAGAAAACTCTAATTCCATTTTTAAAAGCATTTTTCTAAGCATCCATAGGCTTTAGGAAAAGTAAGATAGCATAAGAAATTCACTCAATACACATGATTATAGAGACTACTATGCTCACTTCTAGGAAGAAAAGGTTTACTGAGTATTTCAAAGTCTCAAATGCTTCACGAATTTACGTGTCATCCTTGCGCAGGGGCCATGCTAATCTTCTCTGTATCGTTCCAATTTTAGAAGGAGAGACAGACCATTCCACCTGGATATCCATCCTATGTGCAGTCACCAAAGTTAGAGGTTGATGTGATGTCAGGATGTACATGCTGACAGGAGCCTGATATAGCTGTCTCCTTAGAAGTCTGCAAGAGTCTGACATACTCAGAGGCAGAAGCTCACAGCTAACCATTAAACTGATCATGGGGTTCCCAATGGAGAAGATAGAGTGAAGGCTGAAGGAGTTGAGAGGATTTGGGACACCATGAGGAAAGCAACAATACCAACCAACCAGAGCCCCAGGGTCTAAACCACCAGCCTGGGAGGCTTAGGGAGGGACCAATGGCTCCAGCTATATATGCAAGGGAGCTATATATAAGGGGAGAAGAGATCCTTGGTCCCATGAAGGCTGGACATCGTTGGGGGGGGGGTATTCGAGGGTGGGGAGGTGAGGTACAGGTACGGGGGAGGGTGGGTGGGGGTACACCAACATGGAGGCAGGAGGATGGGGAAAGGGATAGTGAGTTCCTGGGAGGGAGGGGGGGGGAAATGGGGTAAGGAGAGAATATCTGAAATGTAAAAAAATTTCCAATAAAAAAATAAATAAATGAATAAATAAAAAAGGAAAAAAAAAAGTCTCAAATGCTGCTGTAACTCTATTCTTAACTGCTATAGGGAAAGACAGGAGAGAATGCAGCACCAAGAGTTGGCAGGGTTCAGGGAAGGCTGCAGCAGAAATATTTTTTACCATGGTAATTTTGGGGACATGTCACATTCCACAATGAAGGGAACTGCTAACCAGGTCCACATTTATCTGAACTCCAAAAATAAATAACATAAAGCCCATAACTCTAAACCCAAGCACCAGACCTCTGCACAAGAGCCAATAAATAAAATCATTAAATCATGGTCTTAGTTCTACCACATGCACCTTGCTGTGTGCGCTGGATATGCTGGAGAATTTGGGTCTGCAATCATAAACTTTGGATTGTTTGTGTCTGTGTGTGTGTGTGTGTGTGTGTGTGTGTGTGTGTGTGTGTGTTTCTATGTAGATGTATGCATTCTCTGATTTTACAATTTTTAACATACATGTCGTATGTATTACGTAGTCAAGTGTATGTGTTATATATTGTATACTATGCTATACATAGTTAATATTCAATCTAAGTTATGTTTGTATATTAAATAAATCATAATATAAAATTATAGTTCATAAACACATGTCTTATCCAAAGTAAAAATGTACATGTTTATGAAGATAATAATTTTACAAAACCTTTAGTGGAAGATGAATTTAATACAATCAATAATAGCAGAGTACTTCTTTTCCTCTAATACAATTTGAATCTTTGTACAAAAGCCCAGAGGAATATGTGAGATTAGGACAGATTTTTCTTTCAGCTGTCACTTGGCTATTGAAGTTTGTAAGTGACCTCATGTTTACATCTAGCCCACCAGTATATATATTGCTTATATCAGCATTTTTTTCAAACTAGATGTTTCATTGGAAGAACAGTTTGGGTGTTTGCCATTGATTTTGCATTCAGTGGCTGTTAGCAGGTGTTTAGTCACAGATCATCCCAGGAACAGAATTTTTTTCCTTATGTTGAACCAGACGAAAAGCTGAGATAGAAATAACACGAATGTGCTACCACTTTAAACATTTTGAAATCAAGCATGTTGATTAAAAATTCACAGATTTGACTTGAAGTTTTCTGGTGAAGTCATCATCACTCCAAAATAATTGTTATCAACTTTTTCATCTTTATGATCTGCTCTTGTCTCCTTTATAAAAATCTGGAAATTAAACGCAACACGTTTCCATTACTGCTCTGGACGTCTGTAAATTTAGAAACAGATCAGAGAATATGAGAGTTTAGATTCTCTCAGTTACATTAACCTGTCTAACACTGAGTACAGATAATTCCTGGATTGCTTGTTGGTGCTCTCAAAGTGCACTTTATTACAAGGCACAGAAATCTAGGGAAATTAATGCTGTTACAAAAGCCCAACTTTTCATGCTTCTTAGTTATAAAGGTGAACACCTGCAATCTTAACATTGTATTAGCATAGAATTTTGCAATTTAATAAAATAAACTGGTTGAGAAAAGGAACTGTATTCATTCAATAAAAATGATGCCTATAATCTGAAAGCAGCACTTAGATTATCTGAATTAAAAGGGCAACAGATGAAAGCTTTAATGATGTAGTCATTTTTCACTGATAACACTGATAAAGTTCTATAGTAAAATGATGTCATCCTATATACCTGCAAGTTCTGAAGAACCTTATTTATGTCCTATAAAGTTACTAAAATCTTTATCCCTTACATAGACAAATTTATTTAATATATAGTGAGTATACATATAAAATATTTATATATCTAGTCATTGCATTAATATAGAAGCTAAAATGGAAGTACATAAAATAAGCAGTAAATATTTTTACCTTTGCATGTATCTTTTGATAGCTATCATGAAGGACACTGAAACAGAGAGTAAAATAACACTGTGGCTGATAAATAATAAAAATGTAAGTCTAAGGGGGCCATAGATCTTCTATGTATAATTCAGTGATGCTTGAAAGGTATTTACAACCATACCTGGCTTAAAATAGCTGCTCAAAGAGAAACCATGGGAATGATTTTACCTACACAATATTTTCAATAAAGCTTCCTTAGAACTTCTTTCTTGGTTGGGATGTTCCTTGAAAAGGACCAGCCTCAGGGAGCATCTGCATATCTGCAACTAACTCTAAAAAATAATCCAAATCAAATGTACCCTATAAAGCAAAGCATGAAGTGATATATTAAGAAACTCAAGTAGACCCCCCAGAGTTCCCAGAGTCTAAACCACCAACCAAAGAGTACACATGAAGGGACCCATAGCTCTAGCCACATATGTAGTAGAAGATGGCATTATCTGGTCCTATGAAGGCTCGATGCCCCAGTGTAGGGGAATGCAAGGGCAGGGAAGTAGGAGAGGGTGGGTGGATGGGTGGGGGAGCATCGTCCTAGAATCAGGGGGAGGGGGCACAGGATAGAGAGGTTACAGAAGGGAAAGCAGGAAAGGAGATAGCATTTGAAATGTAAATACATAAAATATCCAATTTTTTTTTTAAAAGAAGATAGACTCAAGTAGTGACTAGTCAAGACAATAATTCCTATAAACATTTCTTGACTAAACAATAAAAAGAGGTGCAATAATTCCAGAAAGGCACAGTAAAGCACCCTCTTTTGCTAGCAAAGGTTTTTGCGTACATAAATGTGCCCAATGTGTATAATATCAGTTCTGGAGGCAAAGAGAGAGGGAATCTTAGAGCTTTCTGCTCCAATATGCTTAATGTGAAAACATCAAGGTTCAGGGAGAGACCCTAATCAACAAGGTAGACAGTAGTAAAGAAAGATACCATTGACCTCCAGACTCCAATTACATGCAAACACATGCTTGTGCATGATTATAGACATCCATGCATGTACACACAAATGAACATGTGCACCCACAGACACACATCTTATATTTCTAAAATACAAAGGATGGAATTTGATTAAGTATATCCTTCATTATGGTGGAAGTAGTCTATCTTAATAGTCAAAAGTATAGGGGTGAGAGGTGATGGCTTTCTTTGTGATTTTAGAGTCCTTTGTTAGCAAGACCATAGATTCACAATGCATTTATTCACAATGAATCTTAAAGGTTATGTTTCAATCATGTCTTACCATAGGCTGCTGACACCACCTTTCCCATCAAAGAAACTGCTTCTTAGCTCATTTGTGTGAGCAGCAGTAGCCAGTGCTCCTACTTCAGGTATAATTTACCTTTTGTCTAGTGTATAATAATTCCATCAAGGCTCATGAGCCCACTTTGTGCTAACTTGACAGCTTCATCCGTTTTTAATGTTATTTGAAAACTAATAATCATAAATGTTTTTAACAATATGGTTAGGAATCTCCCCTTGAACTTCTCAATGGAAGGCCTCTTATGAGAGTTAGCACTGGCACAAGTTCTGCCCCTATCAGCTCAGGAAAACTAGATAAATCTATAATAATTACTTTATTTTGTTAAAGGTGGTTTGTGGAGCATGTTAAAAATACTTTCATCATATTTGAAGTAAAATAGAGAATACTATGCTCTGTTTAATCATTCCTTTATTTTATGGTGAATTACATGTTCAAATTACTCTGTCCCTCCAGAAAACAAAATTCAAATATTGAATTCTAATCTGTAAATGTTGGTACGAAGTGATAAATTCTCTGGGAAGAAGTTCTGCCATGAAACTGAGGCTTCTCTAAATGAAATTACTGTCCCTTCAAAGGGACTCTAGCAAACTCTCATTGTTTTTCTTTTCCCCACCATGTGACTGAAGAATGCCAAGTCAAGAATGTACAACTCAGAAGAGAACCCTCAACCCAGCCATAATGGTAAATGGATCTCAGATATTTTGTTTCCAGATTTGAGATGAACATATCCCTGTTATATATGAGCAACACACCTTGTGATTGCATATTATAAGAGCATAACAGATACAGACAATTTATATCTGGCAGAAATACATTTTATTGTAAGATATGAGAGCTTCTTTAGGTTACACAGCCCTTTTACACAGATGCTATCTCTAGGTAACATAGACTGTAGGCAGAGTGTCAACACACAGAATAAAGGCTGAGATCATAGCTTCACATACACAGTCTGGATCGTGTTTGGAATTGTGCAGTACCAAGGGTTAAACACACTGATTACAGGCGGAAAGATGATTTCATAGACAAAAAAAGAGTAGAGCTATTTGTCAGAGTGACAGATTATGTAGATCATGAAACCAACCTAACATTTTCTAACTTAAGTGCTACTGAAAGCAACTTATTCAGAACAGTGTGAAGACTGGGTTTAGCTATCAGGGTAAACGTTGCTATAGCACTACTTGAAGAAATGTGCTCTTTAAAACCAACCAGCAAGTGTATCTTGTCCAGGTTGACTGCACCATTCTGATTCTGTAGAATATACCTTGAGATAGACAGGACCATATGGGAAATAAAGGCCCAGAACCTTCCCCTTTCCTAAGATGAGAACAAAGCAGTAATAACTGGACACTATTAGAATGGCATGGTTACTATTCTTTATTTTTTCATGAATATCACTGGAAAATTTAAATGAATATTTTATCACATTTTTCATCAAAACTGTGTGCTAGATTACCTAATAGGAAGTACAGGACACCGACAAATCCTGAGGATAGAAGAGGAGAAAGGGGGAAAAAAACAGTTTTAAGAAGCTACTTAAATAATTTTGCATGAAGATGTGCTTTCCTCTTATTTAGAGAAAAAGATAAATTTTCACACTTTCACTATGCCGTGAGGCTCCATAATATGTGGTGGAACTATCAAGAGGAGCATTCATAACTGATGCTTTAAAATAGAAATGAGTATAAATAGTAACATATTCCCATTTTCTCCCAGGACAAAGCTTCTGTTTCTGATACCATGAATTTCAACTACTGAATTTTCTTTCAACTCAGAAAGATTCAATCCACAGGTTAAAAGAGAAGGTCATATAACAGAATAAAATACTTGAAATGGATAAGGAGTTAATGACCAATATCAATAAAGATCTTCCAGGAACTGACAGAAGAAAGCATTCCAAATAACCCTATGGCTTTTCAAATTTAAATAGATCTCATAAAAAGAAGAAGAGAAGTGACCAGCAATCCTACAAAAGGATGGTCAATAGTACCCATCCTTAAGAAAATATAATCACTGAGAACTATGATGGTGTTGCATTCATTCCTGTGGGTAATATCATAAAATGACATTTCAAGTGTTGGTGGGAGTGGAAGACTACATACAGGTGATGTGGTGATAAGGCTCCTGTAGCAAAGGAGCAGCATGAAATCTCCTAGGTTTAAAAAAATACACTGGAGTTATTCCAGTGAAGCAAGATTTCTTCCCCTAGGTTTGTATCAGAATGATGGAAAGTTCAAGACATAATCTACGTCAATGTATGCAGGTGCAATTTTATGGTGGTCAAATGTATGAAAACCGTGTTGTGTGTGTGTGTGTGTGTGTGTGTGTGTGTGTGTGTGTGTGTGTTATGCACGTGTGTTTGTAGTACATTTCTCCCTTAAAATAGAAGGGAATTTATGGTGCAGTATAGAACACCCTGGAATTGCCTATGCCAATTGAAAGATATGTCTACTTATCTGAAACTTAGAAAAGAAAGTGAAACCATAATTTATTGGGAACGAGTTCAGGGTAGATGTGGTAAGTTTTGCAATGGGTACAGAGATTCAGAGGCACAGAGTAAATAAGTTCTGAGTTTGGTTGCATCAGATATATATTGAATATTAAAATATAAGCTCAAAGTGTTTAAAGTGGTCAACTTTATACTATATATATCTTAACACCATTAAAATGAAACAGAATAGTGCTTTTCTGGGACTACTCTCCACTCACTACTTACATGTTAGGCATGCATCCCACCAGGTGAACCCAGTGTGATCAAATATGTTTGAATACAACTTAGCTCCTTTCAACTATTCATGCCTCACATCTTAACTATTTTAATCAAAACAGTTCTAAATTTTAGGCATCTGTTTTGAGGCACTTCAAAGGACTACTGTAATGTCCACATGAAACTGTACATAATGGTTTTGAGTTCTTTCAGATTTGATTGAAAGTACTGCTTGATTGGCTTTTAACCTGTACTAGATGTGTACATTACTTGGCCCTTTGTATGGTTCTCCAATGTGCCATTGACTGTACTTATTACCTGACTAAGTTGATATTCACAATAAGCTTCTTAAGGATACTAAGCATCTTCCTTACCCATGTGTCATTCAACAGACCCAGTCAAGGCTCGGAAGTGGAGTTTATTTATCGGATAAATTTGAAATAAAGTCTGGTAACATTATTTTACTAAGCAACTGACAAAGAAATTCAATGCAGAGAACAGAACTATGAAGAAGCCAAAAACTAAAGACCTGATCCAGCAAGGTGGATCAGCTTGTAAGGTTACTTCCAGTCAGCGTGAAGAGCCAACTTCTTTCTCTGGAATTCACATGCTAGGAGGAGAAAACTGATTTCCTCAAGTAGGCTTTTGACCTCCACATGTCTTCTATCGTATGCATGCACACATACCTCACACACACACACACACACACACACACACACACACACACACACACACAAAGACACTAAAATAAAATAATGGAATTAAAAAATATGTAAAGATCCATGCATCCCTTCTTAGTACTAAATAGAGTAAGTTAGGCATTTTTCATTGTAACCTAATGTCTAAGCTGCCAAATGCTAAGTTCGTCCTAAATATATGATTACTCCCTGTTAGTGATCTACAGGGATTCTGATGTAATTCCATCACTAAGCCCCACCATTATCCTTGAGACTATACTACTATAACATCATCTTGTCACATAAGACCTCAAGTCTATTTTGAAAGGAAGTGAGATATGATTAAATATGTGAATATACAATATGAGGCTAAATATGAAGGTGCTGCTTCAAGACTGTTCTCTTTAATTTTCTTTATTTGTTCAAGAAATTAGCTTCCCTGCATTGCAGAAGATACTTCAGCAGCTGGGCTCTCCATGCTGCACTTTAAGTTCTTCTCCTCTTTACGTGGTCTAATTCTGTTCTGAGTTCCCATGATCTGTTTTCTAATGTATACGCAATTCTACGTATCACATCAGATAGAGTCTTTGTGAAACTGTATCTAAATATGCTTTCTTGTAGAGTAATTAGACAATATAGTTAATATAAATTTTTTATAATATATGAGCATTTTAGTTGAAATAGTTAAGACAACTGAAAATATTTATTAAAACACCTCAACATCAAAAACTATAAAGCACACATAAAGATTTATATTTAACTTGAACTGTGATTTCTTTGTTAATGGTTTGATTTGAACGCTTCGTTCCCAGTTGTGGTGGTTTGATTGAAAATGGTCCCCAAAAGTTCAAAAGGATTGGTGTTACTGGGAGATATAGCCTTGGTGGAATATCATGTAGGTGAGGCCATGTTGGAGGAGGTGTGTCACTTGGAGTAGGCTTTGGGGTTTCAGAAGCTAGGCCTAGTGGCATACTTTCTACCTGTCACCTGCCAATCCCAATGTAGAACTCTCAGCTTAGTCTCCAGGGCAATGTCTGCTTGTTTGCCCCCCTGCTTTCTGAAATGATAATAATGAACTAAACTTCGGAACTGAAAGCCAGCTCCAATTAAATGTTTTCTTTTGTAGGAGTTGCCATGGTCATGGTGTCTCTTCACAGCAATAAAACCCTAACTAAGGCATTAAGTGATGATGCTGTATGCAGACTACGGAGAGGTGCAACCTCACTGGAGGAAGTACCTCACTGGTACTAGAGGTAGTGTTTGGGAATTCAAAGCTTTACATCATTACCAGTTAGCTCTGTGCATTCAGCGTGCAGTTAAAGATGCAGTCTCTCAGCTACTTAATCCTGCTTCCATGCTGTCACTTGCTGCCATTCCTCTGTACCACTGTGTGGCCTCTCCTTCCTCTGTAACTGTAAGTCAAAATAAACTCTCTCTGACAGCTGTTTGAGCATCTTTTTGGTATATGCCCAGGAGTGGTATAGCTTGGTCTTGAGGTAGAACTATTTCCAGATTTCTGAGAACACCGAATTGATTTCTAATTGGTTGTACAAATTTGCACTCCCACCAGCAATGGAGGATTATTCCTATTGCTCCACATCCTTGATAGTATGTGCTATCAAGGTTTTGATATTAGCCATTCTGATAGGTGTAAGATGGAACATCATAGTTGTTTTGAATTGTATTTCCCTGATGACTGAGGACTTTGAACATTTCTTTAAGAGCTTCTCAGCCATTCAAGATTCTCATGATTGTAATATATACATTGTACTATAAATATGTGATATTCAGGGTATCTGATAAGTGACCCAGAGAGTTATAACCCACCAGTTAAGAATCACTTCTATAAAGCAACAATATCAACCAACCAGAGCCCCAGGGTCTAAACCACCAGACTGGGAGCGCTTAGGGAGGGACCCATGGCTCCAGCTATATATGCAAGGGAGCTATTTATAAGTGGGAGAAGAGATTCTTGGTCCATGAAGGCTGGGCATCGTGGGTGGGAGGTGAGGTACGGGGGAGGGTGGGTGGGAGTACACCATCATAGAGTCAAGAGGAGGGGGAAAGGATAGGGAGTTCCTGTAGGAGGGGGAAAAGGGGGTAAGGGGAAAACATCTGAAATGTAAATAAAGTTTCCAATAAAAAAAAAAGAATCACTTCTATAGAAGGTAAAACTTTGCTGGAGCAACTGTATTACTAGGAACATGGTTTGGGGTAATAAGTAGGCAAGTAGGAAATAGATCAATGATAGGTAGACGATAGATAGATAGATATAGATAGATAGATAGATAGATAGATAGAAGAAATCACAGCCACACTTCCTGTTTATACATCCTGATGTGACTTACCAGGCTTCTACTCTTGCTGCATGCCTTTCCCACAATTAAATTATATGGCCCCTTGAACAGTAATACAGAATAAACCTTTCCTCCCTCAAATTGCTTTTTCATGGGTATTTGGTCACAATAAGAAGAGAACTAAGACATAATGAACATTAACAATAAATACGATTAAATATATTAGCCTCGTTTAAACTATAGCATAACTTAAACACAATTTCCAAGCATTCACCCAATTGATTAATCTACTATTCAATTCTTTTTCTTTATACAGTGGCATCCTATGGTGAACACTTAAAGTTGAAATCCCCTTCAAACAAATTCTGCTATTGGAATATTCTACAGCCTCATTCCTACTCTTACTATTACTTGTTCTCAGTTAGAAGAAATGTAGGGAATGTTTTTGTAACATAACTCTATGTTATCAAGGCTAAGGTGATGATGCACCAGGTTTAAAGCACTGTTGACCATCTTAAAGCTCATTGTTCAGAATGATCTACCTATTCTCTGTATCCTAATAGTACTGCATCTCTATTACTTCTAAGTTGGCTTCTAGTTATATATCCATTCTGGAATACATTGGCTAGCTGGTCCATAAGAGGATATTTTCTATTTTAGTATCTCCCAGCTTCCTTTGCCTCTGGATGGGACACCTGATTACTGCTAGCTCACAGCATGTGGGCACACACTGTGTTCAATATTTTGAAACTTGTCTGAAATGTTTTATAGTCACCATACAGTTTCTTTGTACTTTCTGCTGGCCACATGACAAAGATTACACAAGGCACAAAGATCCTGGAGGAAGAACAGAATACCCAGGTGCCTCTGTGGCCATATAGACTACTGCTAAGCCTTCAGCCTGAAACATTACTTTTATACTGTTGTTTTCTATTTTTGTTTACCTTTTTATTTTTTTATTCCTGTCATTGGTCACATAATAGGATTAAAAACATTAATTATTTTCAATTTATCTCTATGATAAATTACTTTGTAACATTCATTTCATCTAGGCATAGTTTAATATAAAATATATTTTGTGATTGACATTATCAGTCAATCGTATGCATTATGTCATTTATGGAATATATAAGCAATAATATCATGTTTTTATAGACTACCCAGGATATTGCTAATTATATTTTTACTTTTTAAAATGTTCGGCAGAAGTTAAAATATACTTTTGTATATACCATATAAAAGAATGATAATATCAAGATTTTCTTTGTATTGTAATAAACAACATAAAGCCCAAACTAAAGAAGAAAATATCTACACGTTTAGGAACAGAATCTCTAGTCATGGAAATAACACACAACTGGTAGAGGAATGCATTCATGAATCATGAATCAATGACAAAAATAGAAATGCTTTGCATCAGATGTCTGCCTTTGTTACAGAGCCCGATAAATACATTTAGTATTTGAATCTCTACATTGAGAGAAGAAACTAACATCAATCGAATGATCATTCTGTGTCAAATGCTTCACCTCATCTTACTTAGCCATCACAGCAACATTATGCATTATTTTTAAGCAGTGTTATGGAGGAAACACTCTAGTGAAGAACTCAATTCACAAATTGTAGTGCAATAAAGGGTTCCCACTTTCCTCCTTATCTGTATTAATTTGAACAATTCTCTCTAAAGCTTTGCACAACCTACATGTTCACTACACCTATGTATGAACTATATATAGTTCTATACATAGCCACATATAGACAAAGCAGTAATCTTTATTCAATAAGTTCCTACATTATGAAAGACTTAACAATGTTTATGACTCTCATAAACAATGGTCTGTTACTTTAGAGGCCACTCCGACAGATGGCCACTTCCTCTGTTGGGATCATTTCTGAGCCAGTCTCCTTCCTTCCTCTCTGTAAACCCTAATTTTCAAACTCCTATTATTAAATTCTGTACCTCATTACATTCATTTCTGCAGCCACTTTGTGATCTTGCAATTAATTCTACTTAATTCTCAACTATCTTAGCCCCTGTCTAAACTGTCACTCTCTCTACATAACTTATGACCTAATTATCAAAAATTTCAATGTATAAAAATATTATCCTTAGTAAATTTATCTCTTTCTTGATACTTTTTTTGTCTCTAAACATCTTATTACTCACTTTATCTGAGTTAATCAACATAAGGTCATTTCTTTACAGACTTAAAAATTATCAATGAGGCTCAAACACCTATATCCTGTGCTTTACATATCCAGTTCTCTAACCATCATCACCCTTCTTCAAAGCTCATTTGCTGTAGGATGTCAATTCTAATGAGGATTTATTCCTACTGGTCCTTTTAATCTACTGATCCTACAGATTATTCAATGCCCTTCTGCCTTTTTACTATGCAAAATTATGACCCTGCTTAAATCTAACTGTCAACCTTCTCAATAACTATTGAAAATTTACAAAGGGGAACACATGACTGAATACCCTCACTTTAAATCCAATTAAGCAACTATTCGAGGACTCCTAAACATTCATGAAGTTGCTATATCTTACTAAGTCACGCAGTTTTTTTACATGCAAGGGGACAAGTCATACTTTCTCCGTTCTATTTAAGCTTGTAGCACTCATCCAAGTAGTTTGTAGTCAACAGCTCTGCTTTTTTTTTTTTTCTACTGATAACATTGAAAGAAATAAAGAGAATTCAGAAACTTGCAGTCACATGTGTCAGCCCATAGTGGTACCTATATGCTTTGCTCACTTACATGTTTTTTGAGATAAATAAAATTTACTTCTCCAAAATCTCCCTGTTCATAACCACAAGTTTTCAGCATCTTTTTAAGAACCTTCCATTGGAAATATCCCATCTTCATCATTTTCATTTTGGAGTCATAGGTATCATCAAAGCCACCAAGATGCTATTTATATGCCATATCAAAAATAATCCTTCCTTAAACACCAATTTACTGACTAATTGTAACTCTGTATCATCTTACTCTTGTAACTATTTAATTTTCTAAATAGAAACATTATGCTATGCTGAATAACACAAATTTCAATCCTTATATTTTCTTTATCCTCTGAATTCAGGTTTGTCTTCTGGTCATTATTCCAAAACTACATTTGTCAAGTTCACCAATGACCTCTAAAATGCTAATCCCAGAGGTCACTTTTTAACTCCTATCATAAATAACTTATCAAACAATAAGTATTTCTCTTGATTTCTTGGCACTTGTATCTTTGCTCCCTTTGTCCGGAATACTGTTTCTCCTCTTTTAGAGGATTTAATACTGCAGTTTCCTGGAGTCCTGGACTTTGCCCTCTTCTCATTGCTCTACATAGCCACTCGTTTGTGACATGCCTTTAAATAAGTACAACGTGCCCATATCACCCCAATTTATATTTTCTACCATCTGCTGCTACACAGCTTCTCTTGCATGGGTTCTAGGGATTCAACTCAAGTCTTCGCATTTATATAGCAAGCCTGTTGTTGAATAAGCTATCTACCAAGGTGAAATATAGATGACACATTTTAAAACACACATCTCACATTTAAGCGATGAGTCTGATAAAATCAAAGCAGGAGATACTAGCAATGCAGAAAATAGTAATTATAAAAGGAATAAAGTGGATCATTCCATAAGTCAGTATAAAGCACATGAACTTGCATTCTTGAAAACTCACTAGAAAGGTGAAGATAATAGAGCAGGTATGAACAAAGTTTAGATAAGATAAGCCATTAAAAGTTTCTATCTCAAAACAATTCAAAGACCGATTGCATGCTTTAGAAAAGCCTTGCTTTTCCCACTCCCTCTAATCAGAAAAAACATGAGGACAAACAAAATCCCCACACTCCAACTCAGCGTGTGAAGAATTTTTTATTCATTAATTGTTTTGAACTTCTGCTCTGTGTATTACCCTGTGGAAGCAATGGATAACAAAGTAATAAGACCATAGTAGATAATAAAATGCTAATAATGAAGATGCCTAAGGAAAGCAGAGCAATCATGAATAACAGACTCCAAGGGCTCAAGTGATATCATTAGACCCTTCAGATTTCTAAAGATCTATCTTATCAAGACTCTCCCGTGTAAAGATGTTATATTTAATAGATAAAAGGACAATCTTTATTACTCTGAAACTCTGAAATGTAAAACAGCTTGACATTTTTGATTCAGCATGTCGGCATACCATGTTCAAATAGACTTTCTTCTGTGTGGTTCAATAAAAACTTTTATAAGTTCAAAAGAACACAGTGTCTCAGAAACATCTCTCAGAAGGAACAAGTGTTCAACAATCTTAGGAAAAACAAAGTTTGTTTTCAAAACAATAAGCTGACTTCATTAAAACTTTCATAGGCTGAAAGCCTTGGCTAGGTTGGCTGCAAGCGCTTCTTATTCTTGTCTTACTTGTTCACTGCATGCACACTTCATGTACATGTATGCTCATCTGCACTGAGAAACACACATGACTATTAATCAGTTGGCTCTGACAGAAGTAGTTATGGAAGTTTCATTTTAGAATGGGAAGGTAATTCACTTGTAACTGACCATTAAATCCCAACTTTACTGCTACAGAAGTGTAGGTGAAATCAAAATTAGAAACCTATTCACCATCAGAATCCCGGACTGTTGATGACTATGAGGAAAGACTTGATAGTATTTTACACTGGACCACATGTACAAAGTATCAGCATTTTATTGTACACATTAGGTTTGATGATATTTGCATGAATAGGAGATTTTAAAAATGACCCCCAAATTTGAATTGCAAAGGTTACTACCAGCATGAGAATTATTTCACAATATCCCTTTTCTTTTAAATTACCTATTTGTAGAGTCAAATAAATAAAATGAATTTCATTGGGATTTCTAAGCAGAAAAATAATATACAATTGCTAGTTTCAAAATAACTAATATAGCTCTTTTAAAGTATGGCTTATATCATGTACTATGGTAAAAATATGTATAAGAAAAAACATATTATTTATTATTCTCTGCTTATTCTTTATTTTGCTTGTCACATAAGTACCACAAGGAAAAAAGAAAAGTGGAAAATATGCCAATTAAATCTATGACATCAACTGTATTTTCACATGGAGATACACTGTTTTGCACTATAGACAAAAATCTGGCTTGAGAGGAAATAGGTCCTAAGGATCTTTGGTTTTCCTGTTCAAGAAAATTGCTCTTCACCAATTATTCTAAATCACATATCTCACTTTCCTCGTTGGTCTTATCCTCCTGTCCACCTACATGAAATGTTTAATATCCCTCCATCTAGCCTATACTGATTAACTGCATCTCCATATTACAGGGAAAACTTGTCTTTATCCTTTAATCCGTAATATAGACTCAGACAATCCAAAACACACTCTAGCTGAAGAATACTGCATAAACTTAATGGGTCCAGAAAAAGAAAGTTTGTTTGTTTGTTTTTTAAATTTAAATGTAGAACCCAAATGTTTAATGGCAACTATTTACCCATTCTATATTTAAAAATCATAGTCACCAACTCTATCGCTACACTAGTATGCACAGGAAATAGCATGAAATCTATTTCCCAAACCATTTTACAAGGAAAAACTTGTAGAGCAAGGTTCAAGGTAAAATGTCATGGGACTTAGAAAAACTCAAAACTAAAATATCCTAAGCAGGAAGTGTGAGAGCGTTGGTACATTGGACTTAGATGTCAAAACTGACCATCTATAGATACTCTCAAGACTAGAAAACAGGAAATGGGAAGGCAGGATGAATATTAGGAGAACCATAGCTATTGATGTAACATGTATTGATTTATACCAATACTGGGCTGATTAAGAGCCAAACATAGAAGATTCTCCTAGCACTTGTAAGCCCTGGGTGTACACACACACACACACACACGCACAGACATACACACACACTCCTCTATAGATGTTGTCAGGTAAGTTATCTACCATGTCTTCAAGTAAATTCTGCAATACACTGGACATGTCCTCATTTTAATGATTTTTATCATTAAATCTTTAAATCTTAACACACTACAGCTTTAAAAACTTTGTAAAATGTTATGTAAAAACATGACAATCCTCACAAATGAATAAGATGGAATTTTTAAATTTTTTTAAATTAAAGAAATTATGTTTATCTTGTGCTTTTCTGGCAACAGAGTTTTCCTTAACAAAATTATCTGTAGTATCATTTGTTTGTGCTTTGTTAAATGTAAGTACTTCAATTAAAGAGGAAACAGTTATAGCTAAATAATATACAATTCCTCTTGTTTCAAAATAACTAATACACTTTTTTTAAAGTATGGCTTATATTGTGTACTGTGGTAAACATGTGTATGAGAATTCTAAGGTAGCAACTTTGAGGACATTTGACTAATAGTACAGTGTGGGAAAATCCAGGGGGCCATAGCGGAGCAGGCCCCGGCAGCAGGCCCCAGGCGCAGGTGGCATCTGCCCGGGACCTGCGAGGTGGAGGCTGCCTGGAGGCCTCCAGGCAGCCTGTGTCTCGTACAGGAGGAAGGTCCCAGGTTCCAGTGGCTGGAGGCTTCAGCAGCGGCAGGCCTGGCAGGTCCCAATGACACGAGGAATCCTTGGTTCCAAAAGGGTTTATTGGCATGGCGGATGGTGGATGGATCTGGATGTACCCCCCCAAACTCAGGGCAGACCTGGGTTAAGTAGGGAGGGAGAAAGAGGGAGGTTCTTGGGGCAATGCTTAATTGGCTCCGCCCTCTGACCTTCATTAGTATGTAAATCTCTAGGGCCTGAGGCCTGTAGTTACACCCCCTACCTGTGCACTTTGGGAGGGGCTGTAATGGCCTTCGTGACTGAACATGTAGGTCTATGGAGATTGGACTGCTTGTTAGGACCCTGAGTTCTGGGGGTGGCCGAAATCCTGCCGTTTCTCCCTTGGAGTCTCGGGGTTCTAGGCCCATGCCCAGCCAAGAACCAGGATACCCTTACGCAGTCCCACAGTACAGTGTCGCTACATTACTTCTGCAAGGTACTGAAGAAAAAAAAAAGCTAAACAAAATATTCATAGAGGAACCTTGTTATTAACAGAGCCAACTTTTGCCTACTTCCTGAAAGTAAAGTGTCCCCTCCTGGCTTCGGCCTCCTCCACGATGCAGAGATGGTACTTGACAAGGACTTAGCACTCTCAGTTGTACTACTCAAGGATCCATCCCCACATCTATTCCCTGTCACAGTCATCTTGGAGAATGGACCTTGAATCATGACATTATCTTCCTCTAGGAGGGAAGTCTATAACAAGGGAAGGGAGAGATTGAGAGAAATTGAAGCACAGGTTAAAATTTTTACATCTAAAGTGTTTATGCATTGGAAGATGTATAGTATGTTGCTGAAGTTGAGAAGAATAGTGTCAACAGAGTATCTGTACTACTCAAATCTTCTAGAGTTTTAACAAGGGATGAGCTATGGACTCTCCCTGACCCTACTGGGGAGCAAATGAGCACAGTAGAATCTTTGCACTTCATTGTGTATCACCTGCAGTGTCTCAACCCTCAGGACAGTATCTAGAAAAGGAAAAGTATGGGTTGATTGAGAGTCTGAATGATTCATCTGCAGACTCTCAGAAGCTAGATTCTTCCCGACCTTGTTTGGAATGAATGTCCTTCAAGTTATCAAGTGTTAGCATCTCTCTATTAGGAAAAGATATATTGTTGAGGAACACAGGGCTTCTAGTCCAAATAAATGAAAATCATAAATGTGAGAATAAATCAATTAGTTATATATCTGTGACAGTAAAATGTTTATTTTTGCTGAAAAGATGGCAGCACTCCTGATGGTTGGGTGTTTGATTATTTAGGCTAAAACTCTATGACTATTTTACCACCAATGTTCCTGGGGACTTGATTTAAGAATTCCTGTTATGGGGACTGGAGGCATGGATCAGTAGTTTAGAGAACTTGATGCTCTTGCACAAAAGGCCTTAGTTTGGTTCCCAACACTCAAATGGCTGTTGCCAATAATATGTAACTACAACACTAGGGTATCCAATGCCATCATTGTCCTCCATGCACGAGGCACTCAAGTAGAGTACTTAAAAACATGCAGGCAAAGACTTAAGCACATGCAATAAAAAGAAACTCATTAAAATGAATCTCTATAATTATTCTACACACCCTTGCATTGTCATTTAAACTTCTTACAGAGCTACTCACTGTAATAGAAAGTCATCATAAAACTGGCTTCAAACTCTTAAGATGTCAGTTTCTTACCATCTCTCTGTAGCAAACAAGATATTTATCATAATTCACTCAAATAAAATTCAAGGTTTTTTTTTTTTTACATGACATTTTACAATGTTTTTAAAGCTGTAGTGTGTTAAGATTTAAAGTGCCAAAGTATGTTTTGGAAAATGTGTTTGAATCTAGCCTTAAGACACCATCTCCAAATACATGCAGTGTTGTAGAATTTTGCTAACACTCACTTACTTCACATGGTATTGATACTCTGGACACAGGAACAAATGTTAACCTGGATGGGGTTGGAAGTTAAAATGATCTGATACATATAAAATAATAACCATTATACAATCATAGGTTGTAGACTGGAAAGCTTAATTTCTTCATGCAATTTTGTAATCATTCTATAATTAAAGTGGTGCCATTTTAGCACAACGGCAAGATATGTTATGAGATACTGGGCTGATTGTGAGTTATGGCTGCACGTCTATACATGGTGTTGCCTTTCTAAGAATCTGCACATACTATATCCTACATTTCTGTGGTAAGTGGTAATAATAAACTACAAGGGGGATAATCTGAGTAGAAAGAGGAACTAGCTCTTCATGGGATGAAGCCAAGTGAAATTCACTGATCTTTTTAAACCCTTTGCAATCAGAAGAAATACAATTTCACCTCACCCTTGAAGTGAGCCTACTGAAAGAACTCAAGGAATGACCTACTAACCCCATTTGCATGAACTTTACTTGAGTCAGACTTAGTTTTCTTTAAAGCCAAGTAACACCTAAAATCAGATGCAGCCCTATAACCCTAAACTTTCTGTATAATGCCATAAAGATGCCAAGGAGATTAAGTCTGCAGGATACCAAAGGCAATTAAGAAGATTCACCACAGTAATTCTTAGGCATGTTGGCCTGAATAAGAAAAAGCACTATGCACAACAAATCATTTAACATGGACAATAAGTTTCCTGATTCTTTGATAATTTGATACTTTGATAAGTTTGATAATCCTTTGCTAATATTTTGTTTGCTTTCTTTTAAATATTCGAGCAGGCTGCTATTCACATATTATTAAGTGGTCTTATGTAAGCCTTTTTTTCAAATTATCAACAATTGTACATAATTTATAATCTAGGATGTGTAAGCAAAGTACATCAGTGAACTATTTTTGCTCATAATATCAAGAGACAATAATTAAACTACAAAGTAACAGAGCTTGTTCATCCTTTGTTTCTCTTTCGTGGGACTCTGCATGTGGCCATCTAAAGCAGGGTTTTATCCAAAGTTTTATGAAAGACTCTTTTAAAAGAAGTCCCTTGCTTGGATGCCAGTGCATTAAACATTCAGTGAGGCATTTTAGGAAAGTGCAGGGTGACAGGCTTCAACAGCCACTCATTCACACCGGAAACACTACAGGATTACATGAACAGCTAGCTGCATTGCTGACTTTCTTACATTTAATAAAAAGCCTTCCAGAAAGTGTACACACACCTTCTTTTACTTGACACCGTCTTCTTAAACTGCCTTGATGAATGTATTATTGGCTTTTAAAACAAGAATAAAATGCATGTGGGATAATGCATTCTTCCATTTGGAGGCACTTAAAATACAGCTTTGATATGTTGGAAGAGTGATTAATCATTGGCTTAAAGTTAATTTTTAAATTTTTTTTCATGTAGATCTGTGTTTGCTTTGCTATGTGGGGTGTAATCATTATTAAAATTTGAAAGAGCAATTGAGAGCTGCTTTTGAAGCTAATCTATTTAATTTATGAACACGACTGTGTTAGGTTCTGGAGATAGGAATATTCGATAATACAGAGTGTTGACAGAAGAACTGGTGAAGATAAAGGTCAAAGGTTAGAAAAAGAGGGATGTAGGATGGTGAAAGTCCTGCAAAGATGATAACAGAATGAGGAAAAAACCTAAAAGCTAAACAACAACAACAACAAAAATAAGACAGGAATAAATTTTAAATAAGAAAACAAAAATGAGAGGAGGAATTGACACAGCTTGAGAAAGTAATATTAAGTCAAAATATTTTAGAATCTTGGTAGTCATTACTGAGTACCCAGGGTGTATAGTACTGACTAAGTATCAAGGGCACAGGGTGGTTCTGTGGCTTTCTTAAAAGATATTTTTACTCATGTCCACTGAGTCATAAGACAATTTATCATAACACTTTTCTCTAAATTTGACAAATCTCTACTTTATTCCAGAAGATAAATTATAAGCTGAGTTCCTACTTTAGAATCATTGCTAATTTCACACATTAGTTGTAGATTTATGTAAGCAAAAACAAAACAAAATCACTCATGTCAGTATTCTTAGTGATTCAATGCTAGTAAAACCTTCCTCTTTCAAAGTTGTGAGACTACATACAAAATTTAGAATCTCAGACACAGGAAGGAATCATCTTGAAACCTACCAAGAGAGGTTGGCACAACATTTTAAAATAATATCATTTTTAAAAATTAAAGAAAAATCAGTAAATAATAAGCAAAAGCATTAATGTTAACCTGATAGAATTAAAAAAGTATTCAAAATGAGTAAAATATTACTACTTCGGGTAATAAGATGAAGTAGTTGAATGACATGAATATGCACATTAAGAACAGCATCTCGTAAGAAGTTGCAGGCTTCTGTGCCTATTAATTTTTACCAGAACAGTACATTGAAACAGGAAAAACCATGATTTCAATACTCATGAAATTATTTGAAAAGAAAAAAAAATGGTCCAACAAACATCATGTTCCATAAAATATTTATTTTCAGACTAAGGATCTTGTTATTTTAGTCTCCCAATGGGTTAGAGGAACTATCCCTCATGACAGTGTTAGCTGGGTAGATATACAGACTTTACATAGTTAACAGCATTTGAGAGATATATTCTATTTTTAAAATCCTTTCTAGGGTGTGGAAAGCCTCATACATTCTTTTAGAACACTAGCCTAAAAAATAAATAGCAGTGTCTGTACACTATATAGTTGGCTGTGCACCTGCTCGGTTATTCTGACATTCCACATTCTAAGTGGTATTCATCACTCGTCTTTGATGTAGTAACTCACAAACACAGCCTCCGGTGTCCCACCCCCTCATTTCAGTAGCTTTTATTTGAGCTTGATGAGAAAGTCTATATTGAGAACAGTAATATAATGAATGCTTACTGATTAGTATGTGCTGGACGCTTTTCTAGGTATTCAAAACAGATTAATTTTCTACCCAGCATCCATCTAGAGTAGACAGTGTGTGATCTTCACTTTATAGTGTCAGAAACTAATACACAGAAAGTTTGAGGAAATGCTAAATTATGTATTATGAGACTGGAGATGTGGAGCTTCTGCTTAGGGGATGGCACTGTAGAGATTGGGTTAATAATGCTGTAACAAAAGCCAGCAGAGTAAAAACTATTACCAAGTGTGAGGAGTGGGGAAGCAATACAGAGGGGGATGGCAGAGTATAAGGTATGCTATTTAGGAAAAACAAAAGGGGGATCTAATTAGAAAGAAAGGAAGGAGATAAATATATAAGTAGAGAGGATATCAGTAAGAATATCTTAAAAAGCCAAAAGAAAGTATACTGATAACTGCCTACCTAAACAGAAAATCTACAATGCACGTAAGTGTGTATATTAATATACATGTAGAGTTTAATGAATTTCTCTCATCTTGGCTGTTAATATTCTCTTCAAGAGTCAAAGACAAGCTAACAAAAAAAATCCAGCACCAGGAATAAGAAGTCCTTTTTTGAATTAATGGACACAGTTTTCCAATAATCTTCCGAAACATTCCAGGCAAGTGACTTTGCCCTTGCTTGTCCCCTCCCAGGAGTATAAGTTCCTATTGTTGAATACACCATTCACTTAGACCCTGGGACCAGTGGCCATTGACTTGGAATAGATCTGAAAGCCTCCTCAGAGAGGACTAGCTTTCATAGTATTAGAAAGCTCAAGCTTCCAAAGGAGGGAAGGAGCCAACAATCCCACTCAGCTCGGATGCCCACGAACCACAACAAGGACCAGCATCCGATGAAAGGTTAAGTATTGAGATTTGTAGCTTGGCAGAAAATAACTAAGAGATTTCTAATTGAATTTGACCCTCTCAACAGGAGGGAAATCATGCCTGGAAATTTAGCCAACTACCCAGGGCTACTAAAATCATAAATCTTGGAGAAGAATCCACATTGGCCATTTTACTAAAGTAGCATGTAACTATGCTATAATCTATAATTCTATTCTTTTCTCTTTTCTTTTCTTTTTTTTTTTTTTTTTCCTTTTCTCACTATGCAGCTCTAGCTGTCCTGGAACTCACTATGTAGACAAGGCTGGTCTTGAACTCACAGAAATCTACTTGCTTCTGCCTCCTAAATGCTGGAATTAAAGGCAGTCACCACTCTACATGGCCCTATGTTTCTTTTTTAATGACAGTTAAATAAAGCAAACTAACAAAGGAAATATGGTTCTCAGAGGCAGTATCCTTTCAAATAGTACCTTATTATTCATTTCTAGATGAAATTTAAATTCTGAAATGAGCTACTTTAACATCCTGAATAACCTGAATAAGGGAATGGTATGGATTCTCTCTGCTCCAATCTGGAGCAGACTCAGCAGCCCTTCTCACAAATGTCTAACTACAAAAATTCACTCGTCTTTTAAAGCTCCTAATTGTATGGAAAACAGCTGAAAGTAATTCTTCCCCGCCTAGGCAGAATCAATTACTCAGCACCTAGAAAGACCAGTTTAAAAGTAGTTAAAAGACATTTATTGAATCGCTGCAAATTCTGGAGCTCCCAGAATAGTTTGTTCACTGTCAAAAAAGACTTGAGAAAGCACTTCGGAAGAGGACAAAAAAGACCAAAGGACAATATATCAGATTTCACATTATCAAACCAAATTCCTTAAATTCCTACCAGTATTTTTTTTTACTATACTATTAAAATTTTTCCTTTAAAGTTTATTACATTTCTCATTTTTATGCATAAAATCATTGGGGTATTATCTAATTTTGAAATGGCAAGGAAGATTCCTATTAAGATTCTGACTCACAAAGTATGCGTGAGCATAAATACATGCTAAGCTAGTTATGTTTGCATTATCTGGCAGTTTCATCTTACCACATGATGTTATTCTATTTCCATGACAGTAGATTGCACTAGCCCATTACCTAGATTAAGGGGACTCCTAACTGAATTAAGATGGGGCAAATAAGGAAGCAATTGAACAATTCATAGCAACAAATTTTCATGGCATTTCCCAGATGACTTTAGTGAAATAAAATCACAATAAGTTAAGAAAAAGTACTAAAACTGTGTGTCACAACTATTAAACACATTGTTATCAAAATGTCATCTCTTGAAGTACATAATTCACATGATAATGTATGACTCAGACTTCAATAGATACTAAGAATCTAGATAAAAATTAAAAACTGTACTTATATCTGTGCTTCTTAGGAATACATTCAGGCAATTATTTTCCTATTATGATGCTAAGAACAAAATTTGAAAAGGAAAGGTAAGTAAACCTTAGAATTTAAACTAGCATTTCTTCATATTTATCTCCTGTGTTTCTTTGCTTCTGAGATTGATTTCATGTTCAGATTCATTCATTCATTATTTAAGGCAAAGTTTCCTTTGGAAGCCATAAATGAACATACCTGTTCATTGACAGTGAACTTGTATCCATGCTTACATGAGAAATAGACTGGGATGAATCTTACCTTTGTCATCTCCTAGCTGAATGCCAGTTGGACAATTATTTTTTCTCTGAAGACACCAAGACTCCTGTCTCTGATATAAGAATGGATACATCTGCTTCAATAGGCTTGTTCTTAAAATTGCATGAGACTGCAGATTGTAGTGGAAAGTAAATACTTGATAAATACTATCAAATAGCAAATAAAAATCAATCATAAAATAAACTGTATGTGAATCTCAAAAATCTTCCAAAATAATATTTCATAAGAGCTTTGTCGTAATCTACAGAACTAATGAATGCAAATTCTCATTCATTTGACCTATTGGGATTCCCTACTTGGTTTCCAATTATGATTGCCAAGATGTTGCATTCAGAAATGCAAAGGAAATAAAAAGGCTGCACAGGCAGAATAATGAAAAGAGAAAGAAACTGGGTAAGGTCAAGATTTCTTTTAAACTCTTCCCTTCAAGACTCAGGGATCTCTGCAGTACAGAGTAAAGAAAGATTGTAATGCTAGAGGTGGTGGATGACTCTAAGGAAACAGAATCATCCAGGGTTGATACACATAGTAACTCACAGACTTGAAAGGGTGAAATGGGTACAGACTTACCCTGCTTTTTTTTTTTTTAAGATTTATTTATTTTTATGTATATGAGTACATTGTTGCTAATTTCAAACAGACAAGAAGATGGTACTGGATCTCATTACAGATGGTTGTGAGCCACCATGTGGTTGCTGGGAATTGAACTCAGGATCTCTGGAAGAGCAGACAGAGCTCTTAACCACTGAGCCATCTCTCTAGCCCCCTCTTTAGTGATTTTATTTTACTTTTTTTTTTTTTTTATATTCAGACTTACCCTTCTAACCAAGATTTATTTGCAACTTATACCTGCTAGAAAAAGGAAAATCACTTCTTCTCCAATGATATGTCACTGGTCATTACACTGCAAGCCAAGTGCCACTGTTAGGAGAAGTGGAAAACACAAAAACATATTCACAGTCCTTGTTTCTCTGTGAACTTTTCCCCTCCTTCTTACGCATTCTTTCCTTTTTCTCCTATTCTTTCTTCCTGTACATTTTCTGTTTATATTGGGTTTGACGTTTATTTTTTTACTTTCTTTTGCTTTTTTTAAAAAAGATAGAGAACATGAAGGTAGGTGGGTAGGAAGGCAGAAAGAGCTGTAATGAGTTGAGGGTGGAAAAAATGATCAAAATACATTGGATAACAAAAACAATTAAATTTAAATAATAATTTTAGAAAAACTGTGATGCAACAGCTCTCTAAAGGGAAGAATATTCTATAGTGATAGTGATCTCTGCAATGGAGTTCATTAAATGCCCTACACTTTCATTTCCAACAATCCACTTGAAACTGACTTGAGTAAATGTAAGTAGGCTGTAAAGCTGCCAGATAGCATATTATGTGACTCATTTTAGAATTGATTATTTCCTATAATTTTATGAACTCATAAATTTCTTTTGTTGCTGTAATGTGGGACTAATTCTACCAAAGTTGGGTCTTTCTTGTATTTATAATTTTGGCAGAATAGCTTAACGCTGAGAAAAAAAAATTTGAAATCTTACCTAAAGAAGAAACCTTTATGATAAATACAGAGGTGAGAAGTTGAAAATACAGTCTGAACTTAATGACTAAATTTTTTTCCTACTAGGTGTGAAATTCATTTTGGACAGTTACATCTGAAAGGTTCAGAGTTGCTCTGTGTCTTATACTCTGAAATCTGAAAATCATTTCTACTAAGAGGTTACTAGGAGTAACTGCATTTATTTCCACATTACAGTCAACACATAACTCTAAAATGCAAACTCTGTGGCTCTATATTCTATTCATTGTAGTTTGATATAGTGGTTCTTTTAGTGGTTCTTACTGAAGTCATATTTATCATAATGCGTAAGAGATTGAGCAGTAACAGTGATTGACTCAAGTCAGGTAAGAAGGCATTTTTTCCTTCATATCTTAGTGATTGAAGTGAATATTGATGTGTTTTTCTTCTGAACTCATCCTTCCTCTGTACCAGACAAGAAAAAAATCATGTCTATGCTATCTTGTTGACCTCACATAGCTACACTTATTTCAATGCTTGCTCCTTCATTAGAGTTTACAAATGTTTGCTGTAGTTGCTGAGGAAATACAGTAATTTAAAAAGGCAGAGCCTGTTGGTGCATTCCTGAAGTTTACTTTGTTGTGAGCAAGGCAAAAGCAAAACAAATAGCCCTCCATACATATTTTAAAATACTGCTTTCTATGCATAGTCTGAGTGAACCTGGATATAATTATATGTATAAATTTTTGTACTTTTTTTTTCTCATTCACAATCTGAAGATAATGACTGGGAATTATTATTGATTTTACTTTTATGGCCATAAAAGTTCAAGGAACTGTGAACAATTACACCTACTATAACTAAAAACATCAAACAAAGAAGCATATTCATGGGTTCTAGATGCAGATTACCATTAAATCAATGTCTAGCATATGCAAGGCAGTATATGCCATCCCAAGTATCATAACCTAGGATCACACACACACACACACACACACACACACACACACACACAAACACATCCTCATATATATTTATGTGAATTACTTTTCCTTATTAACTTTTTGAAATCCGGTTGAAATTTCTGCTTCTGCTTTGCCTGTTCTTCTTGTTTTATTAGTTGGTTGACCAATGTCAGTGTATAAAACATGACGAAGCGGCCATTTACCTATCACATATTATAAAATATTAAATTATATTATAAAATATAAAATATTTGTTAAGGAATTAGACTTTAAAAGCTGTGTTGATTGATTTAACAAAGATGGTTTTCATGAATCCTTCCCCTGAAAGTAGACATGTGCATATAGGTGCATTCCATACCAGTTCTGCCTAAATAAATATGTGCATATTTGGTAAATAAGTAAACTATCACATCCCTATCGATAAAGCTTTAAATTTATAATGTATTTTATGCATGAGAATACACCATTGCTGTCCTCAGAGCCAAAGAGGGCATCAGATCCCTTTACAGACAGTTGTAAGTCATTATGCAGTTGCTGACAATTGAACTCAAGACCTCTAGAAGAGCAGCCAGTGCTCTTAACCACTGAGCCATCTCTCCAGCCCATTCATGTATAGTGTACACATACATGTAAGTTATCAGACTTGTCTAAAAGAAGTCAACTTGTACAATTAAGAAAGCCTTTGCAAACCACAGTTGCTAATTTCAGTAGCAATTATTCCTATATTCTCGCTTCGCCTTTGAGGCCATATTCCTCTCCTACTGTGCAAACTTAGCCTCTTGTGTCTAGTAGTTGAGCCCACATCACAGCATATCAATGTCAGCACAAGAATACTATCACCAAAAATCTCATTCCAACGTGAAGCCATTCTTTCAAATGGCTGGCTTGGTTTGCACACTATCATCTTCCCCTCCAGATTATAATTTTAACCTTATTAATTAAAGTCACTATGCTGGTAAATGACCTTGTTGTAGAGCTGTGTGCTTTTGTTAAAAATAAAAAGTATACACACATTAAAAAGTACATGTTAATTATGTCTAGACTTCAGCATAAAAATTTCAATTTGTAGCATCAGATTAATTGCAAAAGATTAATTCATCTGACACTCAAAAGTCATTTAGTTGAACATTTTGTTATCACAAGACAGACTTATCATACCTCATACCAGAGTAACACTGAATTTATCTCAAGACACAGATACTCCTAGCTAACAATAGTCCCATAATTCTTTTTTTTTCTATTTTTATTGGATATTTTATTTACATTTCAGATGTTATCCCCTTACCCTATTATCCCCCGCCAGGAATCCCCTATCCCATCATCCTTCCTCCTGCTTCTCTCCAGATATACCCCTACCTAACCCCCCACCCCACTCCCACATCCCCAGTCTGGTGGTTTAGACCCTGGGAGCTCTGGTTGGTTGGTGTTGTTGCTCTCTTCATGGGGCCTCAAACCCTTTCAGATCCTTCAGTCTTCACTCTAACACCTTCATTGTGAACACTTTGATCAGTTCAATGGGACAGAAACTGAAGGAGGGGCTGTCTGGAGACCATTCCACCTGAGTATCCATCCCATGTGCAGTTACCAAAGGTAGACGCGGATGTGGATGTCAGGAGGTGCATGCTGACATGAGCCTGATACAGCTGTGTACTTAGAGGTCTGCCAGAGTTTGACATATTCAGACACGGATGCATTGGTCCCACTTTGAAAATAGTACTCTATGTATGTTTTCAATTCATTTACTTTAAATTTGGGGAGTTATGTTTTATTAGAACTAGAGTCATCACAAACTTTATTAACATAGTAGATTTTCTCCAAAATTTTACTTATTCTTTTAAAGATGTAATCACAAAAGAGGAAGAATATTGGTATAAAAACATTACAACAGTTCAAGTTATGTGAGTGTATAAAATGTTGTTTTAGCATATATATATATATGAAATATTCTTTTTGTTTTGAAAAAACTCCAACAAGGTCAAACCTCATAATTCTGACAAATAGTACATAAACTGGAGACTTAAAATGTAGACAGATAAAAGTCATAAGTCATTTTCACATGTATGATCTGTTTCTGCCTAACCAGAGATACTTCTTTAATTCAATCATAAACTTCTTCAGAGTATTGATAACATCTGGATAACGAGAAACATTAAAACACAAGAAGTGAAATAGGATTGTTTTCAGTAAACCTTATAAATGAAAATATAAAGTCTCTAGGCAAATTGTCTAAATGCATTAATTTTCTAACTAAAAATTTTACCTATAGGGATTTATAGGTTTTTATCATAGGTGAATAACTCACAAAATTCTTATTGAAAAGATGTTCAATAGTGTAGTCATACTGTTACTTCTAGACTTCAAGTTCCTCAGTGTATCATATCTTTAAGAGAAGAATGTGGGATTTATATAGGTATCTGGAACAACGATGATGCTCTATAACCTATTCAAATTATCTGAAGGAGGTTCAGGGTTCAAGAGTTAGGAGCCATCCCAAGTGTCATGACAAATATCATTTGAGTAGTGTTACTTTTGAAATTCACAATGATTGTCATTATAATTAGAAAAAAGTTTAAAGACACTTGTAGGATATTTGGCATAATCCTAACACCTCTCTGGGTGTGTTAACTTTGCATAGTGAGCTTATCAATTTAAAGAATACTGTTCTGTTGAGCTTTGAGGCTGCGGATAATGCCTCAAAATTATCCATGGCCTGAGGTCAGTATTTCCATTTTGATCAAATCTCAGGAATGGCATATATAGCTTGATCAGGTTAGCCCTTCTTGTCCTGGTTATACTTTCATTCCTGCCCATTGTGTTAAAGTTTGTCTCTAACTACATCAACAGGATGGAAGCCAAAGTACATGACTTGAAACTGATAATGGACCCCCAAGACAGAGTTATTAATTTAACAGGCTGGCAAGCCAAGGACAGGTAAGATTCTCCACAGAGCCTTACTTACCTAAGACAGAAGTGCATTGCTCTTGATAATACATATTCCATGATGGGTAAGTAAGGCATTCTTGTCAGAATGACCTAAGACAGGCTCAGTCTTGTTAATGAAATAAAAAAGGGAGAGAGGTGGAAAGCCTTTGGGGCTGCTTGGCAAGAAGCTGACATGGGCCAAGGGCAAGGAAATGGGCTGCTTGGCAGAAATATGACATTGGCCAAGGACAAGGAAGTAGACTTCTGGTAGGAATCTGACATTAGGCTACAACAAAGAAGTAATTTCAGGTAGGAATCTAAATCCTAGGCTACAACACAGAAGTAATCTCAGGCAGTAACCTAAATATTAGGCTAGAACAAAGAAGTAATTTCAGACAGGAATCTAAATTTTAGGCTAGAACAAGGAAATAGGCTTCAGACATAAAAATGATCCTGGGCTAGGGCAGGGAAGTAGGTTCAGATACTTTGGTCATCCTGATAAGCCTTTAGAAACAGTGATCACGAGAGAGTTCACGTAATTAGGTTTAATGCCTCGCTTTTTCTTTGACTATTTGTGTTTATTTTCTTGCTTGTTCCCTGACTATTTGCATCTATTGTATTGTTAGACCCTCAACCTAGAACTTACCTTAATATACGCATGTAATCTAAATGGTTAAAAAAGCATAAAGGAAGAGGGGATATAGGATAGGGGGGTTCCAGGGAGGGGAAATGGGGAAAGGGGCTGACATCTGTATTGTAAATAAATAAAATATCCAATAAAAAAAAAAGAGAAGAATGTGAAAGAGCTTTTGCATGGTGGAAAGGTCTTTGACTAATTTGTCATGTATCCTTCTTGTACAGATAAATAGAAGCTTCACATGTCTTTCCATAATATGTCACCTCTAACATTTGAAGGTTTTGCATCCATTACTCCTAGGTTTTCTATGGAATCCTGAATAAGACAGATCAAATTGAATTGGTCAGTCAGGTTAAACTGATACTTCTTCCACAAATTCTTTCTTCACCCCCCATCTGCATATAGGTAACTGTTACATAGCACTTCTCTGTTTCCATATTCTGTCATATTGCATGGCATGCCTATGTACCTCCAGGGTCTAGCATGTCCAATACATCTTTTAGCAATTTCTGTTAATTTACAAGTACTACTAAGTAACAAAAATCTCAAAATGAGACTTAGTAATTCAATACTCATTTGATTTTAATTTTATTGTATTCTTATCAAAAGAAAATTACTTTGGATATTTTTCTATTAATGAACCTAATGTAATGATGTGGTTTATCTTCTACTACAAACCAATTAAAACTTGCATACTATATGTCTATTATTATACACAGATATAAATCTGAAGTATAAAATTAATTTTAAGAACCCCCTTTCTTAATAGAAGGCAGATGTTTATAGAGTAAGATTCAACAGTGGTATTGAACATGCAATTACATTATATAATCTCTGTTACTTCTTTGTACCGTTTGACATAATTGGTTTTGTTTCTTTACTGAATATTAGTATTTCTAAATGATTTTAACATGACTCTGGAATGATTCTGATGTTTAAATGGCTTAAATTGTGATGTAAAATATGACATCTGATGTGAATGAATAAAAGGTATTTATTCTGACCAACCTTTAAAAAAATGTAAATGTTTTACTTTTATTTGCTGTTTTCCATTGTATATATTCACAGTGAGTATTTGAAAAGGATTTTCTACATTTCCATAAATGTAAACATCCAGACAGAAATTGAGTGTAAATAAGAATATATTTTAACATAAAATATTTTTAGAATAATATCTAATAATAAGTCTGTCATGACGTAAGAGATTGATGTATAGAAGAGTGAATTCAAGATCTTGTTTTAGAAAATTGTGGCTTGGTACTGTGTGCCTAATTGTCTACAACTGATCTTTTTAAACAAAATAAGAAGATCTCTATTGAGACCCCATTTTTATACCAAAGTGATTTGGGATGAGGGCCTGAGCTGATGGAGCTGTAATTGGAGCAAATATTCAAATAGCAAACACGCCATTCACTCAGAAAAAGAGATTAGAGTCATCTCTATTTATGAGGGTAGTGGAATTGGGACAAGAGGTCTGAAAACATGAAACCAAATGTTCTGATATTTCTATACAATGATGTTAATCGAGAAAGAAATGGGTAAACATAGCAGATTTAAAGAATACTGTGCTAACCTATTAAACATCAAAGGTTACAAAGGCATAAAGATGTCTCTAAATTGTAGGTGAATAATTAAAATGAAAATAAAAAAACCCAAAGTCAAAGTTTATCATATACTGACATTGTTTTTATGTAATATCTCAAGTTATATAAGATTTGTTACTGATAGTTTGTTATGTTATTAGAAATATTTGAAATATTGTTCCAAAGTGTCATGTAAATACATTGAAAGATATCTTTCCAGCTATGTGAAGCATTGACTGTAAATTATATTTGTTTAGATTGAAAAAAATAATATTTATTTCCCAACTTTTTATGAGATCTAGGCATGAGTCTTGAAATTCTTATATTCTATGTAGAGACTAATGCTGTTTAAACAATATTTTGTTCGAATAGGTGTGTTGTAATTATTGTTGAAATGTTAGAATTATTTCTGCATCTTTTAAACACTATGAATGACCCCAGTAAATAATGATATTTATCTTCCATATATAGTGAATGAGAATGAAATAATATCTTTGTATTACAAGGATTAAAATCTAGCTGTGATGATACAATTAAGTTTCTCCTTGTTCCCTCCCTGCCTTTGCTTCTGATCACTTTGCATCACCGTGTTATCCGCACTACTAACAAGTCACTATCTTTAGTCAACTCAGCACCTACTCGGAACTCTTAGCCTCACTTGTTTTAATTTTGTTTTCTCTTGTGCGTTTATTTCTAGAGCTGACTCTAAATTTAGATGTGAGAATTTAAATCACTTGCATTTTCTAGGTCCTGACAATAGCTCAGGGAAGTCAGACCAACTCAAATTCTTTCCACGTCAAACATGCCACAAACTCTCACACCTTTTTATCAGTCATCACACCCCACAGTCCACGGTGGAAAATACATGCAAGTGCTCAATAGATGTCTGCTTAATTGATACAGCACAGCATTTACTACTTTATCGAACCAGCCTGCTGCACGAATACTGGAGAGTTTAGAAATTTTCATAAAAGTAGCCCTCAGAAAATTTCTCAACTCTCTTCAACTAATTGATTTGAAACCATTTGCTTTAAGTCTTCCCATATAACTGGAGGTGGGAGGTGTGAAGTTTTTCAGATTTGTGGGCATTAATAATGAGTGCAGTTAATTACATATGGACAGTGGCAATGATCTCCAAAGACAGTTTAATTTCTAAAACCATGTAATGCAAGCTCTGCCAAATCATAGAGTCATACAAAGCACAGAGGTATGAAGGTTACAGTGGGAAAACAATTTGTTTCACTTTGGCATGCACTTAACTCAACTTTAATCACTTGGTTACTTCTGACTCCTTAGTCTGTTTGAACTGAGTACTATACATGAGTATGCTCAGTTAGAATGAGAGATTCTTAGTAAACACAATAGAATTTGTACTAGGAACAGATGAATCCAGAGTATACTACATTCTTTTTAAAATAGAATGTTATTTCAATTAAGGAAGCAAAATGCTATTTTATTGGTATGGCAAATACTTAAATGATCAAAATATATAAATTCTAATGAAATATTAATATAAGTAATATTTAGTACACAATTAACATATGTATTTAAAATTTTTATTGTAGTTTCGGTTTTGGGAGCTTTGGGGAGGTGTTTTTGTTTTTGTTGCTTGCTTTTTGCTTTTTCCACTTCATTCCTCCCTCCTTTCCCTCATCTATTCTTCATTACTGAATCTCAGGCTTCAAACTTTCAGTGTAACTGAGGATGGAAGGAAGATATTGGACTTCTGATCCTACTTCCTCAGCCACCTGAGTGGTGGGATTATTGCATGTTGTCCACAAAACCCTGACTGATTTTTAAGCACTTGTAGTTCATGAATATATATTGTTGTGTTCTAAATTTTTAAGAAGACTAACATATACATGTATATTATTTTTATTCAATAAGGCAATATACATAACATCATATGTGTGCATATATATATATTATATATATATATATATATATATAGATATACATATATAAAATAACCAGAAGTTAGAATATTATAACCTGAATTTTAAGTATTCAATTCTGATAGTACAATAACACAGAAAAATTTAAAAAAAATTCTATAGCATTTCTTTGCCAAGAGGAAGCTTTGCCCACTGTCCTTCTTTACAGACATTTTCAAGGTTTAGTTAGTCCATGCTCATAAGAGCCAAAGTGGGCAATATAAAAGATGATTTGTGAATGTGCTGATAAAAGTGAAAATATAAACTTTACATTCATGACTTTTGGCTAAAGCTTAATAGATCTATGAGTAAATCGCTATATTAAAATCCACACATGGAAATGGCAAATCTCGGGAAGTGTGACGCTGGTAGCTTCAAATATCTACAAGAAATGAGTTCTTCCAAAAATGAGTTTTGATTTAACTATAAGTTTGAGGTAGTTATGAAAAACATTAGGGGAAATTGGAAAGGCCTTGTTAAAATAATAGAGCTTACAGAGCACTGATAAGAATGTAAATCTGAAAATTGCCAATGCATCACAGAGCTGGCTAAAGAATTCTAGAAGTGGAATCATTTTTCATTCTCTGAAAGCAAAATTAGAATTTTAATAGGTGCAAGAATGGTATGGAAACTAGGCACACCTGGATTTCAATTATGCGAGCCATGTAAGGCACATATACAGAATACAGTTTTATCTTTTAATTGTCTGAAACAAGAGTCAAATGTTAAAATTTCGCTTTCGCTAATAATTTATTACAAACCATGAATATATTAAATATTGAAGTAAATAAATATCTCTAACTTTTACTCTCTGAGTACCAACACCCATTTCTGATGCTGGTTCATTTATTTTTGCTCATTTTGCTTTGTTTTGTTTCCTTCCTCCAGATGTCTGGGATTTTGAAACATCTTCAAATGACTGTTATGGAAATGGTACTTAATGATTCAATCATCTATTTTCAATAAAATATTTTCTGAGATCAAGGTCCTAAAAAGTGTGCATACACACACACACAAACACACATACGCAGACACATAAAAACACACAAACACATACTCAGACACATACAAACACAACAACACACACAAACACACATACACACACATCTTATGCAAAAGCAATGGGTAACTTGAGGTCTAACTGTATGATTTTTCTTATATTCACCTAGTTATTGTTTATGACTATGACACTTGCAATGCACTGAGAGCAGAAGCCTTTTTATCTAGTATTCTGGGTGCTTTGGGGGCAACCATCCAAAACAGTGATACACTAATTGGTCTAATGTTCTAGGTAATAAGTGTTATCTATTTTGTCTGGAAAATAAATTTTGCCAATAATTACTAAAAGTGGGCAATTTTCAGTGTCGTTCTACTTCTGAACCATCAAAATTGCTGTGAAAAATTCAAGATTGCATTGTTATTTTGGCCGAATGTGTCACCTTAACAAATATCCAGTCGAGGCTGACTCTCCTAGGAGCCCTGGGAAACAAAACACACTCTGCACTCCACAGATTTTCCAGGGCAATTGTGATAAAGGTGAAGATAAGCACTGTTTTCTGTGGCTAAGTCTATTTCCATGGAAGATTCCTTTAGCTCAAGCCTTCACTGCAGAAGTGGGAATCAGGATGCAGATAGGAATTTGTGCTCTTAACTAAATGCTGAGCAAGGATTAGTTTCTCTCAAGCTCACAGGAACCTAATATAAATCACATTAATTGATACTATTTCTTTTACAGAGTAATTAGAATTGGACTAAACTCTAATCAATTGATAAATTGATAATTTACATCCATATCTTTCAACAAGTATACTTTTACACTCTCCACAGACTGTGTGCCTGTGCATATTCTCTTTCCATTACGGAAATTCTCATGATGATAATGCAGCCATTGCTTCAAGATACCAGAGCTCTAGATCTTCGGCTCCAATGTAATTAATGAGAATATGTAAGTTATCATAACTAGATTTTTTCACTTACATATTAATAATTTTTCCACATATTGTGTAATTATTTACTCCTATGTAAAGATTATGTATTTCAGGGTACACACTTTGTAATCTTGACATGTGGCTATATTTTTGTTATCTTTGTGCTGTTCTATGTTGTAACGTTCTGTGACACAGAATACAATTGATACATATTCAATGGTTCTTTAGCCCAGTTGTAGTCATTGCTTATGCCAATCCTGACACATATTTATTAACTACATGAATGGCCAAACAAGACAGTGAAGACTGTTAGTCCGTATCACAAATAATACTTATTTTTTTCTTTAAGATTCTGTAGGACAATCTAAACAAGATATATGAAATGCCAAAGAATTATAATGCAGTAATTTATGCACTAATTATAGTTCTTCCAGCATATTTTCATAAGTGACCTGGTTACTTTTCTATTAATGTGACAAACAGGGCAGGTTACTTTAAAAAAGAAAAATCATTCAATTGGGAGACTGCTTACAGTTTCAGACACAAGTCCATGATCAACAGTTGGCAGCAGGCTGGCAGGCATGGCAGGCAGGCAGGCCTAGAGTTTGAACAGTAAATATTTGAAAACTTACTGATGGATTGACCCAGAAGTGTGAAGAAGACAGAGAGAGAATGGACCTCGCTTGAGCTTTTAAATTGCACAGCCCACCCAGAGAAATATCTTCTCAAATAAGGTCACATCTCCTAATTCTTCCCAAAACAGTTTCAGAAATTGGAATCAAGTATTCATATATATGAGTCTTTGGGGGCATTTGAACTACCGTCTTATTGATTGTACTAACAATTCAAAAAAAAAAAAAAAACCTACTCTATTATCATCATTTTTATTTGGGAAGATAACAGATCACACTCGAAAAAATAATGTTTCCTCCATAACCCATACTGTATATACTTTGAGCACATGGTACCAATGCTCTGTCCCTTACATTAAGACCCATATCCTGGCTGCTATACACACTTAATTCTGAGAATCTGGCATATATATAACGAAATCTGGGTCTCTCCCTTTTCTCCTGAATCTCCCCTGATGGAGGGCTTTTTGAAGTAACAGAACATCAGATGTCTTTGTGTGTGTGTGCATGTGTGTGCGTGTGTGTGTGTGTGTGTGTGTGTGTGTGTGGTGTGTACTTATATCTTTATCTGTTTCACAAAGAAACATTCAACAGTAAATGTTTTTCCTCACCGTGTCTTAATAAGCAAACATGGTAATCACCATATACCTAATTTTCTTGTAGACAGTTCTGTAGATATTCAATGGTACATTGCCTATTATAAGATGTACAGTTATATTTATCAATAAATTTACTAAAGATAATTTTCTTATTAATAACAAATAAAATTGTGTTCTACATGTATCTTTAATTCTGCTGACTTTCTTGAGCATAATTCTTTGAATTGATTGCAGACCTTGCATGTGCTAGGGTAAAGGTTCTACCATGAAACTACAAATCGAGGCCTGCTTTTTCATTTCTATTTTGAAATGGTCAATTTAGTTGCCAGGCTGGACTAGAACCCATTCTTATCCTAAGCAGGACTTGAACTCATATCCTCCTATCCCAGCTGCAGAAACTTCTGTGATCACAGGTCTGGGCTACCAGTCCTAACTATAGCAATCTAACTCTCATGCAAAATCAGATGAGGAAAATATTCAGTGATGTTTTCATATGGTCACGAAGAAAACTGAAAATATATAACTGAGCACATTTAATGACTTCTGTAAATGGATAATAAAGTTCCAAACATGTGAAGATGTCTCTGTGCGTAAAATGTTTACTATGTAAAGCATGAGGAAGGTGCAGTAGCACTCACCTCTTACAGTACTTATAGTATAGTACAGGGAAGGTGAGAGGGATAGGCTAACCCTTGGAAGCTTGGAAGCCAGATGGGCCGGTACACAGAGCAGTGAACCCCAAAGCAAATTGAAAGGCTACAGTGACACTCAAGCTTGTCTTCTGACCACGACACAGCACACTGTGGCATTCCACCTGCATGTATACATGCACACACACACACACACACACACACACACACACACACACACACACACCGAAATAGAGACAAAGAGAGACAGACACACACAGAGAGACACAGAGAGAGACAGACACACACAAACATACATACATAAACACACATACAGAGAGAAAGAGAGAACTCCACACACAAATGACAAAAATGTTAAAATCTATCAACCAACATCACTAATTAAATCTATTTATTCATAGTTCTACAATAGAAAAGCCCTCAGAATTTAAGTAGCAACCCTGATTCAAGACTTGGTAATGTGAGGAATTGTAGGAAGCATTGATTTCTGAAAAATTCTGGGTATGATCTCATCAGCCCTTGAAAATGAGTGTCCTTTCTGATATCAATATAACAGACTACCAAAACAGCCAAACGTCAAAACACCAAAATACAAAAACACCCAATCGCTTCTCACCATTACATGCTCCTCCAACTTCATCATGTAGCCAGTCTCCCTGATACTCTCAGTATCTACATGGGTTAAGCTTTGTCTCTGTGATCCCATTGGTAATTTCTTTTCAAACTTACCCCTAGAATGCTAGATAGAACCAGAACCACTACAGAACTAGTGAGGCAGGGAGAACCACCCTGCTAGATTAGTGTATTAAAGTTACTATATAAGGCATAACATATAAATTCAGGTTGCCACAATCATGAATGTAAATTTTTTAAAATCCATATCCTTTCCAAACACCTACACAGTCACTTTCTGGGGGCTTAATTTGAGCAAGTCCTTATAATTCAATACTAGTTTCATCATCTGGAAAATATTCATTAAAAGTTACCAGTTGGATGTGCTTATAAGTATATAACTGACACATAATGTATACCATAGTCTTGCAGTTGGCTCAATAAATATTTGTCACTGTTGTTACTAAAAGTACATAGTTTAGAAACTTTGGGCTCATTCTCAAGACTTGGCAACATTCATGCTATTTATTTAACTTCCTCTTTCACATCAACCACCTATATAATTAGTTGAAGTCTTTACTAATTGTGCAAAGAAAAATGCAAACATATGTTGAAAATATTGTACTTATCTTTTCTTTCGTCTTTTTCTAGAAGTAAGGCCACCTGAATTGCTATGCACAATGCATTGCAAAATCTCTTTGAAATGCATTCTTTTACAGAGCTAACTATTTCACCAGGAAATCTGAATATAATCAGTAGAAATTTCCAAAGAACACATCGTTAATGATATAATCTGGTATGTGTCTTTGCACTATTTATCAGAAAAAAAAAAGAAAGAAAGAAGTAAGGAAGCCTGTGTGTTCTGAAAATTATAACCAATCTAAGGGATCGTTACCTCTGAACTTATTTCCATCCCCTCATTTATTCTTTACTTACATATTTTAAAACATTTGTTCATTATAAAATAAACATATTATTATTCTCCCTGTTTTCCCCCTCCCTTACCTTCTCTTCTCTCACTTTGTCTTCTTCCTCTTTCCATACCTATGTGTCTAAGTACAATACTAGTGTCCTCATTGTAGGAGAGAGGGGTTCTCAACACTCATGATGTTTGAAAACATGCAGTGATGTATTCACCAATTCCTCTTCATAAGCATGCAGGATTTTGAAGAGCCAAGAACACAAAAGGACAGTGATTTTAACAGACAAATTATCAAGAGGAAATGAGAACTGTGGGAAATGAATTCTCTATAACTGGTGTGTAGACAAGGACTAGGCTTTTGTGCTAAGATATACAGCTTTACCTCCAGCAATTAAAGAGATGAAATTTAATTTATAAAATTAATTTATATTTTTAATTTATAAAGTAAAAAAGCCAGACAATGTATTAGATATGTTATGTAAGTCAGAAGGTATGTAACCAATAAATAACAGTACCCTGAGTGCACTGAATAGTCTAAAAGCTGGGACTCATGTACTGCACACAAATTTGACACGTGATGAACTGTCAGAAAAATACTTTACATTGTATTTGTCATATTTACTAGAAAAATCCTTCTATTTTTTTTTTGGAATATGTATTCAGCAATACATGAAATGTTTATGTTTTATAGAAACAAATATTTTAATAGCACCCCAGCTCTCAATTTCCTTTCTCCAAACATTTTCTGTTTGGATGTCCTTGAAAAGTAAACTTTTGGCCAGGTCTGATAAGAATACATGCTTACATACACAGATTGAGATTACAATCATGGAGTCTAACTATTCCCTCAAAGACCTTTAAAGCCCTCTCTTCTTGTGAATTTAAAAATACAAAACCTAAGATGCAACGCATAAACCTCATGAAACTCAAGAAGAAGGAGGAAGACCAAAGTGAGGGTGCTTTTGTCCTTTTTAGAACGAGTATCAAAAGATTCAACCAGAGCTCCCAGGATCTAAACCTCCAGCCTGAGAACAGACAGGGGCAAGCTGTCCTCTGAGAGGCTCTAACCAGCAGCTGACTCAGACAGATACAGACATCCAGAGCCAAACAGTGGATGGAGCTTGAGGACTCTTAAAGAAGAATAGGTGGAAGGATTGTGGGCCCTAAGGAGATAGGAACTGCACAGGAAGATCAACAGAGTAAACGAACCTGAACCCTTGGAGCTCTCAGAGACTGAATCACCAACCGTGGAGCATACCTAGTCTACACAGATCTACCTCCATGGGCTGAACCTAGGCCTCCCTGCACATATGTTGTAAATGTGCAGCTTGGTTTTCATGTAGGTCTCAAACATCTGGAGTGGGGGCTATCCCAAAACATGCAGCCTGTATATGGAGTATGGTCTTCTAAAAAAAAAATAAAATAAAATAAAAAATAAAAATACAAAAGGTGCCCCAGTCCCTATCACAGGCCCTTAGGTCTTACCTTATCTCCTCCAGTGAGTGATTCACTACTGCCCATGTGTCTCCCATTTAATTCCTTCTTATAAATATATGGCCTCTATATTATTTTTCTTTTCCAAGTAAGTTTACAAATTTCAAAATCCATGTGCTTTCTATTAAAAAAAAGGTACAGAGTAAAATGTATTCAGTTACTTTGTTAAATAAAATAGTCTTAGACTTCATTCTGGTCACAAACCTGAGTTTCAGAGAAGTTAAACAAATTGTCATTTGGACAGTTCAAAGGAGCCATGGCAGAAACATTTCTAGATACCCCTGCTTCTGAAGCAGTTCCTCCTCTCTGTCTTCTGTACACAATCCAAGTATGAAGCTTTGATGCAAAAACAAATGATCATAACATTGACATTCATCTCAAATCAGTGACACTGAAAAACAATTTTTGAATCAACAAAGTATACAGAGCAATACAAGTAAAGGTTATTGTGATGACAATAATAACACACAATACCTTACACTCTTCAGAAGCTTAATTTAGTAAGTGTATCGCTACTTGAGATTTTCTTTACTTACCATTAAAAACTAATTGTGAAATCATGCTAAGCCCTTAAAAGACAAACCAGAGGGAGTGCTCGTGCTGATAGCAGTGAGAACGGCAATGTGTCATCTCTGCATGGCACTGCTTGGAACTATTTCAGTAAACAGGATAAAACTATGTTTGGACCAGAAGAGCCAGTGACCTCTCATCACCTTTATGGGAACCATACAGTGATTATGAGAAGCACAGACATAAAACTTTTATGATCACAAAAGGTTTTGCATCATTTGAAGGTGGGCTGTGGGTAAGGATGAGATATTCTTTTCTCTATATATTCAGTAAAGCCCTTCAGCCATTCCTGTTATAGGAAAATGTACAAGAATGTCTTCTGTGTTTAAGAGAACCTCATTTAGCAGCCATGGCGTTAAGTTGGTAATTGATCACATAAACAACTCAAATATATCTGTTTATTTTACATATACTCTTGGTGGGGGGTGAGATGCTCGCATCATAAAATCCAAAAACCCACAAGTTTTAGCTCTTCTGTCACATCTCAGTGGGTTTAATATCCTTCTGCCATATTATTTACGACTTCACAAAGAAAGTAGTTATTTCCTATTATCTATTCAATAAATACTTAGAGAAATGCAGGCTGCGGAGATGCAACTTGTTAATGAAATAGCCCAGAGAATCTTCATGGTGTCTAGTTCCAAAAGCTTGCGCAGCATCTATTAAAGCTTGCTCCAGTTCTGAAGAGTAATTCCAATTTCTACACATTGATATGTTCCTCTCAGGTGGGTGAGGCAAGCTTTGTTAGGTGAGGATGCGAGTTATGCAATGCATTCTGGGAGACAATATGTATCTGGATACACAGGCATGCTCAAACACTTCTCTTTACTTGTTCTACAGTTTTCTATCACTCAGAAGACAGTTGCACTGTAGAAATCAAATGGCTACTGAACGGCCAGTTTGTGGCCTAGTTTTTCCTCACAAAGACCCTGAAAGCCTTCTCTTCTCATGAATTACAAAATACAAAATGAGCTCAGGTCCCTATCACAGGTCCATAGGTCATATCATATCAAATGAGACATTTAACATTGCCCAAGTGTTTTCCATCTCATTCCTTAAATCTTATGATAAGCATTCACTAGACTTGCCATAGTACTCCATTTTAAAGAAGAGCATCTTGCTTGCTGTTTTCCTCACCCAGTATCATGAAGGCACTGTGATCCACATATTGTGATTCAAGTTACCAAGAGTCAATAACCAAACAGAGGGTAGGTAGGGTATGTCACTCTGCACAAATCTGCATGTATGTTTTCCACAGAATTGCAAAGCAACCAAAACTTCTGTCTTGCCATTTTCTATAGAAAATACAAGTATTCATTTTGTGTTAGTCATGTGACTCACTCAAAACAAAACAAGAACAAATGAAATACTAAGAGAAATATAGTCATGTACTATAGAGAGGACTCCCTCATCTCTGTGTAACTTTCATCTGCCTCCTGTAATGATGAGCTTAAGTGAGGACAGAGAGACTTATTGGAGTAGGACAATATGAAATCAGATTTAAAAAAAATATTTCCAGGGAAAAATGAAGGCTTTCATATCAGATAGAAGAATCTGATTCCAATCTTAGACACAGGATTGGATAAACACTCTGATGAGTAAGTTTGTCTCTGATCAAAAGTTCAGACAAGCAAAGCTCCTTAACTCTCTGTACTCTTTGTTTGCGTCTTTGAATTCCATTTTAGTTTCCACACAGAATATCATCTTTTCTTGATTCAAGGCCAGGCAAGAGTAGCAACACAGATTTACAACTTGTCCAACAGACAAGTGTAAAACACTGATTGTCAATATGTCCATATGTCATGAGTTTTAATACTCAGTATTATTTATGTACTAACAATAGTCCCTTGGATTTCATACATATTAAAAAATGCTAATATGTAGCTTTGAAAATCCCCAAAGTAACTATAATCAACTGCACAGACAACATAGTACTGCATTTGAAATTTTATGCATTTAAGAAATGATGAAAATTTTAAGTATTTCTTATGAGTATATATAACACAATAAGTTTGTTTTGACTAAGAGTTTCCTTATAAGTGATAATTAGTATCTGTGTAAAATTTATTTAATAAAATGGTTAGTAATATGGACCTATCTTATCTTAAAATTCAGCTAGTAATATGCTAATATTTTAATAGAATGTTAACATGATTAAATTTGCTTAACTCTTAAAATAACTTAAAATCATTCTCTTATTTCTTCTGTGTGCATTATTCAAGGGTTCTAAACTGTTACATGCATGAGTCTTAGTGTGGAGACAGAAATACCTGAGCAACATCCCAATCCCACCTCCCAACAACAATTAAGCCATTATGCCATCCAGGTAAATGTTGGTTCCATTATCTGAGAGTTTTATTCTCTCTATGTGTTTTAGTTACTACAAGCTTAGAAGGAAAACTACATTTATAAGATGTGATTGTTTTAAACACATTTGTACCTGTACTTTCTGATACTAATGGTTCACACTTCTGTGACTTGTAAATTTTGAAACTTTTACTTCCTGTTCACTTTTCTGAATCTGAAAGTAACTTTGGTGACAAAATGCCAGAGAATAACATCCTAAACTAGCAATGTAAGGAATTTTCAAAGTAGACTCTATTTCTCTGCATTTCAGAATGTTTTTTTGAAGAATCTGGCAATTATTAGGGTGACTGAATATATGTGCTTCAGAGGCAGAGTTACTGTTACATCATCATTTCAAGAATGGTAAGAAGCATCCATGAGGACCTGTATTAAATGACATCTATGACATCAGTGAGAATGGCTTGTGCTTTATAGATTCTTAACTTCCTTTCCTCATTGCCTTCCATGTTTACTATTTTGTTTATAGCTTCTAAATTGCTGAGAACTTCACTCATCAAATATATTTAATATTTTCTTCAAACAAGTTCACATGAAAGTTTAAAGGCGAAAATCAATGCTTAAAAATGTGGATTTTAAGAAAAAAAATCACAATTGGTTTGGGTCAACAAATACCACAAGGTTGACTGTAGCTACTATGCATAAATATTTTATTCTTTTTTTTTTCCTTTTTTAATTTTATTTTTTTTGCTTATTCACTTTATAACCCGTCCCAGTCACCCCCTCCCACAATTCTTCCCCATCTCTTGTTTTCTGAGTACCCCCTCCTCCTGTATCCCCACCCTGCCACTTTAAGTCTCTGAGAGGCTAGGTGCTTCCTCTCCCATTGAGGCCAGATGAGGCACCCAGCTAGAAGACCATACTCCATATACAGGCTGCATGTTTTGGGATAGCCCCCACTCCAGATGTTTGAGACCTGCATGAAAACCAAGCTGCACATTTACAACATATGTGCAGGAGGCCTAGTCCAGCCCATGGAGGTAGATCTGTGTAGACTAGGTATGATCCACGGTTGGTGATTCAGTCTCTGAGAGCTCCAAGGGTTCAGGTTCGTTTACTCTGTTGATCTTCCTGTGCAGTTCCTATCTCCTTAGGGCCCACAATCCTTCCGCCTATTCTTCTATAAGAGTCCTCAAGCTCCATCCACTGTTTGGCTCTGGATGTCTGTATCTGTCTGAGTCAGCTGCTGGTTAGAGCCTCTCAGAGGACAGCTTGCCCCTTAAATATGTATTTAATATGTATTTATTTCATTTTATGTGCATGAGTGATTTCCCTTTGCACATATGTGCATCCCAAGTATGCCTGTTATCTGCTGATGTCAGAACAAGGCAATGGATCCCCTAGAAGTGTTGTTATCCACAGTTCTGACACCATGTGGGTGCTCAAACTGAGCCCCAATCCTCTGCAAAATCAGTAAGTGCTCATTACTGGTGAGCCATTTCCATCTACCCAGCATCCCCCCACCATGTATAAAATTTAAAGGCACAGTCTAAATGACACTCCACAGCAAAGGAAACAACGGTATAGTCTGCAAAACAGCACATGATGACTTAAATTAAGAGGAAGGACAGAATTTCTTGCTTGAGGAACTATGAGAAGAAAGTCAGGAATGCAATTAATAAAATAGTTACCCAGTACCATAAATACAGAGGCTTACTAGCTGCTATCAGATGTCCTGTCACCTAAAAGATATTCAAGTAACTCTACCACAAAGCCATGCTCTTCCAAATGTAAGGGTTTATAGCATTCTTTCAGAGTTCAAGAACCTGCCAGAGGTAAAAGGTACCAAGTACGGTTGAAGAGCCTTAGACACTGAACTGCCATCAGTTGTTGGACCCTTAAAAGAACCATTCAGCAAGTAAAAATTATGAATAACAAAATCGAGTGCTTGGTGCCTGTATACACTGTGTTTCTATGAATTCCTCTGCGGAAACTTCTTTGTTGCTTGGTTCTATTTAGTGGGGTAATGAGACTTCACCATAAAAATCTACCAAAGAAATATTTTCAAGGTTTGAAAGACAGATAGGCAGAGACCCATAGGCTCTACAATGGTGATGAGAAAGAAAATGTTGCTGTAAAAGTTGATCGGTGTAGAAAAGACTGACTTAAGAAGTCAAAACAAGCAGCTGAAAAAGCCAGATATAGATACTTAAACCGACCCAATGGACAGAAGCTAGGGACCCCTGTGGTTGAATTAGGGAAAAACTGGAAGAAGCTGAGGAGAAGGGTGACCACATAGGAAGACAGCTGTCTCAACTAATCTGGATCCCTGAAGTCTCTCAGACACTGGGCAACCAACCAGGCAGCATACATGAGCTGATATGAGACACCCCCCCCACAACATATATACAGCAGAGGACTGCCAGATCTGGCCTTAGTGAGAGAAGATGCACCTAACCCTTGAGAGACTGGAGACCCCAGAGAGTGGGGAGGTTTGGTGGGGGTATATCTTCTTGGAGACAAGGGAGGAGGAATGGAATGAAGAACTGTCAGAGGGTGGGCTAAGAGAGGTATAATGACTGGACTGTAAAAAAAAAAAAAAAGATTAAAGATTAATAAAAACAAGAAAAGAAAGGAAGAAGTCAAAACCTAGGTATGGCACAGCCAGGCCATCCTTAAGATTACAGGGGAATCCTGAATTGCCTCTGAGTAGAAGATACAACACCTGCTTAATCTTCTTACATGCTGTTGTGTAGGCTACATTTTCATTTTACTTTGCACTGTAACAAGTCGTGCACCCTTTGGGTGAAATATTATATCACAGATGCATAGTAAGTAGCACACAAGAAAACATACAAAGTGTATCACTCTGGCTTGGCTTGGACACTTTTTCAGCTGAATAGTTTGAACATACAGCCTCACAATCTTCATGCTTAGAAAAAGACATTCCATTTTTTTTTTCTTGATACTCTGCAAATCTGGCTCTGGTTCAGAAAATTACTACCCTTTTGATGTGAAGGCTGAAGTAACTAATTATAGATAGGAAGATACAATTCCTCCTTTAATAATAAAGAAATAGCAATCTTTCACCTAGAATAGAACAGCATCTGGATTTGAAGCATTAAAGATTAAATCAGTAAGCTTTGAAATTCTGTTATATTCAGAGAAAGAATGTCTCCAAGGACGACAATATTGACAATAGAACAGTGGTGTCTTCAAGAGCATTGCAATATCTTAGCAGACCTGCCCCAGTAAAAGCTGTTACAGACGCACCGGGCGACACACATCCTTTCTTCTATGCAGGCTTTCTTCACAACCAGATAAGTACCTACATCAAATCAGCCAGCCTCTCTAGTTTGATAATAATGCAGTGACTTTTTCAATCTCTAATTCACAGAAGTCGAGAGAAGGAAGAGACAGAGAGGGAAGGATGGAGAGAGTGATAGAAAGGAAAGGTTAAAGGGGAGAATAAGAAATATGAGAAAAATGTGGATGAAGGGGAGGGGTAGAGTCAGTGAAAGGAGGAGGCAATGACCAAGTTATGTCAGTGCTTTTTACCTTAACTGGCATCAGAATAGAGATTGACAGATTCTGCCTCTGAAGCTGATGTTGCAGTCTGTCTAGAACATGAGAGTTAGCGCTTCTAACAAGTTCGTAGGTGTCTGTGTCAGCTTTCCACTACTGCAATGAATCCTTGAGATGGAACATTTAGAAAAGGAGAAAGGCTTATTTTGGTTCACATTTGGAAGAGGGTTCATACAGAGTCAGCTGGCCTGTTGTTTGCACTTGCTTCATACAATTACATGAGTTGCTCACCTTATGGTGGCCAGGAAACAAAAGCAGAAAACAAAAGGCCAGGTACAATGCTCCCTTAAAGCATATGTCTTAATGACAAAACATAATCTCTCCAAGTTTCAGCTCGTTCTTCAATGTCCTCATGGTAGCACCAATTTGAATCAAATCTCTAACCAAGTATTTGCAGGAAAACACCGTTCCTCATTACAGCAGCAGGAAAGGCTGCTATCACTCACTGGTCATGCCGCTATACATGCATAGCTCTGTGTGTGGGCCCACATCTATGAGTCTCAAGAGAAGATGTATTCAATTTGTTGCATCATAAGGATACTGTTTCAAAAGGCAGAATATACCCTATCTGCATATGTGTTAAAGTCATTACTGCTTATATTTATGCTATGATTAAATAGATGTGCTTAATATATAATTCAATATATGTGAGAAAGATAAATTAAAAGCAAATCTCCCTGGCAGCAGGGCCCTCTTCTGCTGGACAGGCTACAGAATGGCACAGAATCATGTGATAAACGGCATCCTCATTCATTGCAAGGACAATTAATTTATCAAACTGCTTCAGTATATCTTTGGAAGGTAGATGTCTAAAGCCCTGTAAATACCACAACTAAGGTACCACTGAAGCCCACAACAGAAATCTATGGAAATCAAGTCCTTTATCTACATTTTTATTTGATTGTGTGGTATGTGTGATAAAATTTATTCCTTCCAACAACAAAAACAGAATGCAAAGGCTCTTGCTGTACTTATTTGTCAGAAAAATCCCTATTGGTTTTCAATAGTATTGATTTATGCAGTCATTACTTTAACTTTTTGACTCGCTGAAGACAGACCGACAGACAGACAGACACACACACACACACACACACACACACACACACACACACATTCAGAGTTAGTGCAGAACATCTGGATTCTTTTTTTATATATAATCCAATGGTTCTTAGGAAGGCAGAGACTAAAGTTACTTTCTGTTCAGTATCCTTGAAAATAGTTCAAAATCTTAGAATCTCGAAAGAGAAGCTGCAAATGTAAAAGACACCTTCCCTAATCCTGCCAAAATAAACAGGTTTTGTCCTTGGCAGTCTATTTAGGAACAGTCACCAAGCTTTTAAATGTGACTTTGGAAAGAACAAAAAAAAAAGTTCAGACAATGCATCCAGGAGAAAGCACACGTGTTATATGTCTTTTCTGAGTTTGCTAGAATAAACCATGATTTTTAGCTTTAACTATAAACTCTTCCCGAAAAAGGGAGAGGGGAGGGAAATAGTAGTCTCCTTGAAATTACAGTCCTGTATTACTTTGCTCAAAACATATCAGTTCTTAGTTCCCTGTGTACAGAGGCAAGATTATTGTGTCTTTGCAATTACAGGTAATGATGACATAAATAAATAAAACTAGTGACCTACTTGCTCTTTCTCAAATAGTGAAGTAATTCCTTTAATCTCATTTCCTTTGTATTTTGCAAAAAGATCTGGATATATGGGCCTCTTTCATTAGTTCTGTGTCTGATGTGGGCAGAGCAGGTTGGGGTGGGAAAAAAAAAAAACAGATGTGCAGGTCTGGTTGGGTCTACAGTTTGAATAGAGCTTAGGAGAAATAATGTCAGGAGATCAGAGTTGCCATGTAAGGCATGCATGCTGGTCAGTCAAAACCTGGAATCTGGGGATTGATTTGGGCGTTTGGGGGCCGGTGCAAGGATGAGAGGATCAGGTAGACTCTCTAGTTAAACCTAAAGAAGCATGTGTAGGATGTGGCTGGGTAGAGATACTGGATGTAATGTGGAAGGGGCCTGTAGATTGGAGGCAGACAGGTAGATCCAAAATGAAGCCTAGATGTTGAGGGTAGACAAGATAGAGGTGGCTAGATTAGACCAGATCACAGAATGCAGGATGGGTCATGGACAGCATGTATGGAAGATATCACTAACTTACCCTGCTATATACTGAAGAAGGATGCTCAGTATTTCCTTTAATGAGGCATTTTCCCACTTCTCCATGCTGTAATATATGGAGATGTCATGGATGATTCTTTACTAGTCACACTGACCTGTAATAATGACCCCTCACTTTTTGTTTTATAACAACGTCAGTCACAAGGTACAATTCATTCTCGAAAGAACTCTTAAGTTGTGTGACATGCGGCAACAGAAACAGAGTGTGGGTGAAGGAAAGGAATGGGACTCAGTTTCAAATGTCTTGTCAGGCCCTTTGTGTCTCTCATCAGCTGTTTGAATTTGCAGAGGTGGCTGCAAACAGATAGACTACATTATGCTTACATGCACAATGAGAATGAGAGTACTAGATTAGTTAAACTCTAGAAACTACACGAGCTGCCTTAATTCATAACTCATTCCGAAAAACAGGTTGAGGACAAGAGTTAGTTTAAGTTAGCCTACAAAAGATCACTGAAAAGGTCCCAAGTTCAGAAGTATCCATTGAAATACAGTCTATATAAGTAGCCTTAACAAGAAGTATAGTATATTACCTGTTATGAAATTTTTAATCTGTTTTCCTATCACTTATATGGACTCTAATATTTAGTTAAAGTACACATACATTTTCAGCTCCATTTAGTAATATCTGTACTCTATATATTTTAGTATCAAAGTACATCATACACTAACTCCATATTTAGTACTATGCATACTCAGTTATCTATTGTTGAAGTGCTTCATACAATAACCACTATCTGTTATTCAGTATCAAAGGACACCATGTAATAACTCCTTATTCTGTTGTAGAGATAATATACTTAGATGAGGAATTACAGAAGCAGGACAATTTTTTTGTGAAATCCTCAGTAGTGATTTCAGAGTCACAGAAGGATCAGTTAGGTAAACAGCTCTTTGCATCATCTACTGTATATAAAGATACACGAAAGAGATGAAAAAGAGAGATTATAGCCTCATACCAAGTATATCTCTCACTGTGGTTTAGCATCCATGTTTGTGACAAATAAGTTGAAAATATACTTAGAGTATGTGCATATAAATTATGGATACAAAAATAACACTTATGCCAATAATAGCACTCATGATAAAAGTCTTTGTGGTAGCTAACCAATTCCATTCCTCTGATTTCTGTTACTCTGATGCCACATTCAATGTGATAGCAGCACACACCTATCCATTTTTGAGAATTAACTGGTTATCTAATATAGATACATTAAATTTACATCATCTATCTAAACCTTGGCCCAGGCAAATGCCAACTTTAACTGCATAGCTCACAGAAAATGTTCAAGTTGAGAAAATCCAAACACTTCACACAGCAATGACCTTGTTGAAATAACAGTCCAAAGGTTAAAAAAATTAAACTTGTTTAATATTTGGCTGCCCTTCTATATGACCCAACACTTTCATGTTATAGCAATTTTCAAAGTATACAGTATAAAGAAAGTAGGTGATCCAGAAATATATGGGTTCAAAGAAACAATTCAGTTGATTAAGACCGAAGGACCCTACTAGTCCTTATAGAATATTTTTTTGTTTGTTTTTGTTTTGTTTTTCTTTTTTTTTATTGGAAATTTTATTTACATTTCAGATGTTCTCTCCTTACCCCATTTCCCCCCTCCCTCCCAACAACTCACTATCCCTTCCCCCCTCCTCCTGCCTCCACATTGGTGTACCCCCACCCACCCTCCCCCATACCTCACCTCCCCACCCTCGAATATCCCCCCTCACAACGTCCAGTGTAGGCAGCCGTGTTTAAGATAGCACCTGGGACAGTTGCAAAGTCGTGTGACTAGTACCTGATGATGTAGGCAGCTGGCTTCCAGCATGGCCAGCTCAGCTAAACTGGTAAACAAGTCCTTTGTGCAAGTGTAGGCCTTGTGCCCCTCCAGAGCAGGCTTATGCTAATGAGGTATTGGCAGCTTAACCTATCCTGAGGGAACACATCACCCAGCCCGCCTTGGGCAGTTATATAAGCAGCTCATTTCTGCTGTTTGGGGTCCCTGTCCCCACCCGGTCCGGGTCCCCGTTCAAGTCCTGTCCCCGTCCTGTCCCGTCCCGTCCTCATCCCAGTCCATAAGTCAAGAGTCGTTCCTGGAATAAAGCTGACTGAGAAGGATCCGATCGTGTCGTGTCTTAATTGCTGGTCAAGGCGGACGCGACAGTCCAGCCTTCATGGGACCAAGGATTTCTTCTCCCACTTATATATAGCTCCCTTCCATATATAGCTGGAGCCATGGGTCCCTCCCTAAGGACTCCCAGGCTGGTGGTTTAGACCCTGGGGGCTCTGGTTGGTTGGGATTGTTGCTTTCCTCATGGTGTCACGAATCCTCTCAACTCCTTCAGCCTTCACTCTATCTTCTCCATTGGGAACCCATGCTCAGTTTAATGGTTAGCTGTGAGCATCTGCCTCTGAGTATGTCAGACTCTTGCAGACTTCTAAGGAGACAGACTTTTAAAGCTTTCTTCAGTCAAAGCTACAGGAAAGCCTCCCAATTCCTCTTATGATAAGTCTGCTTCAGTTTCTTACTGAGAAAATTAATTGTGGCTACTTCGTTTTTACATGCTTTGGTATAAATGTGCTAATGGCTCCATGTTCCTATAGACAAACTGGAGTGAAATAATAATAAAAAATAATAATACCATCCTCCCTTGGAAGCTTGTGGTAAACATTAAATTTGATGAACATTATATCTAGGAAAAACATTTAAAAGATCATTTGGTGAACAGTTATTGTTACAGAACTTTTAAGGGATTGTTTGTTATATGATACTGCTTGAATTATAGATAGAATTCGTTGTTCCAAACAGATTATTTTACAGGGCTTTTCTCTTTTGTTGTTATACCAGTAGTAGTGACCGAAACAAGGATTCATACATGCTAGGCTGCAAAATACCACTAAGATACATAGCCAGAGATTGCATTTTGTGGTTTAGTTGTTTAGCTTCATGTTTGTTTTTTAACAGTGTCTCAATACATTGTGTACGTGTCCTTGAACTCACTCTGTAGCTCAGTCTTGCCTTGAACTTTCAACCCTCATGGTTGGCTTTCTATAACTGGGATTGCAGGGCTACACCACTGTTTAACAAGAATTCCTGGAAAGAAGCTGTGTCTGTAGAGACTGAGTGACTGATTCGATTTGCAATGATGTGTCAAGGTAGAAATGTTCCAAGTCCAGGAGTTTTAGTCTCCTGCAAGGCCCCATTCCTTGCCCACCTCTGTGTTGCAACTAAGTCTTTCGAGTAATATGTAAAAAACATTTTGGAATCCATTATCTTCACAGACCACTGGCTTCCACCATCCCCAGAGCTAAGATTGTCGAGTATAGCATCTGAAACCTACAGGATAGATTCCCTTAATCTGCTATAACCATCTCTCTGATGTACTTCCCACTGTATCCTGAACTTCCCTGGGTGTCTGACTGTTTTTGTTCTGTAAAACTATAAAATTTCATGAAACAGTGTTCCTGTTGGAACATGGATTTGGGGTAAGCTAAATCTATGTTTCCCAGGCCATGGCCACTCAAGTTTGGTTCTAGAATAAACTATCTCTTATTTGGTTTAAAGAGAGAGTTTTGCTTTCTTCATGAATACTATCATATTCATCTATTTCTTTGGATCCTATTTAGCTCTCCATGTTACATGATAATTTTCATGAGGCCTTAGTACTTGCGTATTTATTGGATCTTTGTTTACTTTAAGCAACCAAAAAAACCTACATTTTTATAACTGTATTGGTTACAATAATATATTAATACAAAATATCAATTTTTACAAAGCTAAAATTCCTTATTCATTTTTCCTCTTAAATAAGTAAACTATTTTCATGAAACAACTTAAAACTGTTCCTTTGGGTCCTACCTACTCAAATGGAACTTGATTTGAGTGTCAGAATTTGTGCAAATTTGGAATATATGGAAGGAAGTAAATGTTAACTTTCTTAACATTAATAAAGGCTTTCACTGTAACTATAATTTATGTCTATAAATTAATGAGAATATTTTACAGTGTATCCATTACCCTAAAAAGAAGTAAGGATCTGTAATTATAGCATATGTTTCCCATTAGTTTTCTTTTTCCTGAGAAAAGCCCACAGTCTGTGTGTGTGTGTATAAAAAAACAATATTCTCCATTTAATGTTAAAGCTGAAACAATCTATCATTATTCATGTATAGAAATCCAAGTCTTTCCCTGCCCTGTAGGCAATCAGAACACAAGCCATTGCTCCAAGATATCATATGACTTTATATGCATTTGAGCTCTTTTTCTCAGGACATATCATTAAGTTCCTTTGTGTGGGTGTGTTCTGCAGGGTGTACGTTAGGTTATGAGCTGCCCTTAGCATTTGCCTTGTATTTTCTGAACACAACTGAGTGAAATTAGAAAACTGTAAATCTCCTACTAACAGGAATTAGTCCATTTCAAGTTGTCAACCTAGTGAAGGGGATCTTTTCTAAACTGTTCTTTAAAAGCTATTTTTCTCCCTTTGAGGTATATTTTTGTCCTGGCCTACTGTCATTGTCACACTCAGTGGGACCTACCCACTGATTCATTCTTAAAAATAGACTGGCTAAAACTGAAAATGGACAGCCTTGGCAATTTGGACTTTTACATCTAATGTACCTCTACTAATATAATTGTTTATTCCTCCAAGAGGCCAGGGAATCACTGCAGTTCAACATCAATCTCTAAAGGAAGTCTTACTGTCACTCAGCGTCAAAGATTTCATTCTACTCTTAGTAATTCCCAAATCAACAAAGCAGGTACACCCTGTCATGGTTAGTCTTAAAAAACAATCATTTGTCACTTTAGTTTCTTTTGTCTTACTCTTGACTACAAGTAAGACATCTAGATATCAATTTCCCACTATGAGCATAATTGGAAAACACGTTAAATTCAGCAGAGACCTAGATAAAGAATTCCATGATATAGTTTTTTTTATATCCCTTGTATTCAGTTTGCAACTACTTCAATGAGAATTTTTGTATGTATATTCATGAGGGATATTGGACTATAATTTATATATTTTTGTTGGGTCTACACTTGATTTCACTATTTCAATATTATTTGCTTTGTGAAGGAGCTTATTGTGGTTCTGAATTTTTTTAAACATAACTCAAAAAGTGTTGCTTGTTTGAAGGCCCTATAGAATTCTTGTATAAGTATATCTGACCCTTGGTATTTTGCTTGTTTGTTTATTTTCATTTTATTCTGTTTGAATGCTTTTTAAATTTTTTTTGATTTGCTGAAAATAAAAATTAAAAAAAAAAAAAAGAAAAAAAAATATTAAAGTACTGTTAATTCCTTTAACAGTCACACTATAGTATTTTAATACCTTAGCTTAGGTCTGAATTTTTTTTCTTACCTTTAGAGGCGGCCATACTCTCCCTAAATAAATACAACCTTATGAGTATTTACATTAGCTGTTAAAGCAATTCTACTTCCTAACACTTTTTATCCTTGAAAAACCTTTCAGGGCAATTTAAGAATGGGAAAAGAAACTAAATAAATGAAAACTCAGGACTTCCTCCTGGAACACTGTATAAACTGTTAACAATTTTAAGTTATCTGGAGATGCTCAAAAGGCTATTGGTGTCTATCAAAGCATACATTAAAAAAAGAAAACTATATCATGCTAACTTGAACTGTGTATCAGTAAAAACCACGTCGAATAAAAATCTGGCCCTTCATGTTTGAATCAATAAAGCTGTTTTACATATGAAAAAAAAAAAAAAGAATTCCATTACTCAGGCTCATTCAGTCAGTAAAGTCTTGACTTGCAAGAGGATCCAAGTTGATCACAGAACCCAGGTGAAGGGGCTTCAGGGTGGTTCTAGGTGTAGAGGCAAACAGGACAGACACCAGGGCTCACCAGGCACCCAGCTTAATCTGATTTATGAATGCCAAATCCCAATGAGAGACTCTGTCTCAAAAAATTCAAAGAATATAAAAATAAAACAAGGTGTAGACTGTTGTCCTTAGGAATGAGACTTAGGGTATCACATACATGCACACACACACACACACACACACACACACACTCCTATAACTCTGAGGAAGAAATTATCAAAGCACTCTGAAACACTGACTTTAAAGAAACAGTGCAAACCTAAATTCAGAGAACTGCCACATGCAAAAGTAATAGGGGGAAGGAAGGAAGTTGTGAGAAAAAGAAGCCAGAGAACTATTCTTCAGCAAGGGACTACTTATGTGACTCCTCTCTGCGATTTCTAAAGTCTCTGGAATAGATTTCCCTGTTGCACTTTTACCAGACTACAAAGCAATAAAATGTAAGGCTAAATGATAGATTTTTCCATTAGCCAGTAAATAAATCCTTAACACATTTATGGACATTAATGCTTCACCAAGAAGCTATAGGTACAGTAGATAGGTAAGATCTGTACTTTCAAATACTACTCCTCAATTATTATTTATATACATGAGCAAAAGAAAAATTAATTCAATATTTGGTGGTAGTTTTACCAAAACTGGGCTTTGAAAGCATATTTCTTAATTTGTTCTAAAACATTTTGTCTGGAACATATTAAAGCAGAAGCTAGAAGAAATGTATGAGCCCAAATCTTTGCCACAGAAAAGTTTGGGGGCGGTCCTTACCACTTATTTTTAGAACACTAGAAATGTATGGCTGCCTAAGGAAGTAGTTCCAACCATCCATCATCAAAATCACACTGAATATTTAATTCAAACCATGAACCCATCAATCACTAAAAAGCTAGACCTAAAAGTAAAATGGCCAGAGATTTTAGGCAGTGGATTTGGTATATTTCAGACTTTTTGTTGTTCTCCTGTGATGGCTGTATGATTCTGCATACACAGCATGTTAATATGAATGAAATGCTTGCTAAACAAGCTCCTGTTTTCATTATTTCATTATTATTCCAATATTCTAACGAAATGAACATGGGGGAAAGAATGTACCATTGAGGCCTGTCATACCTGTAGGGAAAGACCTTTCTTGTGAGTTTCAGGCTTACGTTAATATTATGCATCTTATAAATCAAAATTTTGTTAACCACACTTCAAACGAAAAACAGACCTTTTCTACCTAACATAACTACTAACATAGCAAAAGGTGACCATTTAAACTTAATTAATAGGAAGTAAAACAATTCCTCAAATATAATAGAAAGAAAACAATTTCTCAAAAATAATACATATAAAACAATTCATCAATCACACCAGGCACATGCAAATACTCAACAGAAATAATTAGCTAGTAGCTATTGTACTGAATAGAAGAGAGAGATAGTAGGTCCTTTCTCAGCAAGTCTGAAGTATGACACTTGGGTAATTTAATTTAAAAGTATAAGCAATATTGTTTGCAATAATTTTTACTCAATATGGCAAATATAGCATCCCAAATGGCTCCAAAGTATTTCATTAGAGAAGATTCTTGAGCATCCATGATAAAAACAGCTATGTACAAGAAGACATGAATAGAAAGGGTTTTAAATTATATTTCTAAAAGCATTAATGATTAGAAATATTTTAATAATATGATTTTAAAATTGATCATGAAAATGCACTCTAAATTCATAAAAGTGCACAATGGAATCATTTTCATCTTAAAAAAAAAAAAAAACCTAACAGCTTAAAACATTCGGAGAAGAGAATTATTGTGGATGAGGGGCTTAGTGTTTGACCATGTTAACTGTTCAGCTTTGACATTTTTTATTGGTGTCTCATTTCCAGGCTTGGTGCTGGCTTCCACCACCACAGCCAACTGTCCATTTAAACTGCACATGATAATCTCTCATTCCTGTTAGTGCTGAAAAATACTTCTTTCAACTATTTGCATAACAACGTCACATGTATTGTACTTACAAATTTTATGTAATGCACAATCACACAGACAATTCATTCTTGACTACTTCTTGTAAAGAGCCTTTCACATGCTCATACTAGAAGCACACATTGAGTCCTATTTTCTAAAAGTTAATGCTATTACGAACCTAATCATAAGCAGCAAATCTTTCTTGTGAGAAGTATCTGAAATAGTATACTCGATTTTAAGATATTAAAGTGAAAAGAGATTTCCTGTCCCCTTGGTTCTAGGAATTAAAATTAATGATATTCCTAGCTATGAGATACTTTGTAGGACATAACTTATATTAGTAGGATGGATGGCCTTCATGCTTCAACAGGAAAAATGTGATTTTTAAAATGCAACTTACGAAAGCAGGAAGGTATGTCACCGTCAAATAGAATGTTTCAGGTTCTTATACTCTGTAAACAAATGCGACATGAAGCTGCCAAAAGTCAACTAAAGGATTAATTTTTTTCCATTAGTAAATAACTCATGCCAGTCCTCAACGTGTAAGAAGCAAATTGAAACCTTTAGTACTATCCATTAGAAAAGTACTGAGCTTGAGTCATACTTCAGATACTCAGTATCTACATTAAAAAGAACTCCCAATGATCCCATGCTATGGAACTCTTGTCCTATGGAACTGTGAATCCTGCTTTGGGAAACAGTCACTAGACTGACCTAACTCACAGGGGCAAGATTGTGAAAGGACTTTGATCAGACAATCTGCTTTTGAAGCCCAGACTTTATACATTTAATGTGTGAGATTAATACTTCATCTACAAACAGATTAAAAGCTGAACATATGAAGTTATCATGAGGAAATAAACCAATAGCCCATGTGAAAGCCTTCCTACAGTTGATAGTAATTATTAAATATATACCTCATGTCTTCATTTTTGATACAGCATGATACTTATTTCTTTGTTTTTGTTATTTCCTCTGAAATGTTACTTTTTTCATCATAATTCTTCTGCATAAACAATGTCCATACTTAAAATTTCATTCTGGATATACCATAAACAAGGATACAATAATAATTACAACTAGACAAGGTGTCCTTCCTTGAGCTCACATTACTCTCCAGCATGACTTTATTAATGTTGTTTTGTGTTATAATTTGACATTTGTGATTGTATGCACACAAATGTATGTGAATACTCTAACATATTTCTTCCAGGTAAAAAGATGTCTGATTAAACTTTGTATCCTCAATATTTATCAAAATCATGACACAGTATAGATGCTGAAATATTTGCTGAATAAACAAAAGAATATAATCTGGATATTTCTACTTATTCCTTGAGAAGATGCATTCTCATATTCTAGAGCAGAAGCTGAACCAAAGTGATGTTTTATTGAGTTTGCTTCCTTGGCTTCAATATGAATTGTTAGTGCTACATATTGAAAATCATTATCTCTATGTCAAAATAATTCCCCTTTATAAATAGAATACCAGACTTTTTTAACTAAAACCTATATAAAAAAATCAAAGACTGTATTCAGTGTTCACACATTACAATAAATCAAGTTAGAGGCAGATCTTGGCCTCCAAGAGTTTACAATATGGGAAAAATCACAACAAAAATAATAAATATATTGCAAATTTATTTTATATGTTTATATATGCACATATGTGTTCATGTATTAGAAAAGTAGAGAAAATAAATACGCAGAAACAAACCAATAAATTACTTAATGACCATATTTTCCTACAAATTAATGCTTTTTATGATCACTTTATAGGAGCAATGGCTTTTATCCAGTTCTAATTAATGATTGGAAAATAAATTCTGAAACCATTGTACAATGCTTGATATAGCTTGTACATTTCTCTAAATTTTAAGTTTTATGAAAAAATATATTAATACTTTATAATTTTATAATTTTATTTTATGTATCACTTATTATAAACAGATTAGATAGGTTGATTTTATAAATAAAGGATAATGTAATAAATATATTTTATTCAAGGATAAAAATTATAGTTAATAAATATTGCCCATTTGCCAGAAGTAAGCTGATACTATTCAGACAATATAAGTGTCCATTATTGCTGACATATGAAAAAGCAGTCTACAGTCAAATTCCTTCTAGATAAACCCCATTTCTAAAGTAGGAAGACTATCATTTCTCTCTTCTAAACTGAATGTGCATTTTGTCAAGTCAAGTGTTATTCAATGGTACTTGGATGACAATTACAAACAGAGGATTTCTGAAATGTCTTCAAGAATACTTTCCTTCTACAGAAAGAAAAAAATTGAAAGATTGTACAATGTAACCATTTTTTTTTTCATTAAACTATTTGGAAGTGCTGAATTAGGGATTTTTTTTTTTCATCTTGAGTAATCTCAACTAGAAATCCTGAAATTTGCCAATGACAGATCGTAAGCCTACAGAGGAAATTTACATATCACCTTAACAGCAATCCATTTATACCATTTATACAACAAAACATACTGGAACACACTCTACTACAGTTGTCATAATACACACCAAGATCAGGAAATTTAGTTTTGTTATTAATACTGTTGATGCATTTTGATATGCATCTTTGCTGTAGTAGAAATACTATATAGAGATCTTGGAGGAAGAGAGGAGAGGGAAGGAAAAAGGGGGCAGGATTAAATATTGGAAGGGACAGAAGAGAAGTACAGAGGGTCAGGAAATTGAATAGAAATATGTAGCAGTGCGGGATGGGGAACTAGGAGTAGCTACTAGAAAGTCCCAGATGCAAAGTAAGCAAGAGGCTCCCAGGATGCAATAGAAAAATTAGTGGAAATACCCAACGAAGGGGGCATAGAACCTGTAGAGACTACCTGAAGTATGTAGACACAATTTCCAGTTGAGGGATGGGGCCATACATCTATCTCAAAATTTTTAACCCAGAAATATTCTTGTCCAAAGGAAAGACAGGGGCCAAAAAGTCAAACAGAGGCAAAGGAAAGGCCATCCAGAGACTATCAAACCTATGGATCTATCCCATTTGCAGATGCCAAACCCAGACACTATTGCTGATGCCAAGAAGTGCACTGGTGGGCCTGACAGGGCCCATTGACAGGCCCTTCTGACAGGGGCCTGGAATGGCTGTTCCCTGAGAGGTTCTACCAGCACCTGACTAATACAGATGCAGATGCTCATAGCCAACCATGGGACTGAGCCTGGGGACACGAATGGAAGAGTTAGGGGAAGGACTGAAGGAGCTGAAGTGGATTGATAGGAAGAACAATATCAACTAAGAAGACCACCCAGAGCTCCAGGGACTAAACCACCAACCAAAGAATATACATGAAGGGATCCATGGCTCCAAATACATATACAGCAGAGGATGGCCTTGTCAGGTATCAATGGGAAGGGAAGCCCTTGGTCCTGTGGAGGCTCAATGACCCAGCATAGGGGGATGCAAGAGCAGTGATGCAGGAGTGGGTGAGTGGGTGGAGAAGCAACCTCATAGAGGCAAAGGGGAGGGGGAAAGGGGGGATGGGATGAAGGAAACTGTGGAGGGGTAACTGGAAAGGGGGATATCATTTTAAATGTAAATGAGCAAAATAATTAATAGAAAAGAAAAGGAAAGGAAAGAGAAAAGAAAAGAAAGAAAAGGAAAAAAGAAAGAAATGGGAATGGTAGGTAAGTCTGAGACTCTCCTTTTTCTAATTTGATTGTGAAGGGGGAAATCATCAGACTGGATACCCCATGTTGTACAAAGAAATCAATTAGGTCTCATAATATTCTCTCTCTTCTCTCCCTTGCTCTGTCTGGTTTCAATGGGTGGACACTCTAGATTCCACGTCTTTGTAGCATCTTAGCAGAAATATTGTGGAATATGTTCTGTTCTGTCTTATGATGCAATTAGATTAGTAAAGGCACTTAAGCTATGTATATAGGTAGTACTTAAACAGTATGTAGTTTAGACTAAAATGTGATAATATCCTTAAAAGATTGTGGTGGAACTTATACTTAGGTAAAATAAGAGGACAACACAAGAAAAAGTAGAAATAAAATGACATTGTAACATTCCAACACCAAAGTAAAATAAATGACTGGCACCTTTTTACGTTTTTTTTTTTTAAAAAAAAAAAAACAGGATGGATGCAAGTTCTGTGCTCTTGGGCTGTATTCTGAGACATGCACTGTTGATGGCACAGTCTATTGTACATTTTGTGTACTCTCTTATGATCAAATTCATTTCAGAAAATTCAAATCAAAAGGTGTTAAGGTCAGAAAACACTACACAGCAATGCTCATATGAATTGGAGGGGTTAAATCTACTGAAGAAATGCCCAAGTAAGGATATAACTACCACTCTGAAAATGATGTGATAATGAGCGCATACCCAGTCTGACTTCATGAGATCTCATTTGAATAAGTGGGTCATACAAAGGATCTGCATTTCAGTTCAATTTCCCTTAAATCTGATAAAAAAAAAAATTTTGAGCTGTTCTACAAAAGAAACTGGTCACGTTAAAACATTAACCACATATGATACTTAAGACATATGAATGTAGAGAATATAGTAGAAATTGGAGAGTTTAAATGCATAAAAAAATAAATAGGTGATATACGAGGAATTTTTTAATTTCAAGATTCTGTATAAGGAACTACAGATTTGAGGAGTCTCACATGCCAACATCTATGATATTATCACTTGTTTTACATATCATGGAATGAAATAACTCATGTTTATGTGACACTGAAGGGAGCTATTGAGAGTGAATGAAAAAAAAAAAAAGAGAGAACAAAGGCAGCAGAGCTCTCATAAAACTGAGAAGTGTAAGGTTGGAGATATGCTTCAATGGTTGTAGAGAACTCTGTTTCATTCCCAGCAATCACATGGTAACTCACAATCATCTACAACTACAGTTCCAGAGGATCGATTCAACACCATCTACTGGCCTCTGCAGACACCAGGCGTACGCATGGTACAGATACATGCAGGCAAAATACTCACCCATATAAAATAAAATAAGTAAATCCAAAACACAAAATTAGAAGTGGTGTGTCACTGTTTTCATTTCATACAAGTATATTTGCCAAGATACAAGAAGAATATCTGCAATTGTTTGAGATTCTTTTTGATCTAATTACCTTTAAGATGGTAGATCTATATTGTAACAAGTACTACAGAATATTTTTAAAGATAATATCATATTTCTTAATTTGTGTAGTACACTATTTAAGACTAGAGCAGGCATGGAATATTTAACCTACTTGGAAACTGATTATTTATGCTCCAGATATAAAGAAAAAGAGAGGAAGAAAGAAAAGTCAGATCAAGTAGCCATTCCACCGCATTGCTAAGACAGGGCTAAAGGAAGAAAAGGAGATCAGAGGAGGGAAACTAACATTCAAACACTCTTATAATTTCCTAACTTAGCAAAAAGCAAATGACTTTTGTCACATTCTTTCCTATTGTAGCAAACAATGGTCATTTCAGAGAATTACAAAGTTCCTTACAAACTTTACTTGGTACAAATAAATAGACTTTTTAAAAACAGTATCCATCGTTAATAGAGTTTGTCTGTGAGATGAACCAGAATTTAAAGACACAGTTTCTTTGCAAGTCTCAGTTTCTTAGATTTAAAACCGCCTTCATAGTGTCGAGTATATTGTCTGGCATATAGGAGCAGTCAATATATCAAGGTAGCTAAAATATGGATTCTGTTTACCAGTTAAGATTTGTATATAACTGCACATTTCTTTCTCTGAGTTTCTACGCATCATGCTTATGTTTTAGCTAAAAAAAATAATACTTAAGTATGTTTGAATCTATGCTGCAGCTAATGAACATCAATTATACAGATAACTAATTCAAGCATCTGAAGATATCATGGTTACTGAAAAGAGTACTACAGTGTGGTAAATTAATGCTCTGTCATATAGCACTGATTATTTCTGTGATTGAACATTAAGACCATAAAAAGGGTTCAAATGTCTTCTAATGCAATCTTGCCAATACTTGTGGTAAAAGAATAATTTTCTATATTTGAAAATTAATCAAATGATCTTGCAGTAGTAAGTAAAATTTTCATTTATCCCTTCCTTGTATTCCATGAATGTTTATTACATGGTAGACAAAACATATCCAAAAAAAATAAAATATAAAAGTAAATATAATTTAGAAGTGAAAGGATTACTTTTGTGCAGTAATGATGTTTTCAAATCTATTGCTAGTAGTATGAATTAAGATTCAGAAAGTGACAAATGATTCCAGATTTTTTGCTCAAGATATATTTGAGTGCCAAGCAAATCTACTAACTGTGCCCAGAATCTGCTCAGCATTTTCCTGCCACTCTGACTCTGCTTATGCCAGGTAGGAAAATGCTCCTGACTCACACCTATGGCTGGTAGTACTGATTCATAGCAAATAAATAAATAAATCCCTAACCTGTAGCAAGATTTAAAAATTAGAATACATATTTATGTAAACATACCTAAGTATATATACATATATAAATATTATTGTATAAAATTATATATTTGAATACAAATATTTTTTGAGAAATCAAGTGGAATTCTAGGTAGATGATATTCTGAGCCTAATGACTTTGCATGAGATTTTGGAATTACTCTTCATATGGTCATTTCTTACGCTGTCTATAGAAAGCCAAAGCCAGGGATACAGTATTTCCTAATGGCATGAACCTGGAAATTATTGTCTGAAGCTCAGAACAGTTTTGAAAAGGTATGATTAACTCTGAACCAGCATCAAGGGGGAAAGAGAAGTAGCATAGCAATGTTGGAATTTCTTTCAATAGTGAAAGATGCTGAATAAGTATTTGAAAGATGGTTTTATTGAAGAATCAATCAGCATCAAAAACGTGTTAAAATTCAAGAAGTTTACTTTGAAGGTGATAATACTTCATCTTTGCACTGAGTTGAAGGCAGCCCTGCAATCCTGACTTTTATACAGACATTCAGAAAGCAAAGGATAAAGTAGTTCTAAAGTAATGTGACTGACAGGTCCTACAGTTGAATAAACCTTTAATTCTACAGTCGAAGGGGGAAAATCTTTATTCAGAATCTGTAGTACTCTACACCATGTTTTTAAAACTATGGGATTGGTGTGAAGTAAAAGTTTGGGTTCTTTGAAATGAGAAATTTTGTCAACAGGCCTCTGAAATGCAACCTGGCTCCAGGTAAAACATTGTAGAACCATTGGTTGATGATCACTCCAGATGTGCTTAGCATGTCTACATGTCTATGTCATGGTGATATAAATGTTATGGGTTTCAATCCACATATTTGTATTTCCTATGAAAATACCACTATGTTCTCAAAAAAACTATTACTTTGCTTTATGAAAGATGTATTAGGTACCTATGAATACATATTCTAAAGTCCAAAAGAGTTTATACCGTATCTTCACCTGCTATAAAATTCAACATAAAATGCCTCAATTTTTATGTTGAATACTTGAAACTCTGAAATCAATAGAGGAACAATTCCAACACAAGTATAGAAATAAATATTTCTCTGTTTACATATGAGCTACAAACATCATAAGTATCAAAGTTAAAATCAATGACAGTGAAAGTCAAATGACATTCTATCAAATTAAAGTGTTTTGTACAATTAAGGAAGTAGAGAAAACAGATTACTTACTATCTTTGAATGCAGGAAAAGCTGCAAGTTAGTCAACTGAGAAAGGATTAAGAGAAATGATGAAGATTTCAAGAAGAGGAACTACTTACAATTGCTGCTGATAGAGTCACTTAACAAAGCCATAATTGAGACTAGTCTTTAATTACATTAATTGCTAGCACCACTGCTTCTGCAATTGCTTTGACACAAGAAGTTAAGACAGCTACTTTTGTTAATCATTTAGCAAAAAAAATGTTACTGTGTTGAATTTACAAGAGGATTTAGATAGGCATTTGGAACAACGGATTGATGTTCTTTATCCTGTTCAAATTATTGGAAGGAGGTTCAGAGTTTAAGAGTAAGGAGCTATCGTGAGTGTCATGCCAAATACCATTGTATTCATGTTATTTCTAAAATGTACAGTGGTCGTAATCATAATTAGGAAAAAGTTTAAAGACACTTGCAGTGAATTTGGCATTATTCTACACCTCTGGAGATTTTAACATTGCATTGTGAGCTTATAAATTTAAAGAATGCTGCTCTACTGAGTGTTGATGCAGCAGACACTGCTGATAAAATTATCCATGGCCTGAGATCAGTATTTCTATTTTGGTTAAGCCTCAAGAATGGCATATATATCTTGATCAGACTAGCCCTTTTTGTCCTGGGAATACTTTTATCCTGCCCATAGTGTTAAAGCTTCCCTTTAACAACATCAACATGTTGACAACCAAAGTACCTGGCTTGAACCTGAAAATGGTCCCCCAGACAGAGTTATTAAATGAACAAGCTGGCAAGCTGAGGATGGGTAATATTATGCACAGAGCATTAACAACCTAAGACAGAAATGCATTGCTTTTGATAATGCATATTTTAAGAGTGGTGTACATGCCAATACATGAAAATGTGCCCAATACAAATTTTACATCTATACATTTTTAGTTATGTGTATGCATTTGAATTCCCTAAATATGCATTTGTGTGCGTATGCCTACATAGTTTGGTAACACTTAAAGTAACATGAACACATCTAAAGTTGAGCACTGGAGAATGTAAGAAACAATGACACAGACATGAATAGGAGTGATTTGTCAAAAGCCTTCTTAATTTATGCACAGTTTAGCTTTAAATATATACATTTATGTATATTCAAATATATTGCCACCATATACTACTTTACTAGAAGCCTCCTTCATTAAATAAAATAATAGTAGCTTTACTTTATATGAATATGTGTTTATTTTGACTCTGAATTAAGAGAACAAATTTATTTGCATAATCAATGTACACTTCCCTTAGCATCATTTCGAACAATACCAGCCCTGAGTAAACTCCCTGTTTCTGTGAGGAAGACAGGGTAACTACTTTCTAATTACATCTCATTTCTTTTATTTCTCTACTGTACTATCATGTGACATTATGTATCAAATTTGTGTGATTTTTAAATCCAGAAGCAGAAATCTATTTCAGAAAGACAGTTGACAAACACTTATCAACTCTATATTATGCTTTTCACAAAAAACTGTCATTGCTGTAAACATGAAAAATGACAAATGTAGTTATTAATGTTTAGAAGTAATATTCACTTTAGTACCCATTATTAAAAATTTCATGGAATAAAAAGATCTTCTTTTGGTGTTTGATCTTATATCCTCTTTCACAATGATGCTTCATTTTCTAAGCACACCCACATTCTGGTAAAAGTAATGAGCATGAATGCAAAGCATTAAGTCTTTTCTTCATTGTTTCTTTTTGTAATAGTTACATTTAACATTTAATAAAATACTATCATTTATCAGGATGTCATTTAATTGAATGTCAACTTCAGTCTTCAAATCTTCACTCTTAATTTCAATGGAATGAGTAAAGTAGGCCCTTCTGAGAAAGTTCTAAGGTTCCTGTCTTTGCATCTGGCTACAACACAGGCAGATTAATGCAGGTTATGATACAAAACATAATCTCTATTTCAGAAAGTCAAGAGTAAAAGTGATACCAGAAATCACACTCTTAAGTCCTTCATAGAATCAAAAGTAGAAGAAAAAATGTGTGCAATTATTTAACAAGGTTGGAGGAAAATGGGTATTTTCCTTCAATAGATAAATCCTAAGTGTAGGGTCTGGAAACTTCACTCCAAATATATGCAAAGCTAAATGCTTTTACATGTCGACAATTGTCAGAATACAACCTATATGCTATCATTAACAGAATACTTGAAGAAAAATAAATACTATATAGTATATATGCAAAAAAGAAGGCGATATATAGAAGTGAGAACATCAATTGTCATGCAAGGGAATCATGGTAAATACCATTTATAAGCCGTAGAAGAACTTAAAAGACTGCATGATACATTTTATCCATCTATGAATTGAATAGATTCAATTAAAAGTTCATTTTAAAGACTAATAAATACAGAATAATAGCTACTGCTTATGTTGAGAGGACAGAGACACGGACATAACATAATGTGAAGTAAGAAGAGGCACATGTGGTTAGGTGTAGGTTAATATAAAAAAGAAAGAGTTTGTATTTTCATAGTTCATCATTAGAGGTACTAAATTTAGCAAATAGATAAAGTGCTAAGGAGGGTCATACATGGATGGGTGACAGAAGTTATATAAAAGATAATAACCCCTTAACACTGTGTACGGTGGTGTCATGGTTTCAACCAACAGTTGGGCTTCTTTAATTCAATCTCTTACTAACAAAAGGATAAATTTTTAAAATGCATTTTATTGACATTTAAGTTGTTTCCTTGTAATTTTTCAAGTTAGCTTCATCATGAAAATATAGCTTGAAATGTTAGAAGTTTCCACTTACTACCTAATTTCCATGACTGTAGTAACATTTTATACTCTGAAAAATATTTCCCTTCAGAATCCCTGAAATTAAAACAACAGTCTGTACGTTATTTTAAATAGAAGCATAATGTTTAAATGAGCTTGAAAAACCGTCTTAACTTTATAATGTTTACTTACAGGTATTTTTAAAGTTCTTTTTTACATCTAATAATGAAGCCATAATTTATGTTTTAAGCAAACTGTGAACTTAACATTTCAGATTTTAAATTCTTGTTATAGTCTTTAGTCACAAATTGGTCAAATAAAATACTACATGCTGGATTCACAGCCCAATTTCAATGTTATTAATACTATGATCTGCATAATCATAATTTTGTACAGCTGTGTGAAACTTTGGGTTCATACTTTCATTTTGTTTAGGAATTCCCTTTAGTTTCACAAGACTTTATGATTAGCAGACTGCTCAAAAAGAACAACAAAAGAGAATTACTACAAGAATTTGCTTAGCCATACAAGATTAAAATTGAAATACAAAAATGATTAGATATTTAAATTGTGAGGAAGCTTTTAGCTGTGTTTTTCTAATGCTTTTTAATATAAAGAATTGTTATAAAATGGAGAAAAATACAGGAGGCTTTCCAGGGAATTATACTGGAAAGTTCATTAGACTTCAGGAAAAGTTTCCTCCAAATCTAACTCAGGTTCTTTAGTAACCAGTTTTGTGATTTTGTGGAAGTCCGATCTATACTTTATCTTACTTTCTTCAAACATAAATTAAGTTCTTACAACGCAATTTCTAAAGTGTTCTGCAAGCTTTAACACCGTAATTTTAATGACTTTGAACTGAAGGAGAAAAATAAGGCATTTGTGGCAGTGTGTTGGGCATATTCTTTTATGACCAATAAAACATTGGTACACCTTATTGGATTCATCAAATTTAAGACAGTAATACTTGTGCTTGCTTTTCAGTCTAAAACCACCACATTTGGTAAAAAAAAATGAAAACATTTTTTACAAATTCTCAAGAATTATCTAAAGCAGAAGTCATATTTTCTTTATAAAATGCATGAGAGTAAAATAGGGTTATACATAGTTATTTTCTGTAACGATTGCTCTAAGAGAGTAAGGAGAGTAATGAGAGTAATTAGGAGTGTGTAACTGTCAAGGCCCAACTTCATCATGAACAAAGACCAGGCAATATCAAGAAATTCACCATTGTGGTAGATTTAGTGAATCCTAGGTGTCTTCACCACTCAGTCTCTGAGGAGTTTCTGGGTAGGATACAGTCCTAATGTGGAGGAAAGGAAAGAACTTCCTTTGTAAGAGCATGCATGGTGAGATGTCACAGGGAAACCCCATTAGTTTCAAGTATAAAAGAGTGTACATATGCATTCGATCATGTTAATTTGCAAATGCACACTATGAAGTTAAGTCCTATATATACTTTGTGATGTTAATTCAAAAATCATTCTAAACAGAGGCATCTCCAGTTATTCATTCTTGATTATGCTTAATTCTTCACCACAGTAGTTCTTATCAAAGCACTATCTCTGTGTATTTTTATTATACACCTGTTACTTGAATGTTCCCAATTTGGTTCTACTAAAAAATATGTATCATATGGGAATCTTCACAGGTTTCAAGACACGTGAGCCACAGTCTCATCCAAGTTCACAAAAGTAACAAACACCTAGAAAGGATAATATATATATATATATATATATATATATATATATATACCCAAGGCAAAGTGAGAAAAGGGATCGGAAATCCTTTAAATAGAATTTCAGATCAGTGTGACATTCTTAAGCACTAATATTAGAATAGACAGCTGCTAATCTTCAAATCCATATTCAAAGTTTTTTTTTTTTAATTATCCTGTCATCTCTGGTAAAGTTACATATCTATTGTACACCAGCTCTTTCTTTTAAGCTAAAATGTGGAATTCAGCTTTTTATTTCAGTAATCTTTTTCTCAGCTATGAGCAATTTAACCATACCTTGTATGTTACTTCAATTTTAAACAATCATGTAAGTAAGTGGTCATAATTTTAAGCTTAGGTAAATGTAACAAATCTAAGGACTAGAATTTGTACATTGGTAATTAAAGGGGCTAATTTTAAAATAGTTTTAAAATTGTTCAAAGCATTGCAGAACTTGTGTTCATTTTAAGAGTGGATATGCCACATCCCTCCCATGTTCCCTCTCTCTAATGTCTCCCAGGCTCATACATACCACTTATATTTTTCTTGGACTCACCCAATAGTGTTCACCTATAGTGAGCTAAACTACTATATGATTGGCATCCCTCCCTGGTGTGCAAACATCAGTCCCATGATCAGCACCTTCCTAATACAGACTTTTTTTAAAATTATATCGTGAACTAGAAAAATCAGCCATCTAAAGGTACACACTACAACCACGAAAGCCTTTCAACTTAGAAAGGTAAAAAAAATAAAAGAAAATAAAACCCAAAGTCATACATGGAATAACAAGTGCCAGCATCCTATGTAATTCTTCCTGGAGATGATGCAGCGTTCAGAGCGTAGAAGGCTTCATGGGGAAGGTCAGTGTAGAAACTAGCTCTCAGAGGGCAAAACTAAAGCTCAGCACATTCAGATGGAATCCTATAAAGCAAAAGCTCTGCAGATGTACACAGAAACAAAGGTGTTACTCCCCTCCTATGTTATCTTTTGTTACTTCATAATATCTTACAATGCCAAGTCTAGCAACCTAAGCTAGTAGAAGCCAGAAGTCTTCACAACGGTCTCCAATGTCCTGTATCACCCCACCACACACACACACACACACTTTTCACAGTCCATTTACTCCTGAGCTCTGCACTCCATTTGCTTCTATTACAATGGGAGTAGACAGAGCACATCAAACTCCTCACCGTGAGAGCTCTATGCAGTTTGGCATTCGAAGTCTGGAACTGAAACTCAAAATGCCACCAAATGTGTTTTGTGTCACTGTAGTGTCTTAAATGGAAAATTCTATATCTAACCCTCAGGTAGCACATCCCTGTGAAAACACAAGTGAGCTAAAGCTATTGTGTGAAATCATTTTCAAGCTCTGTGCATAAAATGTATATACAATGTAAATGAATTCCGCCTTTAGACTTGGGTTGCATACCCAAGATAGCTCATTATGCATTTGCAAAATTTCAAAAACCTGCAAGAAAAAAAAATCCTCCTAGCCAGAAGCATTCTGGGTAAGGGGTGTTCCTAACCTGTACTTCCTTTCTGCCTCCTTTTAAAGCATCATTCTGACAGCCTCACCTCTGCTCCATCCCTTGCGATGGTCTTCGCTCAAATGCATTCCTCTTGAAAGGACCTTATCTAGTCCTCTCCAAAATAGCAAATATCTCAACCCAATTCATTTCATCTGCATAAATCCTCACACACTGATGTCATATTGTGTATATATATTTTATTTTCTGTCTGTTGCACAAGTGTAGTTCTGTATGTTTCTCAACACTGGGAAATAGAATGTAGTTTACTGCTATTGCCAATGACTGGTAATAAGGGTTCAACAGACATGTTGAATTAAGTTGAATCTGTGGGCCACATTTGATTTCCTGAGAGTAAGGATACTTCCCCAAATTTCACAAAGCACTGTGACTAGATGGCATTCCTTAAGGGGAAGCAAATGAGGAGCATATGTGAATTGGAGCCTTTTACTGGAGGGTGGGAGAGGGACCGTTCTCAGTTTTAGAACAAAACCTTGCATCCTATCTGACACTACTTCAGCTTCCCTCCTACTCAGCAATGTTATTTTCTTGTCATTATGAACTTCTGTTAACTCAATTCTCTACTCCCCCACACTTTCTGTGATTCCGATTTTCTTTACATAACAGTCTTGTCAAAATTCTCAAGGCAAAACTGATTATACTAAGTGATCACACACATCTTGTACAACTGTTAACTACATTTTTAAGTTTTGAAAACATCTTTATTAATTCTTTGGGAACGCCATACATTGCATTTCGATAACACTCTCCTTCCCCATCTCCTCCCAGATCAACACTAAACCCTTACTTAGAAAATGAATTTCCTTTCATTACACAAGTGTTTTGACCAAGCCATGGGAAACCTGAACTATCTTATAGATAACAGCTATATCTACAGTGTATGTCACTAGCAGGCATCAGTACACTACTTTTATGAAAAACAATATACCAGGATGGAAAAAGAAATCTTACCAGCTTGTGCTAATAGGTCAAAGACAGGATACCTTGTAGTGACAGAGTCATCAAGATAGATTTTTAGTGCAGGGGGTCCTTCTAGTGCTCATATTTAAATTTGAACTAGACTTAAAAATGCAGGTAAGACTAACTTACAGAATGTATTCCCTTCTGTTTCCCAGTGACATCTGCTATTGACCTAATCTTCAGCAAAGGAAGCAGATTAAGGACAAAGAACTATTAATTCAGACCTTTGCAGAAGAACTAGTGACTATTTTTTTTTCAGTTTTGAAAAAAGAAGAAGAGGAGGAAAAAAAACGTAAAATAAAAAGACAGGCAGAAAGGGAAGACAGGGAAAGAGAGAGAGGGGGAGAGAGAGAAGAGAGAGAGAGAAAGAGAGAGAGAGAGAGAGAGAGAGAGAGAGAGAGAGAGAGAGAGAAGAGAGAAGAGAGAGAGACCAGAAGACAGAGAGAAAGGGTGAGTTGTGATACATTAGAAGATCAAATCTCAAATAATGAATCTCTATAGTTTTGACATTAAACAAAGCAGAGGTTTGACTCTGATTGGTATATTCTTGCCTGTTGAGAAGGACTCCTTACTGCTTGAGGGTGTCTCTGTGGGGAGCATTTTATCATCTCATCCTTCAATCAACAACATATTAGGCCATATCACTTTCTACTTTCTTTGAGCACTGATGGAGAATAATTGGTCCTCACTCAGTATACACTCATATCTCAAAAGCCATTGAATCTAGTTAGGAAAGAAGGAAGTAAAACCAGACTACATATATAAAACGGCACTTACTAAGTTCCAGTGTAATTGCAAATAGAGATGGTGCAGCCTTGGGAGGCTGGGAAGGTTTGACGAAGGTCTGTGTAGACTGGGTCTCAGAAGAGGACACTAAAGGCAGGGGAGGCAGTCAGATAGACTCCTCTGAAGCAAAGAGCCCTGCAAATGTGCACATAAAGGAAGGGACAGTGTCCCTCTCCTAGGAATCCTTTCAGTGTTATAGCATTAGATGATATCCTACCCCACCAAAATCTAGCTTCTGAAGCTAGTGGGAAAGCAATGCCTTCCTCTTTCTCTCTCCCTCTTTACATCTTTCCCTCCCTCTCTCCCTTTCTACCACCTCTCTCTTCATCTATACACATACATACAACATATATATATATGAGGGATCACAGTAAAGAAACTGCCAACATGACCATTCCATTATTAGGGAACGTTTTTATGGTAGAGGACAGACACAGACAGACAGACAACAGAACAGACAGAGGCATCTCTAAGATTACAGAGCAGAGAAAGAAGTAAGTGCACTGATCATGGCCAAGTAGGGAAGCAGGAGACTGGAAAAGAATGATAAATAGAGGGAGATACAGAGATGTAGAGAACAAATCATAGTGAGTGAGAATGAGAATGAGCGAGGGGTAAAGAGAATAGTGAGAATAGCCCGGCTTTCAGAAGGATGAGAGCTAGGGAAAGTGCAGCCCTTGAACCGGAAGAATTTTAGGGTAGAGGAAAAGTAGAGAAGGGCTAAGATGTTTTTGTAGACTTTGAAATGTATGGTAAGTACCTGTAATTCTGAGGAAGCCTGGAGGCCAGCATTGGGTTTGATACTCTGATCATTGATGCCACAGGTAACCATACGTGCTACCTGCCAGTAGGAAGGAGAATGACTCTTTGGGGCAGATGGAAACTGGTTTCACAATTTCCCAAGCAATGCTGGCTTGTATGTAACCTCCAGAAATCCTCCTATAGTCTTGGTTGAACTCATTTCTGGATAGTTGGACAGCCAGAGACCTAACAATATGAGTGTGTGAATGTGTTGTTGTTCTTGTGATTCAGAAGACAATATAAGACACATATAGAGTGGGAGTGGAGAATAAATTATTCGAGATCTGACAGAAAAACAATACTTCATAGTGAATATTCTTGTCACTGCTTTTACCCTTTCAAAGAAAGAGAACATAAAATGCGTATTTTCAGGATTTCACAAGCCAACTCTTTTAAGGTAATCTAGGCAACATAACTGCTTGATTTTCATTTGCATCAGGCCAGGTACCATTAATTAGTTTGCTCCAAATGGCCTAAAAGTTCACCTGAGGAGAATATGCAGCCATACGGTAGTGATTGGGTGTTGTCATGATCTCCCCCTGGGGCTGGATAAATAAGGACAGAGACCGCAGTGAAATCCACTCAGACCGGCAGGGATGACACAGACATGAACAGTGAGTTACAGAGTTCATAACTGAGGTCAGGAGATGAACTGTACTAATGAGGTAAATAGCCTACTCACGTACTCATCTATGCTTTGTAGCACTAGAAGTGAGCCCTAAATAATTATCACAACATATTTCTAGATACATTTGGATTTTTCAGGATTAAAAAAGTAAAAAAGGGAAATGTTGAAAATTACTGCTACAACTTCATTGTTTCAATTATGGGCAATCTACAAAATTCTCGTATGTATAAAATGACAGACTTTCAATGAAAGCACAACTTCCTCTTGGAATTGAGATACCTGGTATTAAGAAATTTGTATGATTGCACAAGTCTATAATCTCAGGACCTTGGAGATACAGACAAAAAAAAAAAAATCAGGATTCAAGGTCATCTTTAGCTACCTTCTGAGTCAGAGGACAACCTGGACTAAAACAAAATGAAAAATTAAAAAAAAAAAAAGATTTGAGCTTTAGAAGCACATCCCAAAACAAATATATGGAATGCAGAGAAGACCAGTGTTTGTCCTGCAAGCATGACCAGCTTGAACCACACGAACCAATATAAATCAAGTTCATGTAGAAGTATTGTAATCTCAGGGCTGCAGAGGTAAAGATGAGATTCCTGAAACTCACTGACTCACCAAGTGGAGCCAAACTTCAAGCTCCTTCTTCAGAGAGACCCTGTCTGAGAAAACAAGTGAAGAGCCTGGAAGGAAGACAGCTGGTGTCAACCTCTGACCTCCACATGCAGGCTCACACACATGCACTTCTGCATACACACACACAAACCTACACATACACACAAACACACACACACACACTACACACAGGGCAGAACCGAGAAATAAGTGGCTTAATTCTAAAAGAACGTAAGTATTTAATAAGTCAAGGGAAACTGAGAAGAACAAGGGACAGCTGCCCTTCTAACACACATTTTTTTTTTTCTGGCACACTTTTGTCTGAAAATCAAGTGCAAACTGAAGTTTCACATTTTAGATGCTAAAATATAGAATTTGAAAAATGCAATCTGATATTATTTCTAAATCAAATTAAAGATTAAACACAATGAAACATTTTAAGATTTATCTTTGCTTCTTAAGAGGGAATACATATCTTGCTTCTTTGTATTTCTTTAAAAGTCCATGTCAGCAGTCTGATGATTCCCTATAAAAGACTTTAAATGAATACTAAGGTATACTGAAATAAAAATGAGTGTTATCTGGAGTATTGTTCTTCACCAAAAGAAATTTGTGTGCCTCTCACCTCTAAAGATTTACAGATCACATTAGCAGTATTTGTGTACAGAACATAATACAAGTAATATTCATTTCTCAGAAAGGCTGAGAAAACTGGAAGTTTGTAAATAAATAGTTTTGCAAATTATCCCCCAAGCATTCCCCAAACCTATATGATTACATAGTGTAGGTAGTAGGAAGATGTTCTTTAAATGTATGTCTCTAAGACTTTGAGGCCAGCATGGTCTACATATGAGTTCCAGGTCAATCAGAGATAGATAGTGAGACTCATCTCAATAATAATAAAATAAATAAAATAAAATAAAATAAAATAAATAAATATCTTCTGTCTTTTTCCTTTAATGCATATTTCTAAAAGTATCCTACTTGGTGGATACAATCATATATGTGTGTTAAACTTCTAAATTATCCCTTTCTAAGAAAAAATGATTTGTAAGAAAATTTGCAATAAAATTACATTGCCTTTTACTTTTCATTTGAAACTGAGACAAAAATGCAATACTCTCCTTTGTTAAGCATGCCTTTACCACCGGACTAACTTCTAACTTCTAAACTCTCACTCATTCTGTTTCTCACAAGCAAATTTTACAAACTGAGCATGACGCCACATGCCTAGAATCTAAAATTTGGAATGTAGAAGCAGGCCAATCAAGAGTTCAAGACTATCTCAACTATACACTGGGTTCAAAACCAACCTGGTCTTCATGAGATCTTGCCTCAGAAAACAATCAAAAATTTTAATTCATTAGAACTATTAAAATTGAAATACAAAAATGGTGGGCATTTTTTGTTGCTTTTTTTTAAAAGGCTTTAGAAATAGACCACCACATCATTATTTATGACCAAAGCGTAATTCTACCTTATTTTTTTTCCAGTGAGCATATCAACCTTTTAGTTTTTTTTAAGTTTGCTCAGAAATCAGAATAATATTCATACATTTGATGTTTATGTCCAAGGTTTACAGAAATACCACACAGCCATTTTTAATCCCATTTAAAAAAAAAAAAAAAAAAAAAAACCTTTGATGAAAACAATTTGGTTTCATGGTTAAAGAAGTGGAAAGGTCCACAGAAATGGAACGTATTTCTGAACTTCTTGAGCTTCATGTTATAAACAGTATGGTTAGGAAACATGACTGGCAACACAAATTTTGACTAGTCTGGTATTAAGTCCCAAGGATTTACTGTGCCACCTGGGATCGTCATGAGCAAAAGTCATGAGCATGAAGAAGAATGCAAACCGAGGCTCAACTCCACTGAACCACGCTCACAAATAAATTTCTGATTGTCATTAGACAATACTTAGGAATTTCCCAAACTTAGCATTATACAATCACTTCCACCAGAGAAAAATACATCAACTGAGTATGCTGTCCCTAACCCTGAGCAAAGAGCAACTATGGATTCTTTCTAGGTCCAGACAATTCATAGCAATAGACTTTTCATTTTGGAAAAGGGATTACAAATGGAGGTCAAGGAGGTAGCCCCTTGGTCCTGTGTCAGTAAATAAATATGCTTGAAAGAGGAGGGGTGAGATGAAAGAACTGATACACATATCACTTAGCCTAAGCATTTAACAATATTTCCTCTTCATCACTGGGAGCAGACCCCTAGGTTCTGAGGAGGGTCAATGACTCAAGGTAGGGGAATGCTAAGGCACTGACCCTGAAGTGGATGGGTTGATGGGGGAGCACCTTCATAGAGGCAGGAGGAGGGGGAGGAGATAGGAACTTGTGGAGAGGAAAGTAGGAAGGGGGATTATTTGAAATCTAAATAAATAAAATAACCAATAAAAAATGGAAAAAAAGATTTCCTCTCATGTCCTTTTATTGATATTATGATATGTTTTCTAACTTTACTGATACAAAATAAGCAGTCTTAAGATTATATACATTTCACTGGAAGATTAGATACTTACCTAGTAACCACAGTCATGTTACAGTTTTGATAAAGCTAATATTTGAGAACATTATATAAATACAGTAGTCCCAAGACAGACACACTGAGTTCTTCAAAGCCAAAGCCAACTAGACACAATCTACAGTGATCTCAGACATACTAGCTGATTCTGTCAGACCTGAATCAGGACGTACTTGGTTATTTTTCTTCTCATGAAAACAGTATTCATATCGGGTGGTACTTCTGATGATATCATGTGGGATATCAATTTCACATCTGATCTCATCCATTAATAAATATTAGCTTCATTAAAAATAATAGCCACATAAAGAGAAACATAGGAAGTCTGGTATAAAACTCCTGAGCATCTATCAGTCACAGCTTGACAACTGCTAAAACTACTGCATATTTTCCAGAGAGTTTATACTTAACCTTCTAAAGTCGCAGCATACAAGATAAAGTCACAGACAGATTTGATACATCTCTTCCATTCTTAAACAGCACAGAGTCACAAGGCTACTAACAATAAGACACCAAAAAGACAAGGCATTTAAGGTCTATTTTGTCCAGGCAATTACAATAATGTAAACACTTTTTAAAAGGAACTGCAGATATTCCTGTAAGAATGTAGTGTATTATATAAAGCATAGGCTTTCCTAAATGTTTACATATATTTTTATTGATTCTACATATTAAAAGCCTGAGTGCTGTTTTTCTCAACCTGAGTCATTAATTAGCTTAACTTATTTTTTAAAAAATAAAATTTTCAACTTCAGTAAAACTGAAAGTCTTAAAAATTAACCCCCCTTATTGCTTCTAAGTTCTAGAAAGTTTGTGTTTTAACTGTTCCTATGAGCTCACCTAGATGCTGCATAAGAAACTTAGCTTGTTAAATCATCCACAAGATAACATGAGCAGTAACAGTAACACAGCCCATTTTTCCCAGAAAGTAGCATATATTTCAAGAGAAAGAATTAGAAGCCATCTCCAGAAATAAATGTTAACATTAACTTCTCGTGTCTAGAAGTTCAGCTCTTTAAAATTAGAAACTGGTCCTCATTCTGTAATATTACCTACATTGGATCACCTAGACAATATGCAATGTTAAATGACTCTCTGAGACCTCACGAAAATCCTGCACACCACCACATTTTGTAAAGTGTACTGCCTTTCAGTAGCTCCTCCTTTGTTTTCATCTTAACAGAGAGCTTCTTTAGTACAGCTCAAATGGGAAATGATGACAGCAATCGTCACTACCTGATTGTCCTTTCATGATTCCACATAACACAGATACAGAACAGAAAAAATAAGCATAACTCTTTTGAGAAAGGGTAAGCACCTATAATAATCTGCCGCATCCTCTCTTATCTGTCACAAAACGACTGGCAGGATAAAGGAGAATGAAGGCAGGAGGATTCAGATTCCATTCATTCACCTTTAAAAGCTATAATTACATTCTCAAAGAGATGGGAGACTTAATCAAATTCGAAAACCCTATATTTTATACTTCAGCTAGTCTCTTCATTAACTCAGCCAGAAATTTCCCCTCATAAAAACATATTCCACTAGTTGGCCATATAACACGAGAAATTCTTTTCAGCACAATATGGCCAATAAAATTAAGTTGACTTTAACCACAATGTCATTTAAAGAAGCCAATTAAATGAGCCAGAAACACAAAGCTGAAAATACAGCCTTGGGAATAACTTTTTTTTCCTATAGCCCCTACCAAATCCTTCTTATTCTGATTGCCTAGACAAGAAAGGCAGCAACAAAGCTAAAGAAGGAATACTGATACCTCTCCAAGGATTATCTAAGGATGCTACAAAGTAGCTGTCTGTTTCTAGTTTATTTTATTAGTTTTTCTACTGTGGCTAGTGCTGCTACTTTTCTGCACTTGGAGTAGCATGCATAATCACTCCACACCATTCTTTGTAACATCTAAAGAAATCTTAAGTCTTTCCTTAAAAAGTCTGTTTCAGAAAACATGAATTCAGAATATATTCCTTTGGTTTGTAAAAACTTCATGCCCTCAAATAAAAGAATGAAGGGAAGAATTCTAGAAGAAATTTAGAACCCAAAATTGCACACTGCAACTGGCCTATGATAACCATTAATCTCACAGACGCTGCTCTGCCTTCCAAGTGTAGTTGATGGACCATCTGTAGACTCTTTGACTGATGGGCCCCATAGCTTCTGAAAACTGTAGGGATGACAGTCGTATGCTTCTTAAAAACAAGAGGCAAACCTAGACTTCCAAACATTATATTTTGGATAGTTGACCTGTTTCTGATCTGATATTCTAAGTATAGCCCATTAATCATAATGAAAATGAACATGATAGCATACTGATATAAAATTTTTGAAAATTATATCTACAATTTTTATAATGATGTAAAATTAGACAAGACTCTCAGGTTGAAAGACATGCCATCCATAACTACTAGTCTATTAAGTTTATATTTATCAGTTTATGGTATCAGTAATTAATATTTGCCTGTAACTCCCTAATAATTTCAATGTTTTTGTCATACCCATTATACACATCAAAATATTTGTTTCCAAACTTTTAAATAGTGCTTTCAAGCCAGGCAGCGGTGGTGCACGCCTTTAATCCCAGCACTTGGGAGGCAGAGGCAGGCGGATTTCTGAGTTTGAGGCTAGCCTGGTCTACAGAATGAGTTCCAGGACAGCCAGGGCTACACAGAGAAAAATAAAAACAAAAACAGAAACAAATTCCAAAAATCCATTCATAGTAAAAATGTAGTCACTCTAAAGCATCAGGAAGCCCTAAGAGATTCAAAATCCAACTGCCCCAAGTCCAATCCCCATCCCATTTCCTACAATGGCACCTACCCTAGTGTTGTCATGGTGACGATGGTGTACCAGAAGGCTGCAGGGATGCTGGTGAACTTGCTTGCTGAAGAGCCCTTCTCTGCGTAGAACATAACCGTAGCAAAAATGATGATAGCCATTGTGAGAGAAAAGAGCAAGAAGCCCAGTTCTGATGCACAGCTCTTCAGCGTGTACCCCAGTATACGCAGGCCTTGAGAGTGGCGGGAAAACTTAAAGATCCTGAAGACTCGAAAGACTCGGAGTGTGACAAAGGCTCCACTGACATCCTCATTGTCTGTCATCACCAGCCCAATGTAATAGGGTAGGATGGCCACCACGTCGATGATACTCATGACACTGCGCACAAAACGGTAACGACTAGGTGCTGCGGCCAGGCGAAGCAAGTACTCAACCGTGAAGATCATGACACAGGCTGTATCCAAGCAGAAGAAGGCCACTGCATACCTCTCCCCACAAGGGAGTTCTTTTATGTGGCCTGGGCTAGACCCACATGGAACTGTTTCAACCACATTCGCGATGACTGAGACCGCAATGAAGAACCCAGTCACATAGTAGAACACCAGGGCCATGGTGCTGGTGTGGGGATTCTCAAAGGCCCTCCAGACCCTCTGCCTAGCAGTCATGGTGGGCAGCGCACTCTCTCCTGTATTGTCAGTGTCTGCATCATCCTGGAGGCGCTCTGCATTCTCCCGCCTGCGATCCTTGTACTCCTCATAACAGCAGTCGCCAATAATTTCTGGGATGAGGCCAAAGAAGGCCAATTCTTCATCATAAGCTGAGATGCACTCATGGCGGGATAGTGAAGCTTCCCCGTGCGGTAGAAATTGAGGATGTGGCGGAAGATGTCTGGGTCACGGTCAAAGAAATATTGTTGGGTCTCTGGGTGGTAGAAAAAGTCTCTCTCGGAACTGCCCAGCAGAGTGTCTGGGTATCGTTCCAGGGTGTCTTGCCATGTCTGGAAGCGGGTGCCACTCACGTTCAGCACAATTAGAGCATCCTGAGTCCTTTTTCTCTCCTGTCTTGGGGGAGCTGGCATAGGCCCCGAGGCAACAGGCATCCACCCAATGGCGGCTGCCCTGGCAAAGGGCAGCCATGCTGCAACACCGGCTGCCATGCTGTCTGGAAGTGGAGGTCCCAAGAGTGATCACGGGTCACCCAAAGTAACACAATGAATGTAACAAAATGCCCTCACTTCTTCAGTTCAGACAAAACACTGGGGAACACTGCTCACAGGAACACGGTTATTCCAAGGTGGCTCAGGTGAAGTCACAGTACTCAGAAGGCAAGGTTTCCCTCACAAACAAGTATTTAGGATACTAAGAAAAAAAAAATACAGTGACCTAAAATTCTCTCTCCATAGAACCTAAGCAAATCTCTGCCAACAGTTAGAGCAGGGCACCTCCTGGCACATGTAAACGCACAGGTGACTTCGGATACAGGAGACAGCCTTGCTTCAAACAGGTGTCTTCACTTCTCCCCTGATACAGTCTGGTTGATATAGGGTCGGTATATAGAGCAGGAGAGAGGAAACAGGGAAAGTCAACCAGTGATAGTCTCTCAAAAGAAAGAACCCTTTCACCTTTCCTTTTTTGCTGAAGTGGTCCTTCCCGCCAAAGGCGTCTCAAAAAGACGACCTGTTGTTGTAGCTCCGGAGATGCGGTCACAGTCGCTGTCCCGCGTCCCTTGGAGTCCGCTGGCTGCCTCTACTCACGCTGCGCTTGCAGGGATGAGGTGAAGTGCAAGGCTCGCGGAGGGGGGCGTCGGTCTAAAGCTCTTTCTCCCCCTACGAAGACTGACACCGTCTGCGCCAGCCGAGAGCGTTCGCCCGATGGGCCCCCTTCACTCTCTGTTCAAGTTCAGCTCAGGTGCAGTGTGACAGTTATAGAGCCCGGGAGCTGGCAGCCGCCGCCGCCGTGGCGGCAGCAGCATCTGCCTCCGCGCAGAACGCGCCTCGCCCGCGGTACATACCTGGCAAAGTGCGCGCCGGGGCTGAGTTGCATAGAGACTTTGCTGTCGCCTTGCACCCGGAAAGGGAAAGGCAGAGCCAGCGGCTCCCGAGCAGCCAGATCCCAGGCTCCCGGGGAGCATAAATAAAGCTCTGGCGAGCTCTCTGTCCCCTTCCCCCACCCTCTGTGCCTCCCTCCTCCTTGTCACCTTCCCAAAAGCCAGGCGCAGGCGAGCAGAGCCAACAGCAACAAGTTCAAAAAGGTGCGGGGGAGGCGAGCCGCCCAGGCCACTCGCTCCTGCCAACTTACTGCGCGGCCGGCGTCCCCGGGGTCGGGGCGCTGCGGGGCTGCGGGGCTCCGGGACTGCGGGGCTGCCGGGCTGCGGGGCGGGCGGTGGCGGCGTGGGGCCGGGACCGAGGCGGGAGCGGGCTGGCGTCCGGGCGCGGAGGCAGGAGGCGCTCGGTGGCGCGGGGGCGCGAGAGGGCTGCTCGCTGCTTCCCCGCCAGTGGGTGGTCCCGCATCTCCCCCGAGCTCCGCGCGCAGCTCTGCCCGTGCGATGCGATCGATAAATAAGCAGGGAAGAGAGCGAGAGCCGCACGCACGCCTCGCCACGCAGGTTAGGCAAAGGCGTCTCCTGCCTTTCCCTCGCCTTGACCTTTCTCCGCCCCCGCCCCCTCGGGCTCCTCTCGCTCCACCCTAGCCACCCACCAGCCTCGACGCCAAATGTCACCAAGGGAGAGCATCCAGGTGGTTCTACCCCGGGGGATGAGCGAGCCTCGGATGAACAAAGGGAAGCTTCAAGGCGCTCGGCCGCGGCTGTTTGATGGAAGAGAGGAGGAAGGGGACCGGTGGCTTACTGCTGCCTCCGGAGCCCCGGTTCCAGATGAGCGTGGGAAAGGGGGAGAAAAAAAAAAGATTCGAGAAAAGCTGGAAAGGAGGGTGAACAGAGCGGAACGCGAAGGAATTGGTTGCCTTTGGGGGGCGACTGGGTCGCAAAACCTGCAAAGCTCCGCGGCAGAATTTTTAAGTGATTCCCCTTCATTTCTTTATTTTATTTTTTAAAATTATTTTTGTTCAAAACAGATGTTAACGTTACTAAGGTTAATATATTACCCGTCCAACTTGCTGGAAAAGTCACACAAGTCTCCTCTGGCTAGGTCTTGCCACAACTCCTTTCCCCCTGTCCTTTGCAAATGACAGGAGAATTTAGACCCTTTTCTAAATGTCAGCGTGCAGGGGCGTGAGTCTCTGAGAGTGTGTCTCTCCATGCCCTTTGCGCATCCCTGCGCATATCTAAAATGACCGAAGAAAGAAAAGGTGTCCGGGTGAGGGGTGAGTGATGTGAGGAGAGACAAGAAAATTGTAGTGGCCAACCGATTTTGGTCTTCGTGTACCCCGCCCCCAGTCATTAAGTGTCTTCCTTAAAACCAAGCTTTTAACAACCATGGCCACTAGATGGCGAGAGTGGAAAGAAGTTAAATTTACATCTAAGGTTGCTGCTTTAGAAAGGATCAGATGTTACTGTTTCAATGGAGAATCCGGTCACATAAACATCCTTAAATTTCCTGCGACCACCCACCTTTTCAGTGTTTATATGACACGCGTTGTTCAGGCTTCAAACTGCATTTTGACGGACGTGGAATATGATGTACAGAGTTTCCTGTTGAAATGTCTTTGAAAAATTACATCTGAAGTACCAAATCATGATCTGCAAAACCATTAAGATCATTGGAAAGTGAAGTTCATTAGAAAAAGCAGCCTAACTTCTACATGAAAATTATTTTTAAAAGTTTTCTTTGCTTGTCTTTTGTTTGGAAAGAAAGTGGGTTGTGATTTGCTGTATAGAAATTGACTTCCAAGAGACCATAGGCATTATGTGCCTACTTTAAGTGGTTGCTCAAAGAGAACCTACGAACTTAAAGTCTAGGAAATTATCAAAGAATGAGAATAAACATCCTCTGTAATATACGGGATTAACTGTCAAGACGGATAGTTTGTTTGCTGTGCTTACTTTACTAGTGCAGGGTTAAGGATTCCAGTGCTGCTAGGTTGTAAAGCTGAGCTAATGCACCATGGAAGTTTAGGACACCTGCTGTTTGTTTGTTTGTATTAGCCAAGTGAAGGATGCTTGCAAAACCTGCAAAGCTGAAAACTAGCAAATAGAAGGGAGGGGATCGCCTTCCAGTTGGTATAAGAAATAAGCTAGTAGAAAAGAAAAAAATAAATAAATAAAAGATGGTTTCTTGGCAAGATGAAGAAAGCATGACATCCAAATAAGGTATACGTAGTAAAAGTCCATAATCGCATGCTACCCTGTAAGGATGGAACAGACATGTGAAACAGACCTTTCAGCATTTCCCACCTGGAAATCAAATACTTACAAACATAAAATAAATATTTAACTTCGTGAGGAGCCTTAGAAAATATAACATCTACAATTTGGAAAGGCATTGCAATCTGTTTTCCACACGTAGCTACTCACAGTGCAGAGATTTAAACTTACCTAGATCGACGCTTAGGAGTGGGGTATATCTAGATTCAGATTCTTACTCAGGAAATCATTTACCGATTTTATTTTATTTAGCAAACTACTTAGCTTCTATGAATAAAAAACGATAGATAATAAAACAAAATGTTTTAAGATCTGTTGTAAAACTTAAAGATGATATTTCCAAGTTCCAGTGTGTTTTTCTAAAAACATGGAAACTAGCCATTTTGTAATTTTAATGCTCATGGAATTCTTACTCAGCCTGTGCATGGATTCCCACAAAGACATCACACTTACTTTTATCTCTGAATAAAGTATATCTCCCTCTCCCAACAGGCAAATACTTGACATTTTAATTTTTGGTTGATTGTTGAAACATACAAAGATTGCATATTGAAAACCCAACAAAGTGCTTGTTTCCCTTCCTTGTACTAAGATTCCAGTTCATCCCCATTGCTTTTCCATCTTGAATCCTATGTCATATTAATTAAATGAGCAGCAAAAGAAAACTCAGTGCAATAAAATTGAATTCACTATCATCTTCTAATCATATCAGCTTTTCCTTTCCTCTCATGATAAGTGAAGACCAGGAATGAACCCTGATTGTACTCACTCCTTCATTACTTCCAGTAGAAGACACAGAGTAACCCAGTAAGCCTGACTGTCCCATACTCACTACCAATTCATCCTCACATGGCATTTAAAGAGCTTTCTGTTGTTGTTGTTGTTGTTGTTGTTGTTGTTAAGAACAATCTTAAGACCTGTGAAGATTAGGTATAGCTATAGGTATAGTTACAGGTATAGGTATAGATATACATATACATATGCGTTCCTTATAACTATCACCTACTTCCTCTAAAGGTATCTCTTCATATCCTATTAAATCACAGCCAGAGGGTAACACTGATATCCTCTGAGTCCATTTGAACAGTCACAAACTGGGAAATTTATGAAAATAGATATTTGTGCCTCACAGTTCTAGAAGCTGGAAATCCAAGGACAAGTGGCCGATAGTATTGGAAGATCAAGTGTATTGATATTTAGTGAGTCAGTGCTTTCTGTAATCAGGAGATGACACTTAACTTTGTCCCCGGTAGTAGAAGGAAAAGATAACTCTCTTGGGCTTAATCCCAACCTTGAAATGTCTGATATAATCATTACATTCATTGTGCAATGGTTTCCCAAAGCCTCCATATATTATTGCTACCTCACTGGGGAGTGCATTTCAACATATGAATTGGGAGAACACAAACTTTCTAAGTACAGAAAATGTAACCTAGTAATACATTTAAAATCTATTAATTTTACAAACACTGACTCTTGTGCTTATCCTTAGTTCTAGACTTAGTTATTGTTAACTGTGCACCGTCATAATAGACATGAAGAATATTACAATAACAAAGATTCCTTTTATAAACATAAAACAGTACCCCACCTTATAACTCTTATCATCATCCGCTAATCTGTCCTCTACCTTTTATCTCTTTGAGAATGTTACCTAAAATAACTTCTTGAGATAACATGAGACTACTTAAGACTGACAAAGGAACTTGATCCAGCCAATCCTAAAGATGTTAAGAGCATCCCAACCTGAGCACACACACACGGAGCTACGCTGCATGAGCACCTAATCACAGAATCAAAAAAGGTCCAGCCGGTCCTTCCATGCTTTAGCGATTTTACACTTCCCTACTTCAGTCAAGTCTCTATTTCTCCAAGATCCTCCGCCCTTCCTCACTTTAAGATGCTTTGCCTTACATAAGCAAATTGAACTGTAATTCAGTTAACACTGGATATTTCCTTTACTATAGCAGTATATTAATGATTCAGATCTGATCATCCCATATTCACTCCTGTCTACTATGATTTATCATCTGTATTTCATTACAGTTTCATTTTTAATTTCTTAATGAGTGATTTTTATGGAAGATATTTTGTGTTTATTTGTCATCTGTACATATTCTGCAATAAAATGGGGAGCCCTTCCTTGTCTTTTCTCCATTTTAAATTTGATTGGTCTTCTCTATTTACTTTGAAAGGTATATAGATCTAAATATTTTTCCTGCAGCAGATACATTGTTTTCAAATGTTTTTTTCTTCTGCGTAGCTTCTTTGGAATATATTTTATGCATCTATAGCAATGCAGACGTTTTAATTTTGCAGAGACTCAATTTGTCAACTTTTTTTTTTTTTTTTTGTAGTTACTCTGCTGGTTTCAAGGAAACTCTCTTATTCTTTAGTATTTTTCTCTACATTTTCTAAGCACTCTATATTTTACATTTTAAAATCAAACCTATGACCTTTTTCACTTAATTATTGCATAAAGTAAGTTTCATTCTATGATTCTTCCTTTGACATCGTCTTTGTTCTTAAACCACTGAAAATGCAGTTGTATCTTTTATTGAAATGGCTGGGTTTTTCCCCCCGCTGATATATTTTTCAGGCTTTGTTAGAAGTCTCTTAACTATTTCTTGTGGATGTGTTTCTATTTTTCTGTCCTGTTCTGTTCATCTCTGTGTCTGTAACAACCACTAACATCCCCCGTTTTTGACTACTGTAATTAAACAACAACTCTTAATAAAGGTGGAAAAAAATCATACTACTTTAGATTGTTTATCTAAATTATTTTACCTGTTATCTGCCCTTCCTTTTATATGTAAGTTTTATCATAACTTTGTCTGCATGTGCAAAGCAGCTCTATGATTTTTAACAGGAACTGTATAACATCTATAAATCAACTTGGAGAATTGGTAGGTTTCCTGTATTGGGTGTTTCCCCATTTATTTTGATTTTTATTTTTTATGAGCATTTTGTAATTTTCAAGATACAGATACGTTTATACATAAATTGTACTTCCGGTGGAGATGTTATGATCTTTTATATTTCCCTTTTCATATGTTCATTCTTACTGCATAGAAGTTTAATGAGATTTTTCTTATTGATTCTGTGCCTTGAAATTTTGTTGAACTCCATTGTTCTCAGATTCTTCTGTAAATACAATCATGACATTTAAAAATAGAATCTGTTTTTTATTTATTTGCAACCTATATAAATTTTATTTAGAATACAGTTCTTATTGCATCTAAAATGATGCCATAGACACTTTCTATAGTTTTCTATTTGTTCACAAATTAGTCGTTAGAAAGGATAGAGATATCTCTGATCTCAACTTCTTCTACTCTATAAACTTCATGTCTTGCTGCCTTGACATGATTTGGCTACAATCATGCTCAGCTAATTCTCGTTTGCAAAATGTAGTGTTTTGCCTGGATCTGGGAATGGTCATTATTTCTCTTTTTCCACAGTTATGAAATATTCATCTCAAGTCATATGCTTCATGTTAAAATTATGTAACTCTTCAAAACTGTCCAGTCCCTGTTCTTCAGCAGAAACTTTAATAGATGAGATTTGCTTGTGATCTTCCCTCTCCTAATGAAGATGATCAAGGCTCAAAGTGAGCTTGTTAGTTACTTTGCTATTACCGTGATAAAATACAATAATCATAAGCAACAGATAAAAGAGTGTATTTTGACTTGTGTCTTGATAGAATTCATAATGGTGATAAGAACATCACAGCATTCCTGGGAGCGAGCAAGAGGCTGGTTGGTCACATCCACACCTGACACAGAGAGAAGGAACATGAAGTAAGGGAGGGTATAAACCCTCAAACCCACACTGCTTTTGTCTTTCTTTCAGCAAAGCCATACAATGTAAAGGTTCTATCACACCACACACACACACACACACACCACACACACAACACACACACGTAGTACTACTACCCAACAAGGCACCACCAAATGTTTAAATACAGGAGCCCATGGGGGGATATTTTCATTCAAGTCACCACAATGGGCAGAACTTCTTTCCAGTAATTGAAATTATATGCTCGTACCCTTTCAACTATGTTGTTAAAGGTGCCAGGAGTTCATCAATTCTGCTGCTGAATGATATTCATTGTGCACTTACATGATATTTTCTGTAGCTATTCATCTATATATTGTAAACAACTGCTGCTATACACATGGAAATGCAAACTATTTTTTTTTTTTGCAACAGACTAACTTACTTCCTCTAGATATATATCCAGGAATGGGAATGTGCAGTCATATGGCCGTCCTGTTTCTACATTTTTAGGAATATCTATATGATAGTTCATATTGATGTCACCTAGGAATGGAGCCTCTGGGAATACCTCTGAGGAATTACTTAATTAGGTTAATTGATGTGGAAAGACCCACCCTAAATGCAGGTGGCACCATTTCAAGGACTTGGTCCTGAACTAAATTAAAAGAAGGTATTTCTCTGTATCCAGAGTACTGATACAATGTGACTAGCCAGTCCCTTGCTTCCAAAGCTAAGTTTCTCTTGCCTGAGCCATGTTCCCCTCAAACTTTTAGCCAGAATGAAACCATTTTTTTTGATTTATTTAAATCAAATCGTAATATTTACTTATTCACACAGGGTTTATAACACAAAATAAATTTTATAGTCTTTGCTCTAATAGATACATTAATTTACATTCTCTCCAAGTATGTGTGGATGCCTATTACCCCATAGTCTAGTCAATTTCATTATGCATTTTTCAAAAATTCATCCTAAACAAGGTAAATTTGTACTCTGTTGTAGTTGTGTACATTTCTCTGATAGTAGGTACTTTCAATTTTTCATACACTTGATGTTCATCCATATGTCTTCATTTTGAATACTCTCTATTCGGATTAATTGGCCATTTGAATTGAATTTTTTTCTATTGTTTGAGTTCTCTATATATTCTAGACATTTAATCCTTTGTTTAACAAAGAGTTCACAAATATTTTCTCTTATTCCATAGGCTAACTCTTCCCTTTGTCAATTTTTGATTATGCTCTGTAGAACATACTATTGATGGAAGTCAAAGAACTGAAAGTTTGTGCGTTTATTTTTTTAAACTTAAAACAACATTTTGTGGTTGGTGGGATATACTCTTTCACAAATAGGAAAACCTGTATACAGATTGCCAGACCCCATATTAATCCAGATATGGTAGCACACATATACAATCCTTGAACTCTTACAGTGAGATTAGAGACAGAGACAGTTGCATTCAAAAGCACACAGGACATTTAGTCATTCATATTCCACAACAAACAACAGGCTATTATGTCGCAAACAAGGTGGGAGGTGATGACCAATGGCACTGCTTGTTCTGAGTTCTACACGTGCAAGGTAGTGTGCAAGCACTGACAATTGCATACATGAACACACACTCATAATGTCCATATGCATTATTTGCTAAAAAATTAGAATGTCATTTATTTCCACTATTTTATTTAAATTTTATGTAAGGAGTTTTGTGACTTTTTAGGTGAGAATACAAAGTAATGTGTTTCCTTCCTTCTTCCCTCCCTTCTCTCCCTTTATTTCATACAGGAATCGAATTCGACATACCAGGAGACATGTGAATGACACAGCATTGTTAAGGTTGCTTAAATGCTTAAAACATATTGATATTTCAAAAGGCACAAGAACCTCTAGAATGTAGTCACTGTGGCAAGTGCCATGACCTGTATCTCCCTTTGGGACACTATTAAAGGGATAAGTTGACAACTTGAACTTGATTTATTCTATCCCTTTGTTCACTCTCAAAGTACTTTCCAGGTTTAAAACCTTCAAAAATTCCCATTTTCAAAGGTTTTTTCATATGTAGAAAATTCTTAGCTATTTTTACATAATTCTTTTCTACATTCCCACAATGCTGTTTTGAAAACCAGTCACATTGTAGAAGATTAGAAGTCTATAGCCCAGCTAGGTAACCTAAGCTCAGGTAACTGAATTTAGAAGTGATATATTTGGTCATAATAAAAGATTTTTTTAATGGTAGATGATTAAAAAACTGCCCAAAATCAAATGTGCCATGAATCTGAATTGTTTCTAGAAATGTTTACCATTGTTACATTGTTCAGCTTGATTTGTAGCATTGGCCATGGACGTACAACATGCATTGTTTACACTGTATATGCTGCCATGTGATGCAACACCAAGAAACAATTTCTAAGACTTTCCATCTTCAAATGTTAGTAGCTAATTCCAGTGATTTTACTGCTCACACTAATTCTTCTACTCTTAAAAAAACAATATTTGAATTACAGAAAACAAATGATTCTCATATTCCTCTACCACCATTCCTTAGCCCATGTCAAATTAGAATATTTTAAGAGTATAGTGCATTTATTTCTTAGATATTAATAAATTATGAAATATATTATATGTATAAATATATGTAGATGTACATGTGCATGCTCATACACCATAGTTATATACATATATGTATGTGTGTACATGTGCTAATGCCTGTGCAAGTACAAGTATTGTGTGTTCATGTCTGTGTATCTGTATGTGCATGCAGATGTACATGTATATGTATATGATGTATATGTATATGTGCAATTATATATATATATATATGATACATATGTATGTGTATATGTGTATATATGATACATATGCATGTGTATATATATATATTTATGTGTGTATGTTTATGTATATAGATATATACCTTGACTTACATTATTTTTTAAAAATAAAAGTTTAAACCATATTTAGAAGATTAACAAGTTTTCTAAAATGTGTAGAATCTGAGCCGCATGTCATTGCCTGACTGGTTCATTATAAGAGTTCTCTATATCCTAACACATTGAAGTGCACACATTAATACATGTGATTCTTCATAAACCAAAATACTTAATACTGCTATTATAAACATGATTTTGTTTTAAATATATTTTTGGTTTCATGCATTTTGGTGCCTTTTTACCTATGACTTAGAAAAACAGAGGGCAAATTGGAAGGGAAGACTCAGTTGTTAACACATTGTTTTTATTAGTCATTCATATACATGGCAAGTAGTATAGAATAAATTATATATTCTAACTAGCTCGTATAAAAGACACAAAATCTTGCTATTTTATTTCCAAGCTGTAAGCCTACATTGGGCAGGTTTTGAGCGATGCTGACTTACATTCCAGCCATATGTCCCTTGTTATTTACCGTTTTATTCTTGCCTGGGTTATCCTCAGGGTCCAGTTCTCCTGGCCATATGCTCATCATCCATCTCCTCTCCTGGAGGCCTCTTCCTCTCTTCATCTCTTTTTTTCTCCTTTCTGTTGTCTCCCGAGACCCCTCACTGGATCCTCAAGTCCTGCTTTTCTTTCTCGCTGACAATCGCATGATCTAGTCTTTTATTAACCAACTAACTTTAAATTGGTGAGCAGGTTTACATTACAAAGGCCAGAGTATGTGGGAATGTGCTCATCTTTGGGGCAACCAGCCATTGGTGTACAGAATTTAGCCTTGTAATACATAGCAGCACCAGACCAGCTCTCAGCAAGTTAACCACTTGAAACACTAGTCTTCTAGTTATTGAAGTTCAGTCTGTCCTAAATGAGCTTAATGAGAGAAAAAGTAACATGAGAGAAAAGAAATCTGTTTTAACCCAAAGCACATATTGTTTAAGCATTTCACTTTAGAGTCTTTATCCTAAGTGTTTCCTTATCTGACAAGGTGTCTGTTAGAGATGAAGAGGAGAAGAATGAGAACATAATGAAGGTCCCTCTTAAGATTTTTATCAGAACACTGGGAGCAATTGCTAGAGAATCTGTCCATGCCATAAGAATTGTGGGTACCGAGGGGAAGGGGGCAAGCAAAGTGCTGAAGCAGCACAGTTTTTACTCCTAAAGAAGAGCATCATTGTCCCAGGATCACATTCAGTAGGGAACAAGATGAACTGTGTCAAATTGTACTGCATAGAAAACCCTGAAAGAGTCTTACAAGGACAAGAAATCTTTTCTTAAGTTGCCCTGTTTTGCTAGAAAACTATCCATTGCTTGCTTACTCACTGTAGTGTCTGATATACTCTATCAAGACTAGCCTTTGCTTCATTATTTTTATGCAAACTTATGTGGTCGCCTTTAATAAATCCCCCAAAGTAGAACTTAAAGAAGAGCAGAATACTGCAATACTCACATTTGGGGAGCATCAGCATCCCCTGTATTAACTCAATATCTAAAACTGCAGTATATAAACCCTGTTTGTTACTAAGCTTGGGTTAGATTTTAATTTAAATAAAGAAAATCAGTTATTTAATAGATGGCTATTAAGCAGGTTTTCCATTAAAATTGTTTGAGTCCCTCAGGTAAATACTAATTGAGAGAGCTTATTAAAGTTTGCTCTGCTGTTTGTATGAATTCTCATCTTCGCCCACTGTGTGGAACCCTTTTAGGAACAGATCTCCCACTGAACTTAACAGCCCCTTGGTGATGGGGTTATAAGGAACAGCACGCTTTGGATGCTTATTAAGGTATTGTCTTTGATGTTCTTGGTCTAATTTCAATAGTTTTAATACATTGTTTTATCTTTCGAAATTAAAGTATAATTGCATAGTGTTTTCCTTCTTTTTCCTCTCTCAAAACCTTTCCATGTACACACCTTGTTTTTTCTCATGTTCATTTTCTCTCTTTCTTTATATATACATATACACGCACACACACACATACACACACATACACATATGTATTCTCTCTTTACTCTTAAATATACAAATACTCTCAGTATTGGATAACCAATCTCTTTCAAGTTAATTAACTATATTCTGAACACAGACATTTGCAAAGTGTAGCTTTTCTGTCTTAACAAAGGTTTTCATGATGAAATAAGGCAGAAATAACTTTTAAGTTTTAGAACATTTTACTGTATGAATATAAAACATTCTAACATTAAAAATGGGGGGTAACATTTAAGTGGGATGAAGATAACTATAAACAAAGCCAATTCTGGCATGGAAAAAAAATCAATGGTGATCACAGAAAAACCAAGCAGTAGGGAAGACATTCAGCACTGATCCTAAGGGTTCTTGTGCTGATCGTTTATGTAATGGTTCCAAAAGAAAGTAGCAGTTTTGTATCTTTCCATTAGTGCCATGTGCAGGAGAAATCTCAATGAGAATAGACTGGTAGAAGTGACATATACTCCCAGTGAACATTCCTCTACCATGCGTGTAGAGCACTATCAGTGACTAAGAAGGATGAAGTACCTGTTAATGATGCTGAAGGTGAACTTGGAAAGTAAAGATGTATTAGTGTTGAGTAAACTATTCCATCAGAAAAGGGATAGGAATGCAAAATGAGGTGTGCTGTGAAGATTTTTATTAGAAAGAGATTTAATAATCTCTTCAGTAGTTTAAAGGATTTTTTAATGTTTTTAAGTTTATTGACTTTTATTTTATGTATATGAGTATTGTACTTTCATGGATATCTGTAAACCATGTGTATACCTGGTGCTCCAGAAGGCCAGAAGGGTGTCATATCACCTAGAACTGGAGTTCCAGAAGCTCTTTAACTGCATGTAAGAACAAGGATTCAAAAACCCTAGTCCTCTGAAAGAGCAACTAGAGTTCTTAAACATTGAACCATCTCCCCAGCTTCCATTTAAATTTTATAGTAGTTTTTATTAGTTGTATGATTTATTTACATTCCAAATGTTGCCCCCTGTCTTAGTTAGGGTTTTACTGCTGTGAACAGACACCATGACCAAGGCAACTCTTATAACATTTAGTTGGGGCTGGCTTACATGTTCAGAGGTTCAGTCCATTATCATCAAGGCAAGAACAAGGCAGCATCCAGGCAGGCATGGTGCAGGAGATGTTGAGACTTCTACATCTTTATCTGAAAGCTGCTAGCAGATTAGTGACTTCCAGGCAGCTAGGTGAGGTCTTGGAACCCATGCCCACAGTGACACACCTACTCCAACAAGCTACACCTCCAAATGGTACCACTCCTTAGGCCAAGTATATTCAAACCATGACACCACCCCTTCTCAGTCCCCCTCCAAGAATTCTTCATGCCATTCCTTCTCCCCTTCCCTCTGAGAGGGTGCTCCCCCACCTCACCCACTACATCCCCTTCTCTGAGGCATCATGTCTCTACAGGTTTAGGCACATCCACTCTCACTGAGGCAAGTCAAGGTAGTCCTCTGCTACATATGTGCCTTGGGGGAGGGGCACATACCAGCCCATGTATGCTCTTTGGTTGGTTGCTTAGTCTCTGGGAGCTCCCAGAGGTCCAGGTTAATTGATACTGATGGTCTCCTTATGGGGTTGCTATCCCTTTCAGCTCCTTCAATCCTTCCCCTAACTCTTCCATATGGGTTCCTGACTTCAGTCGAATGACCAGCTGTAAGGATCTGCATCATCTGTCTCAGTCAGCTGCTGGTAGAGTTTTTCAGAGACGGCCAGGCGAGCGAGGCACTAAACTCTGACATGAATACCGATGCTATGTTGTGCTTGTAGACAGGAGCCATGAAATAGTTTTTAAACAAACCTTTTCAAATTGTATCTAGTTTCCAAAAATACGCAGTAGTAAAATTAGAGCAGACATGGCATCAAAGGAAGTGCAACCGAGAGCACTGCGCAGCAGTAGCAGTAGTAGCAGCAGCAGCAGCAGCAGCTAGCAGCAGCAGCAGCAAATCAGAAGCACTCTTTCAGAACTATAGTGTTCAGAGCACCAGTTCTTATTCTGAAAGTCATAGCAGGCCTGAGCTAATCTCTTTAGAAAGGATACTCTGCGTTGGCATGTGGATTCCTGGTCAGTTTTCAAGTATTGGTAAATATAATTCACCTATCCCAAAATGTGCAAAGTGTGTGGTGTTTAGTTTATGTTGAACACTTGCTTTTAGGAATCTGAAATACCAGTTCTGCATGTTCTAAGAGTTGCTATTCAATAAGCTACAGATTCCTCATCTGGATTTAGTAGGTTTTCTTGGGTAAAATTGTGGCACTTATTTTACATCATTGCTGGAGGAAAGGTACCATGTGTGATGCCACATTGGAAGGAGATGACATGGGATAGGCAGTATATATAACACCTCCAGGCATGGCCCTTCTCAAGAATGTGCCAAATGTGTGTATCCTTTCTATATTATATAATGGAGCTAAGTACCGAGTCATATAAACCTAGGTTTTTTTTTTTTATATTACTCTAAAGCCTGAGATATCTTAACTCTTGTTTCTGTGAACTTCCACCAAGCATTAGTCTTATAGATGTGTACCCCCCAACTTTGGCTTCTGTGAGTCTATTAAGTGTCTGCATGTGTAGTGGTCTTAGAAGCACCTAAAGCACTTCTAAATTGGGTTACAAACACTGAGCTAAGTTTCAGCAAGTACAAATGAGATGGCAGAGATCAGCCCAGAAATGGGAAAAAGCAAGGCCAATCAAAGCAAGGTTCTTCTTCTGGAAGGAAGAACCTGATATAAGGAATCATGGAGTGGTCTACAAACAACTTATTTCTGAAGCATGAAGTCTCAGAAAGGCAGGGTTGCCATATATGAAGAGAAGGCATCTCTGCATCCTTACTCAAATGAAGCATTAACACTGGAAGAAGCCTTTAAGATGAGAGAAGAAGTAGTACAAGTGAATGGTTCAGTGGATATTTGGGACAGTGAAAGGCATTTTGATCATCATTACACTTCTGAGCTCATTTGTCCTCTTATTTGTGAACTACCAATAGCCCAGAAAAACCTTAGTCACTTCGCTATCTGTCATCTTCAAAAACAGAATCATATCAGGGTTCTCTGCAGCTTAATAGTTCCTTGAAATAGTTTGTGACAGTTTTTTACTTTAGTCATAAATTTTGATAAGTACAAGAAGAGGTAATATACTCTTTATTCAGTAGTATCAGCATTTTGTCTTATATGTTTTCAGATATTTTTCTGTCAGCTTAAGAGTCACTTTCAAAGTTTCAGAATATAATACAAGTACAAGATGAAATTTATCATGTATGCATTATATGCAACAGGAAAAGGGTGCCAACCACTTATAATGTCAGTATGGATGAGTCTGTTAAGCATTTGCCTTTGAAAAACAAAGTGTTTCATCTTAATCTTTACTTCAATACCCTGGGAGATGCTGTCAGGAGCAATAGGTTAGAACTAAATCCATATGTGGTGATTTTGTTATCTTATTTTGTTTTTGAAATTCCAGAAACTCCCAGTCGATCATTTCAAGGTAGGGCATTGCTAATACAATTTAACAGTAGCATGAGCTGTTTCTGAGTTTTATGACATAAATTATATCTTGACATTTTTGAGACATATATCTAAATATTTTCATGAGAAGAATATAAAGTATCATTTTAATACAACTTTTTGTCATTCATAAATATTCATTTCTATGACACATATCATTTCTCTAATATGTTGTTTTGATATCCTAATACAATGTTTTTTAAAAAAAATCTAATCTTCTGTCCTTATGAGTTTATTGAACCTAATGATTTTAAATGACAATAATCAATGTAGTTTCTGTTTTTAAAGAACATATGTAAATATGTTTGTGAGATGTTGCCCATATTTCCAAGTAAATCTACACTACAGTTGTATAAAATAGAAGATAAGAGCATACTCAGTTAATATTTACTCAGAGACATTTTTTACTCTGATATTACGTATATCTGCTTATCATTTAATATATCTTATTGTCAGTTCTACTGGGAACTAGCTCTGTCTCAGAAGCAGAGTAAGCAGTAAGAACATCTTCACAGTCATAGAATAAATGCCTCCCCAACCCCTATGTCTTCTTTGGAAAACAACTTGCTTTGCTTTAAATCAAAAAGTATTCAACACTTAATTGAATACGAATTCTTGGTTAGTAATCTCTACCAAGGCATTTTCATTTAGGAAAAATATCAAGAAATATTTATTTTAAGGAAAACAATATCTACTGTATATAAAATAATGAAAAACTAAAGAAAATAAGGCAAGAGTTGTACCTGAGTTGGTAAGGCATTTGCTTAGCAAGCCTGGGGCCCTCGGGTTGGATCATCAGAACCATGTAAGAGCACTTGCTTGGGTGTAAATCTCTAACCCCATTACATGGAAGGAGAGGGCAGGGGATCCAAAGTTCAAGATCATCCTTAGTTTGTATCAACTATGAGGCGAAGGAGGACAAAATGAGTAGAAGAGAAGAGGAGAAGAAGGAGAGTAGGAAGAGCAGTGGAGGGACAAAGGCATGGAAGAAAGGAAAGAAGGAATGATTGAAAGAAGGAAAGAATTAAGAAAGGAAGGGAGGGAGAAAGAAAGATACTACATAATTTTCAATATGTTTTATCGTGAAATCATTGGAATAGTTGATTTGGAAATGAGAACAGTGCTTTTTGAATTATAAATATAGCATGATATTTATAAAGCATAAAAAGTGTGATTTGTTTTTAGATATTTACGTCAATTTGTATACATATATATTTTAGTATACTTAGTTCATGATCATGCTAGCTCTAATCTAAGAACTAACAATACAAAAGTTGACCAAGTAAAGTGGTCTGGGCTTCCCTGGAGGGTACCCTCACATTACAAGGATATCTTCTACAGTGAAAGATTTATTCCTATGAATGTTTTCATTTACTTTTTCATGAATTGTGATTATCGTTTAAAACCAATAACAAGAATATATGACCCAAGCAACAATCCTTTCATTTTGTTCATTTGTCTACAATATAAATATCTATATTTTTTTATACTATATCTATCTATCTGTACTACATGTGTATAGTACAGATAAATGAATCACAGAGTATGGTTATGTGACTGATAGTGAATGGTTCTTAAATGAAGCAAAGGCCTGGCAGAAAGCTTGTGCCTTCTGCCCCTTTCTACCTGGGTATCACCATAGGGGCTGGATCTCCTCACAGTAGTATGGCTGGATTCCATTGGAAACTATCCAAAGAAAGATGCAGACAAAAGCTATGTATCTTTGATGATTAAACTTGGACAATACAGAGTCACTTCCCCTATTTTATTACCATCCAGGGTCAAGGGGAGGAGATATGGGATCCACCCCTTAATGGCAAATGCTTAAGTAACAGTATGCTAGCAATTCCAGTGTGACTAGAAGTCTTGTTATTGAGGTCCTTTGAAAAGTACTATCTATCATGAGTATAAGTTATGAAGAAACATTTATGAATAATAATATTTTATCCTGCTTACGAAATAATGAATGAGCACCTGTTAAGATTTGAATTACTAAAAATCAATATAACATTCATAATGAGGTACAGTTACAATATCATGTCAGCATTCATTTCTTGAGTCCTTATTAATGAACTATGATTAATTAAAGTATAAACTTCTATCTCATTGTTCTGTTTTATTTATTGAATATTGAATGGATGGGGTGAGGTGTAGTAAAACTCTATATGACAAATGTTTTGCAATTAGTAAACCATTAACAACTTGAGTAAGTCAGTCTGAAAGATGGGTTTTATGACTAAAACCTTTACAGTAAACATTACAATAGATTAAGTATGAATGATTAAATATGAATAATTTTAAGAAGAGTTAACTCTCACACTTACAGGTGGGACTAGAAGGTAGGTTTCGTAGATATTAGTGAAGATGAATACACCCAGAGTTGTTTCCTGTGCCCTGGACCACCCACTGCCCAACCCTTTCTGCCCTTGGGGATTGAAAGTAAGATGGTGCAGCATCAAAGACATAGACTCCAGGAGCAGGTGAGAAATGCTGCAGCAAGCTCTTATGAATACTGCTTCAAGCTCCTTTAATACCCTCCACCCATGCCCCATTGGTCCCCAAAAAGCATCTCTTCTAAACAGCAGATCCTGACTGGCTGGCATTGTCTACATCAGCAATTATTGGTCTCTCAGTCTTCAATTAGGTCCTCTTACAGGAAGTTCCCTTGCAGCTGCAGTCCATTCCCATCCCAGCATTTATCCAGAGGCAGTCATATCTTTCTTCCATATTTCCACCTTTTTATTTTTAAATTTTAACAGTCTAGTGCGAGCCTGGGTACCCTTTCCTTGACATTGTTGACCCCACCTAAGAGGATTCCCAGTATACCAGACTATGCATGTCTTAGGTTGTCCTGACTTCCTGGATCTTACCCCTCATTGTTTACCAGCCCTCAAAGAGATATCACTCCAAAGGAGGCATGTCATGAGGAAGATGATAAGGAACAGCCCACGTGGTGGTCTTACGGATCTCTGTCATCCAGGCTTTGATAACTCCCTTAGGGGGACTACAATCAGAATTTTTAAGAGCCATAAGCACCTTGAGGGATGACTTGTTTATGGAGAACTGTCTGGAGATACGCTGTGTGAGACACTAAAGCAAAATAATTATTAATATGACAATTCCTCCCATCATAGCATAAGTGGCTATCCACAAGGGCTTAAACATCCTCTTAATATTGTCCCACACTTTTTCCCAAGAATTTGGCATCTGGGGAAAGTACAGATACCCTGGTTGCATTGAGGTTGGCTATGTTTTCCCTTAACAGAACAGAAGAGTTACGTAATGTGTCTGACCAGGTACCTTCAAGATATTGAGTCAACTGTTGTTAGGCTTCAGTGGCATTATGTACCTGGTAAGGGGTTAGGCAGATTGAGTGAAACCTGGGGTTGCATGCCAATAGTGACATGTCCCGAACAAGGGCCAACTCTTCTGCCAGTAAGTCAATCTGTTGTTGTAAAATGTAAGTGGATTGACATAGATGTTGATTTAGTACCTCCTGTGCCTGTAGTGCCTCAGCTAACTTAGAGACTACAGCTTTAACAGTCTCTGCCATAACGGCTATTTGAATCAAGGAAACAGCATCTGTTACTCTGGCAATGCCTGCAATGATGACAGCTGTAATACCAAATTCCCTCTTTCCTTGGTATAGTGTTTGTGAGTCTGGGCCTTAAAGTGGGTGGTATTTACCACAGGCATCCAAATAGCAGCTGGTTCCCTCATCAGGATAGCCATTGTAGAATACTGCATCCAGCAGGTGGTCAGAAGATATTTCTAATTCAAGCAGTTAAGGCTGTCTCTGACAATGGAGGTATTGTGACCAGAAAGAAAAAGGAAGGTCGGACATAGACTGGGTGGCTTTCCAGCCAACCTGGCTGCCAATGGTCACATTCATGGGGGTTACCCTAGTCCACATTTTTGCGACATGTTTGTATGGAAATATGTCCTATTAAGACACAGCCTCCCATTAGGAGAGTAATGGGCATAAATCAAGACAAGTAGAGGGGCCATTAAATCCCAATTGTCATAATGGGGTATATCAGAATCTAAAGGGATCTCTGTTACCATGTGGGGGTACTATTGGAAGCATCATGTGATGTAAACCTCCACATGCCAAGTGTGAGGTTAGATGAAAATATCAGGTAGTCTATGGGAATTTTATACTTACTGGAGGCTGGCAGTGCTCCCAAGACATTTGAGGAACTCTTGACAGTAAGGCAGGAGTGGAGGTGACATGCTTGCAGGATCTTTTGGGATTTGTAATCAGTAGGGGAACATGAAGTTCCATGCTTAACATGGTTCTAAATGTTAGCTTACCATAAAAGTCCCATGATCATACTATGTAGTTGGATACAAGGGCCAATGGAGAAGAAACTGGTGATAAAGCAAAGAACTTCCTCCATTGGCCAGGTGCCTTCTAATTATAGTGTAGTAGTGACTAAGTCCATGAAGGGCAAACCTAAACTCACATTGGAAGAGAAAAAGAACAGGCTAGGCTGTGGAGTTAACTGCCACAGGCAAAAGAATGGGTGGCAGATGCACCAAAGCCCAGAGCTCATTGGCCCTCCCAGGCTGAAGAAAAATTAATAAAAACAGTATGCACATTATATCTCTTGGTCCTGGTCCTTTTCTGGCTCATTTATCGCCCCTGGTCTGTAGCTGGGCAAACATCTCTCAAGGGCACCCATATTGGCACAGTTGCCCTGGGGGAAAACACAAGCAGAATCTTGCCTCCTTGTCAGAACAGAGAGGGTGGCTGCTATTGAGAGGTTATTGTGTCCCTCCATCTAAACAATGGGAGCGGTGTGCCCCTTCACAAAAATGCCCAATGTTTTGTAAGCAGGGCTCAGCCCTTTCTCATTAAAGGAGAGAAAGTTCACATGGAACGGGACCTCTAACAAAGCTAGGTGTGGATATCTTTTGGATTCTGGGAAGGTGACCTGAGCAAGTGCTCCTTGAAGGAGAGATTTGCTCCTTCTATGAGTGCTTTGTGGCCCTAAGGAGATAAAACTGCACAGGAAGATCAACAGAGTAAACGAACCTGAACCCTTGGAGTTCTCAGAGACTGAATCACCAACCGTGGAGCATACCTAGTCTACACAGATCTACCTCCATGGGCTGGACCTAGGCCTCCCTGCACATATGTTGTAAATGTGCAGCTTGGTTTTCATGTAGGTCTCAAACATCTGGAGTGGGGGCTATCCAAAAACATGCAGCCTGTATATGGAGTATGGTCTTCTAAAAAAAAAAAAAAACAGTTATTCAGTTGTTCATGGAATATTATTTTTTTATATCTCTTGTATTCAGTTTGCAACTACTTCATTGAGAATTTTTTGTATGTATATTCATGAGGGATACTGGACTATAACTTATATATTTTTGTTGGGTTATACTTGATTTCACTATTTCAATTATTATTGCTTTGTGAAGGAGCTTATTGTGGTTCTGAATTTTTTTAAACATACCTCAAAAAGTATTGCTTGTTTGAAGGCCTATAGAATTCTTGTATAAGTATATCTGACACTTGGTATTTTGCAATGTTTTGTTTCTTTTCATTTTATTCTTTGAATGCTTTTTAAATTTTTTGATTTGCTGAAAATAAAAATTAAAAAAAGAAATAAAAAAAAAAGAATTATAGGGTATCCCAAAAGAGTGACTGATCCTCCATGAGGATAAGATGTCTGAGATGAGTAAGCAGGTGCATTGTCACGTCTTGAGTGCCCAAGGCACTCCCATTACCAGCATTGCTGATTTCATGGCCTTAATAGCACGAGAGGCTTTTTCTCCTGTCAGTTGCACCTCAAATATAAAAGCTGAGCAAGTATCCACTACATGTACATACCTAAGATTACCAACGGTAGGGTCATGAGTGACATCCATTTTCCAGATTGCACTGGAGGCTAGATCTTTAGACTTAACTCCTTATCTGCCAAGGGTGTAAGAGGTTGGCACATTGTACATGACCTTGCAAGATGTTTACATTGCCACATTAGGCAATTTGGTCAAGAGTTTATGTAAATTTGAGGGGAAAGGTGAAAATGCTGTGTAACATTCTGGCTTGTACTAGCAATTCCATGTCTACAGCTAAATCAGGGCATCAGTTATCTCATTTCCTTCTCGTAATAAGCCAGGCAATTTAGGATGAGATCTCATGTGTGAGATGAACCATGGATGTGCTCTATTCTCTAGAGCCTTCTGGATAGTTCACATGCAGACACGTATAGGCTGCTTTGTTCTTTAATATAGGAGGACAGGGTGCAAACAGCTTGTACTGCATATTGGCTATCTAAGAAAATATTAGCTAGCTTCTCTTGGCAAACTACTACAAATTTTTAAGGAGTCCAAATAACTCACCAAGTTGCACTAAGCTAGAATTAGGGAGAATGTGAGTTGTGTCCTACTCCATTCATTAGATAAGAACTCCATATCTGGCTTTAATGGCATCAGAAAAGGTCATAGTTGCCTTGGGAATGGGGCAAGAGCTAGATGTGCTTTGGAGTTTAACTGTAATTGGCAGCTGGGGCAAAGGAATAAGACTCTTTTCTGGTCGCATGTGATTATCCAATGAGCCCGTGAAACTCACCACCATTTCTTAAAAGGTGTTGGAATCTGTCCATAATGATTGAGAATATCATAAGGAGAATGACAGAATTATTTTGTGTGTTGCCTTTTATGAGTTCTCCTTGCTAAGCCTCTTGCCTTAAGGACAAGGCAGAAGGCAATGTCAAACTCTGAGGTAAACTTAAGTAAATCAGAGTAGGCCTGGTGCAACCACATGAGGATCCCATTCTGCCAAAACACTCCTAGGACCCCTTAAAGGGACCACAGAATTATGGCTAAGAGAGGTTCCCTGGATGATGCCTTTCCAGAGTTGATTCAGAAAGGAGCTCCATAACTTTCTGTGGTAGGTTGCTAGCCTCAGATATTAGTTTAACTCTGGCAGAGGGGCTACTAGGCCTCTCCAGAGACAAAAGAGGTGCCTTATCTCTGGTCCAGAGTTAACAGGAAAGGCTTGAGCCAATTAACACAATTGTTTTAGTTCTATAAGGGAGTAGAATTCTTTTGCCATAATTGTGAAGGCTTAATCTTGTCCAAAATAGAAAAGCACAGGAAGGCATATGGGGGAACTCTCTGAATCTTTTTGGGAGCAACCTTCAAGTTGAATTTTTCTAAGTTAAGCAACAATTGAGAGGATACCCTTCCAGATCAGGCAGGCTAGGGTATGCAAGCATAATATCATTTAGGTAATAGACTACAAGGACATCCCTAGATACTCCCTGTGTGGCTCCAGCTACATGTAGCTGACAAATGGCTATTTTTAATGCCCTAAGGCAGGACTGTCCACTGATACCTTTTAGCTGATTTATTCACATCAGGCTTCCATACTGTAAAGGCAAAATAACATCTATCCTGGGGAGCCAGAGGGATCTGGAAAACATAATCCTTAATATCTAGGATCATCACATGGTACTTGAGTGGGATAGCACTAGGAAGAAGCAGTCCCACTTGAGTAGTCCCCATTTTTTCCATATGTTCACTAATGGTTCTCAGATCTTGTAGAAACCAATATTTCCCTGATTTCATTTAATGACAAAAATGGGAGTATTATGTTGGATGGTCATTGGTTCCAAATGACCCAAAGCTAAATGTTCCAAGACCAGTTCCTTGAGAATAGAAAGCATAGGTTCCTAAATGAGACACTGGTCCATCCAGATATTGGCTTCAGACAGCCAGGCCAAGGGTATAGATTCAGGCATCTTGATAGAAAATAGAGCTGGATGGGCAGGGGCCTTTAGAATTGGGGGTGATTCCCAATTTTGTGATCTGTGTGGTCATGTTGCATAACATCATCAAAAAAAGACTCAATCATCCTTAGTAAGGACGGCACCCTCATCTTCCAGAATCTCTTCCCCAAAATTTTTTGGAAACATGGGCCACAATAGATGTATAGTATCCCTGATTGTGATTCAAGTCCTGCCAACAAACAAGTCTGGTAGTCATTTTGGTGGCATGTTGGCTTCTCACTCCCGTAATGGAGAGAAGAGGCCAGAATCTCCAATAGGGAACCTCAGTGATTCATTTTTTGTTATTATAGTGACATCTGCCCATGTGTCAACCAACCCTTTAACAGGTATAATGTCTAAACAGTCATCATCGAGGAGTGAAGAAACACAGACAGATCCAAAAGACTCATGGCCTAGCAGGGGTCCCTCTTACTGGCAGAATTGAAGGGTGCACCTTTTGGAGTTTAAATTGTCTTCCTGTTTTTGAGAACAACAATTCTTAGCCCAATGGAAAACTTTGTTAAAACGAGGATATCTGGTGTTGGATCTAGCTGAGACGCAGTCCTGTTTGAGGTGTCCAGGCTTTCCACAACCCCAATAAGTGTGATCAGGGGGCCCTTCAGGAGGAGGTTGCATCCTCTGTTCACATTCCATGACTAAGGAGTCAATAGAGGCAGTCAAGTCAGGGCTGCAATATGGCCCGCAGCAGGGTCCAAATCAAGAGAGGCAACAACCCATTTATGAATATCATTATTCCTTACAGATGCCACAGCATCTGTGTAAGGGTGTGGGGGTGTTAAGTCCCTCCCATGGAAGCTGCTTAATGAGTATGTCTCTTGTTGGCCTAGCATTAACCCGCCTTTCCAATGCTTTAGTCAAATGGGACAAGAAGTCCCTGAAGGACTCCCCAAACTGCTGGACAAGATGGGAAAGTAAGCAGAAGGATTCTGAGGGGTACAGGCCTTAAGGGCCTTAAAGGCAAGATCAGCAACCTGGTTAAAGTAAGCATGCAGTCTGATAGTGGCCTGAGTGACAGGATCTATGCCCCATGGCCAGTTATCATGTTAATAGCAATGTTAAAGTGTGTGTGTGTGTGTGTGTGTGTGTGTGTGTGTGTGTGTGTGTGTATAAAGTTAATCCTAGCCTGGTTCCCAGCCAAGTCTTGATATGAACATGTCTAATTAAGAAATACAGTGGGATTGAGCACAGCCTTATGGAGATTATACCAATAATAATAGGTCTGGATGTGCATGGACCATTGCTTCAGTACATGTTCAAAAATAAGGGGAATTTGGGTCAGAGTTGTTGGCAGGTTTTCTGATTAGTGCCAAGTCTGCCAGAGGACTGGGAATCCAAGGGCCCAATTGCTGCATCAGAGCCAAGATTGACAGGGAAAGCTTCACAATATACCTGAGGAGAGTGAGGACCCCAGGGAAGAGGCAGTCCAGCATGAGGAACGAGCATCATAGAAACAACTGCGGGAAGGCAAAGTCCACCTAAATCATAACAGGGATAAACTGGGGGTACCTCTGATGGGGCATGGGCAGAAGGGCTAGTGAATGAGGGACCTGGGACAACAGGGCTGGAGGACAGCTTGGAGCATGACAGATGGAGGGCTGGAGCAGAGGCGCCCTCATACTCATTGTGTTGATCATCCTGTTTGCCCTGAGAAAGTGGGACAGGGTCAATACTGAAAGGTGAATGTTAGCCTGATCCTGGAAGTGTTTGTTATGAGAGGCCACCAATTCCTCTGGGGAAAAATTCTTAAGACTAGCAATGACTGCAAGGGGGATGGGGACAAAGAACAAGGGAGAGTAATCCCAGACTGTACTTTGATTGCGGCCACTGAAGAGAAAACGCATCCAGAGGTCAGGGTCTGGTGATATCCAGGGGACCAAAATAGCAGCCTCCTCCAAAAATTGGTCCAGGTCATGAGTTTTAACCTTGAGACCACACATAACCAGAAGGGTTTTGAGTGGCCTAATCTGGGGTTCCTTGATGGAGGAGGGGAGGAAACCCATAATGACAAGAGCAAAGGAAACAAATGATGAACAGATATGACAGATATGACACATGAGGCAAAGAAAGTCTCTGTCGCGTCCGCCTTGGCCGGCAAGTAAGACGCAACACGGTAGGATCCTTCTCAGTCGGCTTTATTCCAGGAACGACTCTTGACATAGGGATGGGGAACTGGACGGGGGACCTGGACCAGGAAGGGAAGGGAAGGGCCTGGACCCCAAGCAGCAGAAAGGAGCTGCTTATATAACTGCCCTAGGCGGGCTGGGTGATGTGTCCTCCCAGGATAGGTTAAGCTACCAATACCTTATTAGCATAAGCCCGCTCAGAAGGGGCACGAGGCCGACGCATGCTCAAAGGACTTGTTTACCAGTTTCTGAGCTGGCCACTCTGGAAGTCAGCTGTTTACATTGTCAGGTGCTGGTCATACGACTTTGTAACTGTAAACACGGCTGCCTACATCTCCCCCTTATTTATTTATTAAATTTGAATTAGGTTACCTCTGGACCCTTCAGACCTTAGGCATCCCACACCCAAGCATGCTTGAACTCATTCATTAGGTGTTTGGTGTGAGGCGATCGAAAGCACACCTATAAAGTCGCCGCTAGCGCAGCAAGTCAGCGGTGGAAAACAGAGGTCCGAGCCCTTGTGCAAAGTGAAGGCATTGTGATGGGAAAGTTTATATTTCTGCCATACCCGCCTTCGTGCCTTTTTTCAGGGAGAGGTACATTTGGCACAAAACCTCTATGCACTCGGACACGCTTTCAGAGAATCTATCTCAGGATTGAGAACATCTCTAGTCGAGGCGCTCCTCGTACTCCCCGCTTCAGAAACATTGAGGTGATGCTGTAGGAGCCTCATGAGTGTACACCTTTGGCAATGGTCAAGATGGTCAGGATCTAGGGATTATGCCTGGATGGCCATTACCGGGTCCAGAAGGCTCCCCACTATGCCTCCCTAAGGGAGGCCAGCCAAATACCTGGGGGAGTGCCTTCCTCCATGGCAGTCAGCGCCTGGTAAACAACAACCTTATGTCCTGCATGGTCATGGCACAAATGACACAGAAACCAAAGGCAGAAACCACATCCTAGGAGAACAACAGCTCCCCAGATAAATACTCCCGCTCATTCTTTAAAGAAAATTGAGGGCACCCTTGACCCAAGTGGTGAGCCCCTCCAAAGTAAAGGGATCCAGGCGGGTGCCATTCAGGGTAGCGATCTGCAACAGGAGCCTCCTGGATAGGTCCTCGTCTTCTTTCGACCGGTTTCCTTTCAGGTACTCAGACAGGAGGCAACTCTGATTGAGAGACTGAGAAGAGTTATATACCAAAGGAATAATATACAGTCCCTGAGAGAGGAGACGCAAGAGAGCTGAATAGGTTTATATAGGTTAGCCAGCAGGAAGTGCATTTTGAGCACAAGAAGTAGGGAAAAAGGTAGGGAGGACCCGGGAGTTAGAATGGACCGGCATAGGCACTGGCCAGGTGCGTATGACGGCACACAATGGTATAAAATCACCCCGTATCCAACGCAAATCCCTCTTTTATTTTAATGCCTCTTGCACGCATTAGTTCTTTTAAGGCACTTCTCACCGGGCACAATGGTGAGTTCCCCATGGTTTCACTTTCCTGATTTGATGCTTGCCAATACCCCAGAGAAAACACAATTACAACACCAAGACAGACCCACACCAAACAAACACAAACACAAAAAGCAAACACTAACATGATACTTCTAAGGTCTCTCATGATTCAATTGCCACTTTACCATGGACCTATGACCACGGACCTTATGACGCCGCTTTACCGCGGACCTTGTGACGGCCCTATCCACGGGCACTTTCTGTGACGCCGCTTTACCGCGGACCTTGTGATGGCCCTACTCACTGGGCACTTTCTGTGGCAATAAATATACCTGTACCGCCGTTCCTAGCTGCTGAGTTCTGAATCCAACGAAGGTGAAGTCCTCAGTTTCCCCGGACGGGCCACCATATGTCGCGTCCGCCTTGGCCGGCAAGTAAGACGCGACACGGTAGGATCCTTCTCAGTCGGCTTTATTCCAGGAACGACTCTTGACATAGGGATGGGGAACTGGACGAGGGACCTGGACCAGGAAGGGAAGGGAAGGGCCTGGACCTCAAGCAGCAGAAAGGAGCTGCTTATATAACTGCCCTAGGCGGGCTGCGTGATGTGTCCTCCCAGGATAGGTTAAGCTGCCAATACCTTATTAGCATAAGCCCGCTCAGAAGGGGCACGAGGCCGACGCATGCTCAAAGGACTTGTTTACTAGTTTCTGAGCTGGCCACTCTGGAAGTCAGCTGTTTACATTGTCAGGTGCTGGTCATACGACTTTGTAACTGTAAACACGGCTGCCTACAAGTCTCATACTAATTGAACAAGTAAAATGAAACGTTGACTGTAGATGCCTTCAGCAGTGAATCAAAGGAAAGAATGTCTGTTGCTTCTGTAAGTAAAGGTAAAGTTTTTAAAAAGAAGGTGTAAAGTTGCAGTCAAACCTATCCTTTCTTCTGAGGACTTCTTTGATTTCTTTTTCAGAGAATAGAAGTTCTTGTCATACAGATCTTTCACTAGCTTGATTAGAGTTACACCAATATATTTTGTATTATTTGTGACTATTGTAAAAGGTGTTGTTTCCTTAATTTCTCTATTAGCCTGTTCATCGTTTGTGTAGAGGAAGGCTACTGATTTGTCTGAGTTAATTTTATATCCAGCTACTTTGCTGAAGTTGTTCTTCATGTGTACAGGTTCCCTGGTAGATTTTTTGGGGGGATCACTTATGTATAATATCATGTCATCTGCACATAGTGATACTTTGATTTCTTCCTTTTCAATTTGTAACCGTTTGGCCTCCTCTTGTTGTCTAATTGCTCTAGTGAGAACATCCACTACTATATTGAATACACAGGGAGATAGTGGGCAGCCTTGTATTATCCATGATTTTAGTGGGGGGTTGCTATGAGTTTCTCTCTGCTTAATTTGATATTGGTTGTTGGTTTGATGCATATTGCTTTTATTGTGTTTAAGCATGTGCATTGAATTCCCGATCTTTCCAAGACTTTTAATGTGAAGGGATGTTCTGTTTTTGTCAAAGGCTTTTTCAGTATCTAATGAGATGACCATGGTTTTTTTTTTCCTTTGAGTTTGTTTATATAGTGGATTATATTGATTTATTTCCACATATTGAACCATTTTTGCCTCCCTGGGATTAAGCCTTCTTGATCATGCTGAATGATGGTTTTGATGTGTTCTTGGATTTGGTTTGCAAGAATTTTATGGAGTATTTTTGTATCAGTCTTCATAAGTGAAATTGATCTGAAGTTCTTTCTTTTTTGGGTCTCTTTGTGGTTTAGCTATCAGCATAATTGTGACTTCATGAAAATCATCCATTTCAGCTAGATTTTTTTCAGTTTTGTTGAGTACAGGCTTTTGTAGTAGAACCTGATGAGTTTTTTTTTTTTTTTTTAATTTCCTCAGTTTCTCTTGTTTCTCCCTTTTTATTTTTGATTTTATTAATTTGGATATTGTCTCTGTGCCTGTTAGGCTAATGATTTATCTATCTTGTTGATTTTCTCAAAGAACCAGCTCCTAGTTTTATTGATCCTTTGTATAGTTCCTTTTGCTTCTACTTGGTTGATTTCATCCCTGTGTTTGATTATTCCTTGCAGTCTACTTCTCTTCAGTGTATTTGCTTCTTTTTGTTCGAGAGCTTTCATATGTGCTGGTAAACTGTTACTATATGATCTGTCCAATTTCTTTATGAAGGCACTGAGAGCTGAGTTTTCCTCTTAGCACTGCTTTAATTGTATCCCATAAGTTTGGGTATGTTGTGCCTTCATTTTTATTAAATTCTAAAAAGTTTTTAATTTCTTTATTTCTTCCTTGACCAAGTTATCATTGAGTAGAGCATTGTTCAGTTTCCATGTGTATGTGGGCTTTCCATTGTTTTTGTTGTTATTGAAGACCAGCCTTAGTGCATGGTGATCTGATAGGATGCAGGGGATTATTTCAATCTTCTTGTATCTGTTGAGGCTTGTTTTGTGTCCAATTATATTGTCAATTTTGGGGAAGGTATCATGAGGTGCTAAGAAGAATGTATTTTTTTTTTTTGTATTAGGGTGAAATGTTCTGTAGATATCATTAAATCCATTTGGTTCATAACCTCCGGTAGTTTCACTGGGTCTCTGTTTCTGTTTCCATAATCTCTCAGTTGGTGAGAGTCGGATGTTGATGTCTCCCACTATTATTATATGAATTTCAATGTGTGATTTGAGCTTTAGAAACATTTCTCTTAAAAATATATGTGCCCTTGTGTTTGGCATAGATATTCAGAATTGAGAGTTCATCTTGGTTCCTCTTTCTTTTAATTTGTATTAAGTGTCCTTTCCCATCTCTTTTGATAATTTTTGGTTGAGAGTCTATTTTATTGGATATTAGAATGGATATAGTAGCTTGTTTCTTGGCGCCATATGCTTTGAAAATTTTTCAGCCTTTAGTCTGTGGTAGTGCCTGCCTTTGCCACTGAGGTGTGGTTTTGGTATGCAGCAAAATGCTGGGTCCTGTTTATGTATCAGTCTGTTAACCTATGTCTTTTTATTGTGGAATTGAGTCCATTGATGTTGAAAGTTATTAAAACCAATGGTTGTTTGCTCCTGTTATTTTTGTTGTTAGAGGTAGTGTTATGTTTGTGTGTTTCTCTTCTTTTTGGTTTGTTGTGAGTTGATTAATTTCTTGAGTGTAGTTTTCCTCCTTGTGTTGGAGTTTTTCTTTTATTATCATCCTCTATAGGGCTAGATTAGTGGAAAGATATTGTTTAAATTTGTTTCTGTCATGGAATATTTGGTTTTTCTATCTATATTGACTGAGATTTTTGCAAGGTATAGTAGCCTGGGTTGGCATTTGTGTTCTTGTAGAGTCTGCATGATATCTGGCCAAGATCTTCTAGCTTTTAGAATCTCTGTTGAGAAGTGTGATATAATTCTGATGGGTCTGCCTTTATATCTTACGTGGACTTTTACCCTTACTGTTTTATTTTTTTATTGGATATTTTATTTATTTACATTTCAACTATTATCCTCTTTCTTGATTTTCCCTCCACAACCCCCCATCCCATCCACTGTCTCCCTGCTTCTATGAGGGTGTTCCCCCATGCACCCACACATTCCCACCTCATCTCCCTAGTATTCTCCTACAATGGGGCATTGAGCCTTCAAAGGACCAAAGGCCTCTCCTCCCATTGATGTCAGATAAGGCCATTCTCTTCTATAAATGTAGTTGGAGTTATGGGTCCTCTTTGGTTGTTGGTTTGGTCCTTGAGAGCTCTGTGTGTGGGCAGATGGTTCCTTACTGGTTTTAATATTCTTTCTTTGTTCTGTGTATTTAGTTTTTGATTATTATGTGATTTGAGGAATTTCTTTTCTGGTCCAATATATTTAGTGTTTTGAAGGCTTCTTGTATGTTTATGACCATCCCCTTCTTTAGATTAGGGAAATTTTCTTCTATGCTTCTGTTGATGATGTTTTCTGGCCCTTTTAAATTGGCAGTCTTCACTCTCTTCTATTCCTAATACTCTTAGGTTTGGTCTTTTCATTGTGTCCTGAATTTCCTGGTTGTTTTGGGTTAGGAACTTTTTCCACTTTGCATTTTCTTTGACTATTGTGTCAATATCTTCTATGGTATATTCTTGCCCAAGATTCTCTCTTGTATTTCTTGTATTCTGTTGTTGATGCTTGCATCTGTAACTCCTGATCTCTTTCCTAAGTTTTCCATTTCCAGTGTGTCCCCCATTTGTGATTTCTTTATTGCTTCTATTTCCATTTTTAGATACTGGATGTTTTGATTCAATTTTTTTCACCTGTTTAATTATGTTGTCTTGTATTTCTTTTTTTGATAGTTTATTTATTTACATTTCAAATGGTATTCCCTTTCCTGGTTTCCCCTCTGGAAACCCCCTATTCCATCCACCCCCACCTTCTATGAGGGTGCTTGCTGACCAACCTACTCACTCTGCCTCCCTGCCCTAGCATTTCCCTACACTAGGGCATTGAGCCTTCACAGGACCAAGGGCCTCTTCTCCAATTGATGCCCAAGAAGGCCATCCTCTGCTACATATGTGACTGGAGCTATGGATTCTTTCATGTGTACTCTTTGGTTGGTACTTTAGTCCCTGGGAGCTCTCGGAGGTCTGGTTGGTTGAGATTGTTGTTCTTCCTATGGAGATGCAAACCCTTTCAGCTTCTTCAGTCTCTTCTCTAACTCCTCCATTGGGGACCCTGTTCTCAGTATAATGGTTGACTGTGAGTATCAGCCTCTGTATTTGTCAGGTTCTGGAAGAACCTCTCAGGAAACAGCTATATACTGTCTCAATACTCCTCAAATTACTCCATAAAATAGAAACATAAGTAACTCTGCCAAGTCTATTCCATAAGGACTCAGCCACCCTTATACTAAAACCATACAAAGAGTCATCATAGAAAAAAATATATATCAGGCTCCTGTCAGTAAGCACTTCTTGGCATCTGCAATAGTGTCAGAGTTTCCTGTATTTTTAAGGGAATTATGTGTTTCCTCTTTAAGGGCTTCTATGTGTTTGCCTGTCCTTCCTATGAGCCTGCAAGCCTGGTTGTAAAGGACCTCCTGTAAGACAAGATTGTTGCTGTAAATCTCCGACCCAAATAAGACCAGTAAAGGAAAACACAACTCAATAATTATGATATAAATTGCATGCCTAGCTTGAGCAGATTTGCCATTATAGTACCCTATTCCCCAGCTATGAGATCCATTATAACTTGTGGTTTATTCAGGCCGCGTGCTTGTCCTTCCACCTCCGGTTTCTCCATAGTCAGCTTCCTACTCCTTCCCCTTCCTCCGTCGACTTCCTTCTCCAGTCGATTTCCTTCTCCTCTCAACTTCGTTCTTCTTTTCTCCTCCCCTAAGCCTTTTTCGCTGCCTCTCCTTCTACTCCCAAATCACTGGCTCTAGCCTTTATTTTACAAGTTTAATTGGACAGAAGGTTTACAAGACGTCAGCTGTATATAGATTCAATCATCCTCTGCAGTCCCTTCCAGGAAAGTAGAACTAGGATCAAAAAAAGGCCGGGGCTATCCACAACACAAGCTGTCTTTGAGTATGGGCATGACAGTGTGGTCGATCACATGATCAGTTGTGGACTGGAAGGAAGATGTGTCGATGGCAGGGAGGATAGATCCTAAGACAGTTGGGCCCCGTGAAGTTCCAAGTTAGGGCAGGTATTGGAGCAGGGGAGGAGAGCTTATCTATGAGCCTGGTTGTGACAGACCTCCTGAAAGTCAATCTGTTTCTGGGTATGGTAGAGGGTCTAGAGCAACAGCTCTGCCCTGGGCAGAGTTGCATGCCAGACTTTTGAAGAAGAGCTAATGCCAATACTTCTCAAATTATTCCATAAAATAGAAACAGAAGTAACTCTGCCAAGCCTATTCTAGGAGGACTCGGTCACCCTGATACCAAAGCCTCACAAAGAGTCAACACAGAAAAAGTTTACAGCTAAGTTTTTCTAATGAACATTAATAAAAAAAAATAATCAGTAAAATACTCAAAAACAGAATACAAGAAAACAGCAACAACATAATCTACCATGTTCAAGTAGACTTCATTCCAGGGATACAGGGGTGGTTCAGTATACAAAAATCAATCAACATAGTCCATCATATAAATAAACTCAAAAAAAAACAAAAACAAATACAAAACAAAACAAAACAAAAAAACACAATCATCTCCCTAGTTGATGAAAACATATTTGACAAAATTCAACTCCCCTTCATGATAAAAGTCTTGTAAAGAACAGGGGATACAAGGGACATACATAAATACAATAAAGGTGACATACAGAAAGCTAACATTCAACATCAAATTAAATGGAAAGAATAATAAAACATTTCTATTAAAATCAGGGATAAGAGAAGGCTGTACACTCTCCCCATATCTCTTAATTATAGAATTCAAAGTGTTGGCTAGAGCAGTAAAATAACTAAAGGAGATCAAGGAGATACAAATTGGAAAAGAAGAAGGCAAAGTATCAATATTTGTAGATGATATGATGGTATACTTAAGTGACCTAAAAATTCTACCAGACAACTTCTACAGCTGACAAACACATCTATAAAGTGGCTAGATACAAAATTAACTCAAAGAAATTAGTAGCCCTCTTCTACACAAGTGATAAATGGGCTGAAAAATAAGTTAGGGAAACAGGACCCTTCACAATAGTCACAAATAACAGAAAATACCTTGGCATAACTCTAACCAAGCATGTAAGAGATCTCTATGACAAGAATTTCAAGTACTTGTAGACAGAAATTGAAGACGATATCAGAAGATGGTAAGTTCTCCCTTGCTTATGGATAGGTTGGATAAACATAGTGAAAATGGCCATCTTACCAAAAGCAATCTACAGATTCAATGCAATCTCTCTCAAAATTCCAACACAATTCTTCACAAATCTTGAAATAATAACTTGAAACTTCATAAGGAAAAACAAACAAATAAAAAACATGATAGCCAAATAATCCTCAAGACTAAAAGAACTTCTGTAGATATAATCATTCCTGACCTAAAGCTGTACTACAGAGCAATAGTAATAAAAATTGCATACTGTTGGAATGGAAACAAATGGCTGGATCAATGGAATCTAACTGAAGACCAATGAATAAACCCACACACCTATGAACATTTGACTTTTCACAAAGAAGCATCTTAAATAAACTGTGCTGATATAACATGTAGAACAATGCAAGTAGATCCCTATTTTTTCACCCTGCACAAAACTCAAGTCCAAATAAATCAAAAACCTCAACATAAAATTAGACACACTGAATCTAAAGAAGAGAAGGTGGCAAACAGCCTTGAATGCCCTGTGTTTCCCAAAGGAGAAAATTGACTGAACAGAACACCGGTGGCTCAGGCATTAAGGTCAAGAATGAATAAGTGAAACAGAAAAGCTTCTGTAAGGCAAAGGACACTGTTAATAGGACAAAACAGCATCCTACATATTGGGAAATAATCTTTGTTAAGCTTAAAACAACAGAGAATTAATACCCAAAATATTTAAGGAACTCAAGTTAGACTCCAAATGATGAAATAACCCAATTAAAAAAATGGGTATAGAACTAAACTGAGAATTCTCAAGACAGCAATCTCCAGTGTTTTAGAAACTCTTAAATAAAGTTCAACATACTTAGTTATCATGGAAATATCAATCAAAATGACCCTGAGATTCCACCTTACACCAGGCAGAATGACCAAGGTTAAAAACTCAAGTGATAGCACATGCTGGCGAGGATGTAGTAAAAAGGGAACACTCCTCCCTTTTTGGTGGCATTGCAAACTTGAAAAGCACTCTGAAAATCAATCTGGCAGTTTCTCAGAAAATTGGAAAAAGTTCTACATGAAAACCTAGCTATACCACTCCTGGACATATACCCAAAAGATGCCCCACCATAGCCCAAGGACAAGTGCTCCATTATGTTCACGACAGATTCATTCATAATAGACAGAAACTGGAAGTAACCCAGATATTCCTCAACTGAAAAATGTATACAGAAAAATGGGGTACATTTACACAGTGGAATACTATTCAAGTATTAAAAATAATGGCATCATGAATTTTGCAGGCAAGTGGATGGAACTAGAAAATATCATCCTGAGTGAGGGTACTCAGTCCCAAAATGACATGCATGGCATGTACTGACTGATAAGTGGTACAGAATACTAATGATACACACCACAGACCCAAGGAAGTTAGACAAGAAGAAAGGTTCAAGTGAGAATGCTTGAATCCCCCTTAGAAGGGGGAATAAAATAGTCACAGGAAGCAGATGGTGGTAAGGATCTGAATGGATAAGCAGAGGGCTAGGGGAATAGGGAGCAGGATCAGACATGGTGAAAGACAGGAGAGTCCCAGAGGACCAGGACAGTGAATGAAAATATGCAGCTGTAAGTGTTCAGGGATGGGGATAGTCTAAGAAGTTCCAGAGACCCAGCATGTGGGAGGCTCCCAGGAGTCAGTGCAGATGAACTTAGGAGAAATGCCCAACTGTTGGGATATGGAACCTGAAGAGATCACCTCCAGTAGCCAGACAGGACCACCAGTGGAGGGATGGGGACTCCAACCCACCTAAAAAACTTTTGACATAAAATTGGTCTTGTCTAACATTAATGCAGGGTCAAAGATAGAATAGTCACTGAAGGAATAGCCAACCAGTGACCTCCCCATTTTGAGACCCATCCTAAGGGCAGGCACTAATCCTTCACACTATCAATGATGCTATGCTGTACTTACAGACAGGAGCCTAGCCTAGCAGTCCTCTGAGAGGTTGCACTCAGCATCTGACTGAGGCAGATGCCAATACTCATAGACAAACATAGCTGGAGTTCCTGTACCCCTGTTGATGATTTAGGTGAAGGATTGAAGTCCCTTAAGGAGAAGGCAGCCCTATAGGAAGACCAATAGTGTCAACTACTCTGGATGCCTGAGAGCCCCAGGAGACTGAGCCACCAACCAAAGACAATACAGGGCTAGTCTGAGGCCCCTGGAACATATATAGCAGAGGGCTGCCTTTTCTGGCCTCAGTGGGAGAGGGTGTACGTAATCCTGAAGAGATGTGATGCACCAGGATGGGAGATACCAGAGGGGTGTTGCATTCTTAGAGGCAAAGGGGAGGAGAGATTGGGCAGGAACTCTGCAAGCTGGTACTGGGAGAGGGGAAGTATTTGGGGTGTAAATAAATATGAAAATATTACCTTTTTTTAAACGTTTTTTTGACACGTTCTTATTTAATCAAATTCCACTTTGACTTTTACCTAAGTTGCATGATGCCTCCTCTAGTCCCTTAAACCTGCTTATTTGTATTTATCATATTTAAAAGTATACATAGATATAATTGTATTCCATTTGTCTTTGCGTTTCACATGGCAAACACAAATTGCATTGTCTTCTGACCTCAAATGTATTGGCTTTGTACTGTCTGATACTGTGATACTTCTTGAGGAAGGGAAACTATTAGGAATATTTTCAAGTGGTTAAAGATAATTTAAAGCAAGCTAAGTGACAAGAAGTTAATAGAGCACTCTATCCATCATTTATAAAGCTTATTTATAGGCATAGACAGTAATTGAAAAATGCAAAAATGATTGAAAAATATATATATATAGTGGGATAAATTGAAAGCAAATATTGCTTGTATATGTGTTTCTGTTAATTAACCAAATTGCTTAAAATAGGAATTAACAATTGCAAATATTAATACTTGGTATTTTTAATCTCATTAAATCTTTGAGGACCTGTTTTTTTTTCTCTATTTTGATTCTATGATTCTTATCTATCAGTATCATATTGTTTTTGAAATGACATTTATACACAAAGATATGAATCATGTGACAAGTAAATGTAATTTGACTTCAAGTCACAAGCTGCAAATGTCTAGACTGTGTAGATCTATTCTCATCAATTTCAGTGGTAAAACATTATCAGCCTTGAATTTTTATGTGTGTCATACTCTTATAATCTTTAGGATTACACTAAATGTGCTAACCGTGTCACAATTTTATCAACAGGGATGTATTCAGCTATATATGATTTTTTACTTATTTGAAGAAATTTAAAAATAATCAGACAGAATGAAACAGAAGTAGCTGAAATCACAAGGATTGTAAGATTGAACAAATTGATATAAATATGAGAAACATGTAATAAAATAATCATGATGCATCTTCAGTTTACTAAAAGATTTTTGTTGTTTTTTAAAATAAAATAGATAAACACATAGCCAATTATAAGATATCCAATCTGACAATATCTTTATCATGACTGTGCCATTCATTTCTGAACTATGATACTCTGGATAGAACAGTAAAAAATAAAGGTAGCCAATAAACTATAATATGTATATTTTTAATTTTATGATGTGAAATTGAATACATTATTATTTAGTCTAGAAGTTACTTTAATGCAATATCAATAATCCTGGGATAACTTTTAAAACAATATACACAGAGCTAATATAGTCAATTAAAGATGCAATTTTATCTTTAAATTGATATAATTATAGTAAAACATAATACTTAAATTACAAATTGACTAATTCCTGTATGATTAGTCAGGTTTAGGTAATACTGCCATCATTGTTTCATCATAAATTCAGTAAAAGAAGTAGGAATTACAATCTTTTTAAAATTCTAACAATCTTAAGGAATATATATTCACATCCATTTGTGAATTAAATTTTCATTTTACTTATAAGAAGTGGAGTTAAGCATATGCATGTGCATTTTGTTCACATATGCATCATTTTTCTTAGGATTCAATTAAAACATTCCTGTTAGCTTGTTTTCTAATCATCATGGCAAAATGTCTGAAAGAAGCGATCCTGACAGACAGGATTTAGTTTGCTTATCATTTCAGAGGTTTCACAGCAGAGCAGAACATTTCCATCATGACTGTCAAGGACACTGGAGCAATGACAGGTAAGAATCAGGGAAAGGCCTTGCCCTGAAGACCATACCACCAGCAGTAGTCTAAATTCTCCAGCCAGGCCTCATGTTTCATAGTTATACTTTCTTTCAATAATTGCCTCATATTTGAATCTGCCAGAGGAATGAAGCATTCACTCAGTCAGAGCCTCGTGTCCATCATTATATACTGGTCCATGGGAATGTTTTACTAGTATTATAGGCATGTCTCTCAGTTTAATCAAACTGACAATCCAGATATATCATCCTATTTTACATAGAATCATCTATTCAATGTTGACTACTAACATATTTTAAGTAATACTCATCACATAGATTAAATTTTGCTATTACTCCATCTTTTGTTTTTCTTATATATTGTTACCATTTATCAATTATTATTTCAGGTTCACATTTATTCCCTAAGAAATCTATGCCTATTTAAAAACATTGTAGAGCTCACCTTATATTTTCTTCTAAAATATTATCAACTGCCAATTTTAGCATTTAGCTCTAAATAACTGATTCATTTTTTAGTTATTTGTATAACTGCCATGTGTGAAACTTAAGTATTACCAGATTGACACAACTATTCCAAGACCTTTTAGTAAAAATTCTACACTGAAGCACTCTGGTAAATTCTGAAAATCAATTGACCATTTATATACATATATATATATACACACACATATACATATATATCATATTAATTACCTGCTATATATAAGTTATTTACAGCTATAAGTTTACATTAGTATTATATACTTTATATTACAGTAGAAGCTTTATAATAGTTAATAAACATAGGAGTGGGCAATCTAAGTCTTCCAAAAGTTTATGGTTTTGAGGCACTTAGACTTATGCAAGGTCCTTTGTGTATAAATGGAAAGTTTAGAATCATCTTCATTTCTCTCTCAGATGTCTAAATGTCTGATTTTAATTACAATTCTTTTAAAGAGGAGGTGAGTATAGATTTCTGTGTAAACTTAGTAAACTTCGTTGTCTAAATAGATCTCCATTAGTTTCAGATACATTTTTAATCTAAGGTTTTTTTAAATTTATAATTAGATAATATATTTAAAAATACATTGTGCCTTGATATTTGTGAAATCTCATTTTCCACAAGTTCAGAAATATCTATAGAAATGCAGTAAGGTATATTATTAAACAGAAATTGTTAGACTAGCTTTAGTGACTTAATAATATATAATGCAGCAACGGCTGTCTGTGTTGTAAATAGTCAGATTATCTTGTATTTATCCAGTCCATAAAGCATTAGAAAACAGAAAGCAATGATATAGTTAAATTCTAGACTGGATGAGTAGAAGCTTCTTGGAGAATTGCTGAATAGAAAGGATGAAAACTCTAGCATTTAAATTATAGCAATAGCAAGATATATATCTCAGGGAAAGTAGAGCTGGCGTTTGCTGCTTGGCTCACTGTCTTTTTCACCTTTGTTCCACCTAAATGCATAGCCTACTGAATTATTACTGAATTATCCACATTCAGGATGTATCTTTACCCTTGATTGCTACACTAATCATTTACAAATAAACCCCTGTGTAGACATGATAGGGGGTTGCTTTACTATTCTCCTAGGTGTCTTTGCATCCAAATGAAGTTGATCATCAAGATTAGCCATTCCCAGGATAATACTGTCTGTGTAAAATAAAATTGGAATTGGTTTATCTTCCACTGTCTTCAGGAAGAGTTCTAGTAGTACTTTCTTGTGTTTTAAATATTTGATGAATTTTGTCAGTAGAAGCCATCTTAGCATTGATTTTCTTTGTGGGAAGAGGTGAGTTAATCCATTGTCAACTGGGTAGTGAAAAATGCCTAGAAAACTTGTACATTACACTTGTAGGTCTGTCTGATGGTATTTCCAGGGACCACTGGCATTTAGGTCCTACTAAAGGAAAGTAACCGCCCACATGACAGCATCATCAAATAATCTCAGAAAAAATATCCACCAAAGGGAGCTTGCCCGGCATTTCAGTGTTTAAAGCCACTTGTCACCAAACCAATGGCCTCAGTTTGTTTCCTAGCACACAAGTGGTGAAAGGAAAGAAACAACTTCTGCAAGCCATAGTTTGACATCTGTCATGACACATGTGTGTGCACATGCCTACACATACCCACCTGTACATTCATACACACACCACCAAACAGATGCAAAATGTTTTTGTATATTTGTTATATATATTATCAAGAAAGGGATAATCAACAAAAGCTACTGAATATTCCTCTTGGATAGATTGGTGATATTTTTGGCTGTCATAGAATCTAGACATTGCATTTTGTTGTCTTCTTGTTTAATTTGTTTTTATTACAGAGTTTCACTACATTTTGCTAGCTGGACTGAAACACACTACATACATCAAGGTCACCTTGAATTCATAGAGATGACCTGCCTCTGTCTCCTGGTTGCTGGATTTAAAGACAGTTAGGAAGATCAATGGAATAGAATTGAGGACCCAGAAATGAACCCACACACCTATTGTCACTTGATTTTGAAAAAGGAGCTAAAACTGTCCAGTGGGAAAAGGATAGAATTTTCAACAAATGGTGCTGGTTCAACCGGAAGACAACATGTAGAAGAATGCAATGGATCCATTCTTATCTCTTTGTACAAAGCTCAAGTCCAAGTGGATAAAGGACCTCCACATAAAACTAGATACACTGAAACTAATAGGAGAAAAGGTGGGGAAGAACCTTGAATACTTGGACACAGAGGAAAAGTTCCTGAACAGAATACCAATGGCTTATGCTCTAAGATCAAGAACTGGCAAATGGGACCTCATAAAATTGCAAAGTTTCTGTAAGGCAAAGGACACTGTCAATAGGACAAAACAGTAACCAATAGATTGGGAAAAGATCTTTACCAATCCCACATCCGATAGAGGGCTAATATCCAATATATACAAAGAACTCAAGAAATTAGACTCCAGACAACCAAACAACCCTATTAAAAATGAAGTATAGAGCTAAACAAAGAATTCTCAACTGAGGAAACTTGAATGTCCAAGAAGCACCCAAAGAAATGTTCAGTATCCTTAGTTATCAGGGAAATACAAATCAAAACAACCCTGAGATTCCACCTCACACCAGTCAGAATGGCTAAGATCAAAAACTCAGGTGGTAGTAGATGCTGGTGAAGATGTGGAGAAAGAGGAACACTTGTCCATTGTTGGTGGGATTGCAAGATGGTGCAACCACTCTGGAAATCAGTCTGAAAATTTTCTGGTTCCTCAGAAAATTCCACAAAGCATTACCTGAGGACCCAACTATACTACTCCTAAACATACACCCAGAAGATGCTCCAACATATATCAAGGACATATGCTCCACTATGTTTGTAGCAGCCTTATTTATAGTAGCCAGAAGCTGGAAAGAATCCAGATGTCCTTCAACAGAGGAATGGATACAAAAAATGTGGTACATTTACACAATGGAGTATTATTCAGCTATTAAAAACAATGAATTCAAGAAATTCTTAGGTAAATGGATGGAACTAGAAAATATCATCCTGAGTGAAGTAACCCAATCACAAAAGAACACACATGGTCTTCACTCACTGATAATTGGATATCAGCCCAGAAGCTTGTAATACCCAAGATTCAACTCATAGACCACATAAAACTCATGAAGAAGGAAGACCAAGTGTGGGTGCTTCGGTCCTTCTTAGAAGGAGTAACAAAATACTCATGAGAGCTAATATGGAGACAAAGTGTGGGACAGAAACTGAAGGAAGGGCCGTCTGGAGACTGTTCTACCTGGGTATCCATCCCATGTGCAGTCACCAAAGGTAGACACTGATGTGGATGTCAAGAAGTACATTCTGACAGGAGCCTGATATAGCTGTCTCCTTAGATGTCTGCCAGAGTCTGACATATTCAGAGGTGGATGATCACAGCTAACTATTGAACTGATCATAGGGTTCCCAATGGAGGAGTTAGAGAGAAGACTGAAGGAGCTGAAAGGGTTTGTGACCCCATGAGGAGAGCAACAATTCCAACCAATCAGGGCTTCCAGAGTCTAAACCACCAGCATGAGAGCACATAGGGAGGGACCTATGGCTCCAGCTGTTTATGTAGGGGAGATAGCCTTGTCAGGTATAGGTGAAAGAGGTGATCCTTGGTCCCATGAAGGCTGGGCGTCCAGTGTTGGGGAATTTGAGGGTGGGATGGTGGGAGTTGGGGGGTAGATTGTGGTACAACCTCATAGATGCAGGAGGAGGGGGGGATGGGATAGGGGGGTTCCTGGGCAGGAGGGAAATGGGGTAAAGGGATAACATCTGAAATATAAATAAAATATCCAATAAAAAATTAAAACAACAAAAAAGATATGTTCCACCACACCTAACCTACAAAGTAGACTTTGGATATTGTCAGCCAGAGACAAGGATTGCATCAATGGTCTCTTCTATTTTGAAACTTCTACATTTTTGATTTACGTTATCCTAGAATCTTTAGCTTTCTAGAGTGCACATGACCATTATAAGACAATCTAGCATTTTATCATAAAACATAATCCAGTACTCCATATCTGTGTATTTATTTCAATTGTTATATTCCTCTACAGATTCCTGACTAATTTAGCTGTAAAATCATTTCCATGTGAGGGGGAGTTGTATGCATGCATTTGATTTTGTGTATGTGTGTTTGTATATGTAAATGCACTGGTGTGTGTGAGTGCACATGGAAGACAGAGGCTGATGCCTGATGTCTCCCTCAATAACTTTTCCTTATGTGTTTCTTTATTCATTTAGTTATTTTAGGCAGGGCCTATTAAAGAACTCAGTGTTCACCAACTCTGGTAGACTTGCTAATCAGCAAGTATAGATCCTCTTTCTCTTTTTCAACAAAGTAGAGGTTATAGGTGCACGCTACAGTGCCCAGGATGGCACATGGGTGATGATCCAATCAAAAGGCCTGAAGCTTGTGAAGCAAACATATTTCCTATTATGCCCATGAATTCATTTTTCAATGAACTCAAGGTTATTACTTTCTATTTCTGAACATGTGTTATTTGTCCTTCAACAAACATAATTTTCAAGGATTCAAATATCATTGGGGTTAAATTTAATCATAGTAATTTAATTTAATATCTGAAGAATCTATACTGAACTTTCTTCTGAATAAAACACTTAGTGTCTTAACTCTTTATCTCTATAGTTTTAACTTGAGGATTACACAGTTTGCAGATATCCCTATTTGCTAGATTATTCATTGTCATTCTTGTTGTTTATTCATGTATATTTTGAACTTTCTGCACTCTTCTATTCTGTCATGATTATGCTGAGCTTACATTCTTTGTCCAAGTTTTCAGGCTTCTTGAAGTGAATGTTATCTTGTTTTTGGTAGAGTTCTCTATTTAAAGTAGGTCTTTGTTATAAGTACTTTTCAATTAAAAACTGCATTGGCTTAGCTTTAGCTTTCAACTTGACTTTTATATATAAATCTTAAATTTTAGGGAGTTTGATTCTGATTCTCTTCTCCTTGAATCAGTCTCATTTGAAAGTATACTTCTAATTGTTAACTGATAATTATCAATTAAAGATAATTGATAATTCTATAAGATTTTTGTTACTAGATAAATCAACCTTTTAGTAAATCAGAGATGTCTTAAGGGACTTCTAAAACTATATGCTATTACTATTTTCCTGGATTGTGCTCAAAAGTTGCTGGTAAGATTCTATTGCAAACACCACATTATTCAGACCTAGGAAATGGAAGGTTCAAGTTGGAACTGACCTAGAAGCTTCTTAGCTGAGGACTGGTAGTCAAAATATCAAAGGGTCCATGCAAGCAGCCAAGGAAGAAAAACAATCAATAGTTTTACCCTGTTTTATAGCCTGGGAACTATAACATTGACAGGCCAGGGAAGAGATCCCCAATGATTCACTAGTGCCACTTTTAGCTAAAGAGGAAACCAACAGAAGATTCACTTCTGTTGGATTCATGCCTATGACTGTACTTTATATTTTTATTTATTTATTTATTTACTTTTGTTTTTTGAGACAGGGTTTCTTTGTATAGCCTTGGCTGTCCTGAAACTCACTCTGTAGACCAGAATGGCCTCGAACACAGAAATCCTTCTGCCTCTGCCTCCCAAGTGCTGGGATTAAAGGCGTGAGCCACCACTGCCTGGCTTATAACTGTATTTTAAGTATTCCTATTTTAACAGATAAATGTAGTTCTCTTGTCTCAATACAGAAGCTTATGTTCTGCAGCATATGGAGGCTACTACAGAGATCTACAACTGGTTAAAAACCACAGAATATGGCTCATGGGGAGCCCAGGTCCAGTAGATTTATCTACCGTGAAACTACTCTATCTAAGGCTTTGGGAATACTATGAAAGAGATGACAGAAAGACTGTAACAGCTGCAAGGTTGTATCTTCTAGCCATGACATGAATGCCACACCCATGAAATTTAACAATATGGTTCCCTGAATAAAATCTTCATATTGACAAAATCAGTTGACCTGCCAATGTGAATAGAATAAATTTCACCCCTCCTAGATGATGATCTATAGATAATCAATGGCTGCTGAAAGGAGGCACAAACCTCACCAGGGAATATGTCTAATAGGACATCCAATTCCACATGATCTATCTTAAACTTATGTAAGTAGAAGCAACACTAAATGGACTCAATAGATTATATCAACTTCTTATTCTCTCCTCTCTCTCTCTCTCTCTCTCCTCTCTCTCTCTCTCTCTCTCTCTCTGTCCCTCTCTCTCTCTCTCTTGTTGTGTGTGTGTGTGTGAAATTTCCTAGTCATCTGTTAACTTTTCTTCACTGTTTTGTAGAAAACAATCTTCTTATTCAATAGACTGTTCCAAATATACTGTCTTCATTATAGAGTTGTAGCATTTGTCCTTAAAATTATTATTTCCTCTAGTTTCTAAGTGTTTTTGCACATTAAATGGGTTAAAGATGATAAATTCTATGAAAGATCTACCACAAAGACTGAAACATAACTATTAAAGTAACAACTCCAATTTTCACATTTTACATATTACCTCAAATACTTCTTGACTATCTGCTACCTGAGGGTAACATTAGTTACAATGGAATACAAGAGTAAATAAAATATAATCTTTCACTATAACAATGGCAGTATATTGTAATGGTGGCAGTAAACTGAATAATAAAAATAGTGGATAAATAGCATGAAAAGTAGATAATAAGAATGGAGAGAAGAATGAGAGAGAAAGAGAAAGAGACAGAGACAGAGAGAAAGAGAGAGAGAATCACAGAGAGAGAGAGGAGACAGAGAGAGGGAGAGAGAAGCTGAAAACAAGAGAGATGGAGAGTGACTTTTAGCTGGAGTTGTCAGGACTCCTTAGGAATCTGTCAATCAAACAGAGGGCTTGGAAAGGTGAGAGGAAAGTAGAGAATGAGTCATGTGGATTTGGAAAAAGCATTTCAGACCAAGATAAGAGAAAATGCCAAGGCCAAGAGATAAAAGCTTTATGAGCATTTGGGGGCAAGAGCAACAAGACCTGTCTGCTTGAAATGTAGACAAGAAAAAAATACCATAGCATGAAGCCCAAAGGGGTAGGGCAGTTTTAGACCAATGGGAAGTGCTATTTCAAGTACTTAACTTTCATTATGAACATGTTCAGGGAACACCAGCAGCAGAGGGGATGTTCTTGTTCTTACTTGCTATGAGTATGTATATGTATGTATATGTATACATGTACACACATTTGTTTTTCTCTTATGATTATTGTATTAAAGAGAGAATACTTTAGGCCTCTTTATTCTTAGATTATCTCTCCCTCTGTTTCTCTCCTTCTTTTGCCTTGTGTGTCCTTTCCCACTTTCTTTTCCTTCTTCTTTCCTTTTACTTTTCTCTATTCTCCATGGTTTTCTCTTTCTCTCCATTCTATATTTTCTCTACCATCTTCTATCCTTCACACACACATATAGTGTTAGTCATGCTGAAGTGTGACCAGGTAAATATTTCGAGCCTTAGTTTAATGGGAAATTCATTGAAATACTTAATTTCATTCTTGAACTGCTCTTTTGAAAGCAGAATATGATAGAACAGCAGTGTGTTTGAATTACCAGAGGACATACACAAAATATGAGAGCATTTTGTATTTTAATATTTTTCGTTGTTTTGAACAAATGTCCCAATACTTTTTATTTGAAGTGGACTACTGTCAATCCTTCTCAATAACCCCCTTTTCATAGACTTCCCTCATTTTAGTGATGGATCTGATGAGGTTTCTTTATTCTACGCTATAAGGGACATTAAAGAACTACCAAGCTAATCAGTCTTTCATGAGAGGAGTATTCAACACTCCAAAAGCAGGCATCCAAGCTGATTAAATGCATCCATACTACAAAGGAAGGGAAGACAAGATTTCACTCTAGACATTTCAGCACCTGAAAAATAAATGTTTTTTCTTATATGTTGTTGCCAAACCCTGTCTCAACTTATTCAGCTGCTAAGCACAGGGAACATAAACTTAAGTAATGATGTGTTATCTATTCCAATCTTCTAAACATTTGCCATTAAATTTCACAGTAGCTTAATGTGATAGGGATTATTAGAATCCTCATTAATTAGAAGAGGAAACAAAACAAGAAATAGATGTAGAGACTTACTCAAGTCCATCTTGTGTGTAAATGATAAAGCAGTGTCATAAAAGCAGAGGGTAGCTCAGAAATGATTCTGTTATTTCATGTAAGACTGCTTTCAGTACCATTCTACAGGAGTTCAGAAGAGGGACAAGTTGGCTTCTGTGTTGACCTTAAAGTAAAAGGCTTAATCGTGCCAGGAACTATTATGGAAGAATAGAGTCAAGGGTATTTTGTTCATGTATTAATTTATAAATGGAGCAGAAACTTATACATTTCCTAGTGGAAGTTTCTCTTTTAAATTTTGAACATAGAACAGATGATCTTGATAGAACTTGAATTTTCTGATAACTACTTTGGAGTTTTTAGTATAAAAATCCCTGTTTTTTTATGCCTATCTAACATATGTTCTATTTGTCTGCTATTTGAACAAACTTCACTATTTCCCAAAAGAATTACTCATTATTTTGAGGATAGGGCTTTAGTTGATAGTTCTAAAAACAAAGACAGATAATAATTATTATAACAGTACCACATTGCAGTTTGGGCATGTTCTTTTGGTTTTGTTTGTTTAAGATATCACCATAGTTTTCATTAACTCCAATTAGTGAAATGTAGTGAATTTCATTATATTTTAAGTGTGTAGTTGGAGCTGCAGTATATCTCACATAATAGAAATAGAAAAGGGAATTGTGAAAAACTAATTAAATACGAAGATAGTTTAACACATCTCTTGCCATATTTCTTGATGAATTGACTTCAAATGATCTCCCCCATAATCTATGTTATCTGGAAACATTCCTTCTTTTGAATTTACTCAGATCCAGAACCTAGCTGTATTGAGTTTAAAACTGTTCTTCTAATTTTTACTAGAGTTCATCTAACATGTACATCAGTTGTCTTGTCAATACATTTTATTTAAGAAAACATGTCATTCCTATTAGATTTGAAACACTAAGTCACATCCAGATTTTCATTCTCAAATTAATACACTTACCCCCAAATAACTAAGCCTAATCACAAAAATTTCATTAAAATAAATATTATAGAGTAATATAAATGTGATTTTATCTTAGTAGATACATAAAACTAACAATTATTTGAGAAAAGTATTGTATTTAATTCACTTAAGTTAAATTAAGGATGCAATAACAAAGCATTGGCAATTCAGTAAGTTGTTATTTTTCTCCTCTGCATTTACAATCCTTAAATAACAATACCATTGTTCCTTCTCTTTCATACTATGAGTAGAAAATAGTTGCTGTAGGCTGAGTTGTCTGTATTCTGTTCAAGTTGATTGATGGAAGTCTAAACACACAATACTTAAGAATGCTACAATATTTGGAGCTAGGCCATTAAAAAAGTAAAGTATAATGAGATCAGGTACTTGAGTCCTAGTCTAGTGTAAATGGCGTCCTTGAAAGGACATTAAATTAGGATGCAAACAGCATCCAGCCTGAGGTGATGTGATCACATGAATGGACAGCAGCTATCTGCCAAGCATAGAGAACAGTCTCACTAAAACAATAGTCTTTATGCCACTCAGACTACAAACTGATATAAATTGCTAAAATGAAAATCAAGAGTATCTAATGTAAAGTTATTCCATAGAGATATGAGCATTTGGAGGGGGGAAACTTGAAGGTGATTGATTTAAAGAAGGGTAATTGAGGAGAGTGGAGGTGGGAACTATAACTGTTCACGAAAAACTTTATGTAACTGATGTATTAGAGAGGAGCACGTATAAATTTGACAGCAATTAAAATGAAAACTTAAAAAATAGAGAATTTTCTATATTGGGTAAATCGATATAAAATATGAAGCAAACTTTTCTGACTTTGTTCTTGAAAGTCTTAGAGGTTTTGATTTGAAGGAACTAATAGAAATTTTAACATTTGATATTATAATTTATTTGCATAATCTCTTTATGGATGAAATCATCATAGAGTTTATCTATAACCCCTGAAAGTATACAGCAGCCAAAGCTTTATCCAATTATGAATTGCTATTATCATCACATCATAATGTTCACAATGAGTAAAAAAATTACAGATTGACCAAATGTTTTCATTTATTTCTTCAGATACACAAAGCCTTTCTTTTCCATACTGGGTTCTTAAATTTATAGGTTATATATTAAATTTATGAAATGTATAGGTTGAACAGGCATCTCCTGCATCTGTCTTAGATTTTGTCACTGAGCAGTCAGAGTAGGAAGCAAACATTTGGAAGAGATTATTTGACTTGTCTTCAATCAGTAAGGATGCCTTGGGTTGGCTGTGCCTTTCAGTTGAAGATTAGAATTCCTTCCAGAGCAATGGTTTGCAAAGTATACTTCTCCCTTACTCTATTTCATAGATTTTGCTTCTCTCCTTGATTTCTTTCTTGCTGTTAGCTCCAACGTGTTGCACTATCCTTACTTCCCTTATCTTTATAAGGGAACTCTTCTATAAACAAACACTCTCGGTGTTTCTATACTGGGTGTGTACAGTTCTGATGTAGAAGAATTTAAATAAATTGATACTAAACAAGTATTTATTCATCTTCTGATTTTATGTCTAATTTCATTGGGATAGTCAGGCTACAAATAACATTTATGAAAATATCAAGATTTTGTCACATATACAAATGAGCAAATAATGACAACTGATATGCAAATGATGATCTAAAATGAGAAAATTGTTGAGTCTCAGGCTAAGTGGACCACAATATCACAGTGTGTTAAAAGAAAATGTATGTTAACATCATGCATCAGGCTTTAATAATTATAGCTCTACTTCTTTGTAAAGAGGCCTTGTTTGTGTGTACCTCAACTTGGCCCTTCATTGGGGTAACTACCACCCTTTTGACTTGGACAGTTACGTTCTTCTGTTTGTTCTTTCATTGGGAATGAGAAATCATGTCTCTTCATTGTCATCATGACTACAGGAGTGTCTACTGCCATGATCCCTGTTATACAAAGGAGAGTAACCACTGACCTATGTAGATGTTGCAGAGTTCCTCATATGAGAATATTGCCAACCATTTGCTTTAGTAGAATGTGATTCTACTCTTTCTACAGACTATAAATAACTAGTTCATTTATCAGTGTCATGTGGACTATATCTATTTATGTATGTGTCTTAAGGTTAGACTGCTGTGAAGAGACACCATGATCAAGGTAACACTTACAAAGGAAAATTTTAATAGGGATTGGCTTACAGTTTTTCAGAGTCTTAGTGCATTATCATCCTGGTGGGAAGCATGTCAGTATTCAGACAGGCATGGTTCTGGAGAGGTTGCTGAGAGTTCTATATCTTGATCCACAGGCCACAGATGGGGACTATGTACTATACTAAGTATAGCTTGAGCATAAGAGACATCAAAGCCCACCTCTTTCTAGGCTACCAAAAAGACTTCTGCCTTTCATACATACTTTCATGAATTGCCTTCTACATTTTATTGACTTCATTCAAAACATAAATGATCCAACAAGAGTTATGATATTGTTCTTTATGTAACACTGTAAAATGTTAATAATTGCCTCACAAGAACTGATGAGCAATGATGTTTTATTTTGTACTTTTCAAAATGGGTTTCAGTTCCAAAACAGTTTTGGAGTGTCTGTTTCTTTGAATTATTTGTGAGTACCATCATTTTTATGGTAGTTGACCCTGAAAAGACATTATAAGGCAGAGAGTTTCAAGCTGAAAATTTATTAGGAAGCACCCTCAGGGTCAACACCTGCAGAGGAGTTAAGAAGCAAGATTGGACAGAGTGATTGGACTGTGGTGTAATTGCACTAAAAGTTTCTGTTGATCCTGTGGGAACTCTGGAGTAGGGACAATGATCCAACTTCAGGCAAGGACATCAGGTGTTTATATCCCCACATCAACTGGCATTCTGGCTTCCAGGAAGGTGTTGTAACCTTGGACAAAGATTTTCTTTCAACTGAGTACGTTTTTCACATAGGGAATATAAGCTATCTATCAGTAGCTTAAACTCCAAGGAAATGCATGCAATATCTAAGGTCAAAAGGAAAATCTAGGCAGCACATTCTCTTACTATAGTAAATTTAAATATATTATGAAATTAATACAGAAAGCATACAGTCTGCTTTAAATACATCATCAATTATTTCTTGTATACATATATTTCAAATAAAAACACTAGTAATTGCTAGTATGATGTTATCAGCAAGATGTGAAAATATATATGTGTGTGTGTGAGTGGTGTATATATAATTACAGATGTATTAGTTATAGATTGATTCTGTCTTATAGTTTTCAAGTAGCCTGAATATAACATATAAAATATGTGATGTTATGTTATTTTATGATTAAAGATGAATTATACTATATATGTCACAGTGCACATTTATTAAAATCTTATGAAATATTTAATTATCACCATAATAAAAGATGATGTTGAGAATGCGATAAAAAAGCAAAGAGAAACCACAAAGACATACTACATTATATTTGGTTTCTAGTATAGAAAAAAATACAGGACTAATTCATGGTACCCAAGGGGTTTGAAAAGAGCAGAATTTTACAAATACTTTGGAGAAAAGGGAGCCTAAGATGCAAGGAAGAACCATCAAGGAAAGAATACTGATAAGTCAATGACAGTTCTGAAGGTCTAAGCAATTGAGCTTGTTTTTAAAAATTCATACTGAAAAGGAACAAAGGAGTAAAACTTTCCATATTTAGAAATGGCAACGGAGATCTTTGAAAATATTGTGAATAATTTTCTTCCTAAGAAAAGAGAGCTATATTCAAAATACTCACAACTTATTTTCCATCTCTAGCTCTATGTCAACTGTAAATAATTTTAAATTGAGAGTCTCTGATACCCTGTAGTATTTGGATCATGATTGTGACCTTCAGGGCATTACCTTTTAACAAAAGGTTTCTATTTTTTTTGTGTGTTGGAGGAGACAATTCTCCTCAGAAAAGTGACTGTCATTGCCTGTAGGCAGCTGTTGGTTGACACTCCCTCTACATCCACCAGATGTCTTCCTTTGAGAGGACCTGCATCATCACAGCCATAGGCCGCCTTCAGGCAACAATTAGAGGCGAAGATAAACCAAGTTTTCTGGCACTAAGGTATGAAACGTGTAAACAAAATCATCTTCATGCAGTAATTTTCTTTCTAATAATCATAGATGTTTGCAAGAGACCTAGGTTTCACAAAGCAAACAGCACCTCTGTAAGACCTCAGCCAATTTTCTGCTCTGAATTGAGAATTAAAGTAAAACTGAGCATGAAATGTGAAACAGATTTACCCTCCTCAAGTAATAGTCACAGCTTCTAAGAACATCCCCTTTCAGCTCTGCCCCACCCCCCCTGTTAGATAAACATTGCTTGTTTTAACATATTGCTGCTCTCAGTATTAAAATGGTTTTGTTTGTTTTAAACTACTTTTTCTTAAATGTTACTGGACATATTTGAGTTGAAACTATTTATATTTTCTTCCTCACACCTTGGCAATCCCTGTCCTCCATAATCCAAGTAAAAAACAAATAATAGTGCAAACAATCAAACACAGATTTATCCTATGTTGCCACTCCAAGAAGAAGGACAAAGAGATGCAATTACCTATTTATGTCCATCTCTGGAATACTGTCATGAGGTTTAGATTTAAATAGAAGACAAGTGGTGTGCATAACTACACAGTCCTGGTCAAGGTAAGGTCTTCTTTGTTGTTGAGCCATCATTATCTCAGCTCCAGTATCACTCCCAAAGTGGCCTTACAGATTATAAACCTCCAGAAGATAAGATCCTTCCCAAACCTCCCCAGTCTTCTGCATAATCGTTTTCACTACATGAAATTTCTAGGGGGGATGGAAATTTTATTCTGTGGAGTAGTTTGTTTCAACAGTCTGAAAGTTGGAAGGAAGAAAGCTGAGCACCAGCACATGCATGCATGAGCACATGCGTGCATGCATGCATGTGTACATTCATATACGATCTTTGTTATAAGACACATATCAACACACATGTGCACCAGGGTAAATGTGAACAGAATTTTCCCTAGAAGCAGTTTGTGTTACCAACATATCTTCCTAAAATATGAATTTACAGTGACAATAGCTACAGGGAAGGTAAAGGTGTTATTGTTACTGGAATGTTGGAATTGCTTTCTGGTCACAAATGATTCAGTGAAATTAGCATTCTCTTTCTCTTTTGAGTTCCTAATCTCATTAACAACAGAATTTAAGAATGGACTCAAATGGGAGCTCAAGGACAATTTTATTAAAGCTTAAAAGGAAAAACCCTAAGGCAGGAAAGCTATAAACATCAGCAACTACTTAGAAGAGGAGAATAGAGAAAAGGAAAAAAGCAATACCATTTAAGCCACAGTGGAGATCACACACATGACCAGTAAATCACAACATAGAAGGGAGAGAGGCTTTGGAGAAAGAGTGGGGACCTCTAAAATGTTTTTGGGGAAAAACCCTGAGAGTTAACGGTTCAAGCTAGGAGAAGAGCTAGAAGAAATAAAGTTATGTCGTCAGTCTCGGAATCCACCTTGCTGCACCCCATAAACTACTGCACTGGAGCAGGGAATGTGGGGAGGAAAATTTACAATACTTCATAATAAAATAATTAATTATTCCACCCATCATTTTAATATGGCATATGTAACCTAGCGTTGCTAGAGGAAGTCATTTGGTCAAATGAACAACCTGGCCCAATTGGAATGTTAGGTCTCCACCCAGGCAAGATTTTCTATTCTATTGATCAGAAGTTTTTTACTATAACATTACAGGCTGAGTTGTGTCCACCACTCCAATTTATATATTGAAATCCATAGAATATGGTCCCCAGCAAATAGATGTATTTACAGATAAATCTTGTAAGAGGGTAATTGAGACAAAATGAGCTCATTAATGTGCCCCTAATTTAATAAACTTTTATTTATCACATGAGATTAAAATATAGAACCTGAAGGAACACAGGCTATAATGGCAGTCTTCAAGCCAATGAAGGAGGTTGAAGTACAAGAATGTAATTTCAGGTCTCAGCTTGAGTGTAAGAATTTCAGGTCTCAGCTTGAACTTAAAATTAAAAGATCCTTAAGTTTGAGTTTCGGTTTACACTCAAATATTAGCTGCCCCCAAGGCACATCCCAGGAGGAGCACATTCCAAAGACTCAAACAAACATTCCAGGAAGAAGAGCCCCTGATAAGAGTTTATCAGGGAGATGAGCCCTTAACACAGTACACCTGGGTAAACAAAAGCCACTTAAGTTAACCTGCGCGTAAGAGAACCCCAGTATACTGGTTATGATCTTATCATCAATACACATTATGTTATTGCATTGAATCTGCTGTCCATGAGTAATTCTGGGGGAGCGTGTCCACTGGTTTGGATCCTTAGATTCAACAGAAGAAGGCAAGCCTGGCAGCACCTTGACCTCAGACATGTGGCGTTCAGTCTACTGTTGTTTAAATCACTCCGCTCTAGGACTGGCCCTGCAGCCTGAGCTACCAAGATCACCCAGGAGGCTGTACTCCGCAGGTAGCTGGAGGGACTGGAGAGGAAAAAAGACTAAAATTTCAAGGACAGCTCCCTTGGGCTTATCACATAAACATGAAGTTCCTAAAGCAGGATGGTGTCTAATGGGTATAAAATCCCCTAGTGACTCCTAGTGACAGGTCCAATCCTGTTTCTCTTTTGTTGAGGCAGGCTCCAATAAAAATTTACCTTGAAATATTTTGAAAATGAAGTATACTTGGGCATATATCCAGAAATAAGCTTAAGATGGACTATAGAAGTATTTCTGATGCTTACCATCAAAAGGAGTTATTTCCATTTCCTTTGGCAAAAGGCGTATATATGGTTCAACACTGAAATATAACTCTGGTGCTTATCAGCACATTAAGGCCCATGCTGGTCTGAAGGCTTCCAACAGTCACTATTCACAATACCCATTATACATTCGAAGTCCATGCTAGCATTCTAGCCCCTCTCATTCTCCTTATAATGTATGTGATTTTTACCAGACTGCACTTCCCTAGCCCTGCCCATGTTAAAGGTCTATTTCTCTCTGCTCAGGATTCTTTTACAAGCCTCTGGATTTTTTGTCTCTCTTATCTACAGTTTAAAACACACACACACACACACACACACACACACACACACACACACACACACACAAAGACACAAACAAACCTGCTCCCTTGCATAGCTATATCATCTGAAATCCTCACAATGTAAAGATTGTATTCACATACTTAGAAGATTAGAGGTGAACAAATTCATCCATGTGAAGCAGAAATTAAATGCTAGAGAAAGAATTTAGTTTGAATGAATTTGATGGAACGACTGAGTACTTTTTAAATTGTATCATGCAGTTTCTTAAAGTTACCTTGAGGAAATTTTGGAAGAAGTTCCAGGTTGCAGTTGGCTCTGTTGTCAGTTGACCAAAATGCTTTCATGGTCTGAGACTACCTTCTACTTTCTCTGAGTGTCAGCTGCCAATAGTTGCATTGGCAACTTATTGTGGTCACTTTTGAGTCACCCTGAGAAAGGAAAGCCATTTGCTTTAGGGATAGTAGCAATGGGGATATGGTTGAGCTGCAGAGCTCCTTATGAGGTGAGAAGGAGACTACACTTTAAAGCCTGTGCATCATTATAAGCTATCTATCCTCCTATTTTTTTCTTCTGTATATATTAGGTGGGCAATAGCACCTTACTAAATCAGTGATGGGAGAATTCCTGGCCAGAGGTAAAGCCGGGGAGGGGAAAAAGTCAAGTTTGTGCTGTAGCAGCTAGCTAAATAGTGTTGCATAGAAAAAGCATAATGAGTAAATAGATAGTGACAGGTAATGATCATACTTGAAACAATATGATATACTTAGTCTAATTTCAAGTGAAATCTATGATTTAAAAGTTATAAATTATGTTCATAATATTTCAGATCCCAATCAGCCATTTGTATAAGTAATGCAACTTTGAGGTCCCACTTAATTTCAATATAATACACACATATTTGGAAATCTGTTATTTCTTTTAAGGTTGTTATTGACTCTTGTTTTTAATTATTAGTTGTCATTGTTGTTTCTATTATTGTTTTTATCATTATAAATTTGATTTGCAACACTATTTAACTAGTTGCTACAACTCAGCCTTTATTCTGATTCTCTTACACAGACATACTTACAAGCAAAATAAATGTCAATTATAGTGTAATAAGTTTATAAATACTGAAGATTATTCAAATATAAAGTGCATTTATAAAATTGGAGTTTCAAATTAAGAAAATATTGGGTTGAGCATCTGAGAACTATTGGTTTATTAAATAGCCTCTACTGAGATCTCCTTTTGGGGAAAAGGGGGCCAGTTCAGATATGGAAGGAGATCGGGAGAAGTACAGAGGGTCAGGATTTTGAAAGTATGTGTGTAGCAGTGGGGGAGGGTGAGCTGGAGGTAGCCACTAGAAAGTCCTAGACGCCAGGGACCCAAGATGATCTCAGGACCCAACCTGGAGGACATTAGCTGAAATACCAACAAAGGGGAGAGAGAACATGTAGAGACCATTCCCAGTGGATAAGCAAGGCCCCCAGTTGAAGGAATGGGGCCAGCCACCCACCTCAAAAATATTATTACAGAATTCATCCTGTAAAAAGGAAATTCAAGGACAAAGAGTAGTGCACAGACTGAAGGAAAGGCCATCTAGAGACTTCCCTACGTAGGGGTCCATTCCATCTGTAGACACCAAATCAGACAGTACTGCTGATGTCAAGAAGTGCTTACTGACAGGAACCTGGTATAGCTGTCCCCTGAGAGGTTCTGCCAGACCCTGACCAATATAGATGTGGATGTACATAGCCAAACATTGGACTGATCAGGGGGACCCCAAGGGGAACGTTAGGGCAAGGACTGAAGGAGCTGAAGTAGTTTAACCTCATAGGAAGAACAACAATATTGACCAAACAGATACCCTAAAGCTCCCAGGGACCAAACCACCAACCAAAAAGTATACTGGGGGTGCCTATGGCTCCAGACGGATATGTAGCAGAAGTTTGCCTTATCTGACATCACTAGAAGAGGAGCCCTTTCTTTGGTCCTGTGGAGACTTGATGGCCCAGGAGAGGGGAACACTAGGACACTGAGGCATCCATACAGATGGGTGGGGTAGCACCCTCATAGAGGCAGAGGGAGGGAAGAGGGTATAAGGCCTTGTGGAGGGGAAACTGGGAAAGGGGATAACATTTGAAATGTAAATAAATAAAATAGCCAATAAAAAATGAAAAGAAAAGATCATTTGTATTTGCTGTAGAAACATCCTATAAAGAAAGAAAGAAAATTTTCATTATTCTTGATGGATTAATTAATTCATTATTGTTTACTAAATAATTAATTTATTAAGTAATTTTCTTTTTGGTATGTAGAAAGAATAAGGAAGAATGCAGAATTATAGAACACAACTGCTCCCTGCCCCCAGCCTTTTTACTACTTTTATATGTAAGATTCTGTTGTTTTCAGAAGAGGCTAAAAAAATTAAGCTAACATAAGCAATAGAATGGAATGTTTAATACAAAAAATGAAAAACATCCAAAACAGAGATTGCAGGAGCTGAAATTATGTCTTAGCTGTTAATAGTGTTGTTGTTTACCAGAGAACCCATGTTCCATGTTCGAGTCCTAGCACACACAACCGACTGTAATTCTAGTTCAGGGAACCTGGCATGTTTTTCTCACCAACAAGAGCACTGCACACACACACACACACACACACACACACACACACACACACACACTTGGTACACAGACATACATGCAGTCAAACATTCATATACATAAAACAAAACATAAACCTAAGGCAAAAGTTAGAAGACTTCCAGAGGAAGCAGATAGTTGTCTGGCTTGTAGTTTGTAGAGTATTTTCTCAAGGTGACCCAGATACTAGCTTTAACTTGCTGCTGTGCCTATCTGAATTTCATGTGTAGGATGTAATGAAATTGGCCCAACATGGGTTAGATGTCAACTATAATTCAATCATTTGTGGCCAAGTGCCAAAGATTTGTCACAGAATAGCCTAGCTTCTCCTTATCAAAGAGGGACTTGGAGGTGACCAGACATTAAACTTAAGATATTCAACTCACTACAATATCGCCTTTATACATGGAAAGCTAAGAAATTATTCAAGTGAATATGTAATCCTTGAGAAATTCTTGCTTCTGTAATTCTGGTCTGGTTTTATTATAAATAAGTAATCTTGTTAAACTTCCTTATTGATCAGGAAATTGCTTCAAGAACTCTCTGGGGAAAGAAACAAGGCTTAACACAATGTTTTGTACTGTAAATCTGCTATAGTTTGTGTTGTTTAGTTATTACAACTTGGCCTTATTCAAATATCAGACGTAATGTTAAGGAAGTTCCCAAATTAAGCAGGCAATTGGAGTAGTATTACTTTGACTGGAGGAGTGGCAGATACATGGACATTCTCATTTCACTGGAGTTCTCAATTGTCCCTCATATTGTCCCTAGAAGTTTTCCTTAGAGACACAGGGAATACAAAATCCAACACTATGAAGACATTACTTGTGTAAATGAAGAGCACAGAGTTTTGTATCAAAGGATCAGAAGTTTATATCTTCTGTTTGGACACATTCCAGAAGTAGAACAAGTTAAAACACTTATATTCTTCAAACTACTTTCATTTGTTTATTTGAAAATTATAGATAATAACCTATAACTCGTAAGTCTTATGCATGTAATAAATCATCTGTCACAATGTTGTGTACTGATAATAAACACTATAATTGGGATCTACTCTCCAGCTTCTGAGGGAAATACCCAGTCTGTAAGGTTCTTAGCCTGTTTATGGTGCTCCATGATTTCATGCTTCATCATTTCTCTCTCTCTTTTATTTTTTTTTTTTTTTTACATTTTCATTGGATATTTTTTATTTATAATACAGATATCATCTCCTTTCCCCATTTCCCCTCCCTAGAATCCCCTCTTCCTTTATGTTTTTATACCATTTTAATTACATGCATGTATTAAGGTCAGTTCTAGGTTGAGGGTCTAGCAATACAATAAATGCAAATAGTCAAGGAACAAGCAAGACAGTAAACACAAATAGTCAAAGAACAAGAAAGACATTAAACCCAATTACACAAACACTTCTGTGATCACTGTTTCTAAGAGCTTATCAGGATGATCACAGTATCTGAGCCTACTTCCTTGTGCTAGTGCAAGGTCATTTTCATGTCTGAAGCCTACTTCCTTGTTTTAGCCCACTTCCTTGTTTTAGCCTAAAATTTAGAATCCTGTCTGAAATTACTTTTTTGTTCTAGCCTAAGATTTAGATCCCTACCAAAATTACTTCTTTGTTCTAGCTTAATATCCGCGTCCTGCCTGAAGCCTAATTCCTTGTCCTTGGCCAATGTCATATTTCTGCCAAGCAGCCCATTTCCTTGTCCTTGGGCCATGTCAGTTTCTTTCCAAGGAGCCCCAAAGGCTCTTTGCCCTCCCGCTTTTTTTATTTCATTAAAAAGACTGAGCCTGTCTTTGGTCTTTCTGACAAGAATGCCTTCTTTACCCATCATGGAACATGTATTGTCAAAAACAATGTACTTCTGTCTTAGGCTAGTAAGGCTCTGTGCAGACATTAATTGCTAGTACCACTGCACCACTGTGACACAAGAAGTTAAGACAGTTACTTTTGTTAATCATTTAGCCAAAAATGTTACTAATGTGTTGAATATACAAGAGGATTTACATAGGCATTTGGAAGAATGAATTGATGCTCTTTATCCTATTCAAATTACTGGAAGGAGGTTCAGAATTTAAGGGTAAGGAGCCATTTTGAGTGTCATGCCAAATACCATTAGATTGATGTTAGTTCTAAAATTTACAGTGGTAGTCATTATAACTAGGAAGAAGTTTAATGACACTTGCAGTGTATTTTTCAGTATTCTTTTTTCTTTTTTTTTTTTTTTATTTTTATTTTCAAACAAATCAAAAAAATTTAAAAAGCATTCAAAAAAGAATTAAAATGAAAGAAAAAGACAAGCAAAATACCCAAATGTCAGATATACTTATACAAAGAATTCTATAGAGCTTCAAAACAAGCAATACTTTTTGAGTTATGTTTAAAAAAATTCAGAACCACAATAAGCCTTCACAAAGCAAATAATATTGGGAAAAAGTGAAATGAAATATAAACCCCAAAAAAAAATATAAGTTATAGTCCAGTATCCCCCATGAATATCATACAAAATATTCTCAATGAAGTAGTTGCAAAATGAATACAGAGATATAAAAAAATAATATTCCCTGAATAATGAAAAACTGTTTTTTTTTAGAAGACCATACTCCATATACAGGCTGCATGTTTTGGGATAGCCCCCACTCCAGATGTTTGAGACCTACATGAAAACCAAGCTGCACATTTACAAAATTGTGCAGGGGGCCTAGGTTCAGCCCATGGAGCTAGATCTGTGTAGGGGCTAGATATGCTCCACGGTTGGGTGATTCCCGTTTGAGAGCTCAAGGGTTTTCAGGTTGGTTTACTCTGTTGATCTTCCCGTGCGTTCCCATTTCTTTTGGGCCCCCCAATCCTTCCACCATTCTTCTTTAGAGTAAAACCCCCCCAACCCCCCCCCCCCCCCCCAAAAAAAAACCCCCCCCCCCCCAAACCCCCTTAAAAAAACCCCCAAAAAAATTTTTTAACCCCTTTCCCCCAAAAAAAAAACCCCCCCCCCTTTTTTTTCCCCCAGGGTTTTTCCCCCCTTTTTTCCCCCAAAAAAAAAAGGGGGAAAACCCCCCCCCCCCAAAAAAACCCCCCCCCCCCAAAAAAAAACCCTTTTCCCCCCCCCCCCCCAAAAAAGGGCCCCCCCCCCCTTTTTTTTTTTTTTTTTTTTTTTTTTTTTAAAAAAAACCCAAAAAAAAAACCCCCCAAAAAAAAAAAAACCCCCCAACCCCCTACCCCCCCCCCCCCCCCCTTTTTTTTTTTCCCCCCCCCCCCCCCCCCCTTTTTTTTAAAAATTCCCCCCCCCCCCCAAAAAAAAATTTTTTTTTTTTAAAAAAAAAAAAAATTTAACCCCCCCCAAAAAAACCCAAATTTTTTTCCCCCAAATAAAATTCCAACCCCCCCCCAAAAAAAATTCCCCCCCCAAAAACCCCCCCCCCCCAAAAAAACCCCCCCCCCCCCCTTTTTTACCCCCCCCCAAACCCCCCCCCCCCCCAAAAACCCCCCCCCCCCCCCCCCCCGGGCCCCCCCCCAAAAACCCCCTTTTTCCCCCCCCCAAACCCCCCTTTCCCCCCCCCCTTTTCCCCCTTTTTTCCCCCCCCCCCCCCCAAAACCCCCTTTCCAAAACCCCCCCCCCCCCAAAAAACCCCCCCCCCCCCCGGGCCCCCCTTTTTTTTCCCCCCCCCCCCTTCCCCCCCTTTCCCCCCCTTTTCCCCCCCCCCCTTTTTTTTTTCCCCCCCCAAAAAAAACCCCCCCACCCCCCCCCCCCCCCCCTTTTCCCCCCGGGGTTTCCTTTTTCCCCCCCAAAAACCCCCCCCCCCCCAAACCCCCCCCCTTTTAAAAACCACCCCCCCCCCCGCCCCCCAAAACCCCCCCCCCCCTTTTTTTTTTTTCCCCCCAAATCCCCCCCCAAAAACCCCCCCCCCTTTTTCCCCCCCCAAAAACCCCCCCCCCCAAAAATTTTTAAAAAAACCCCCCCCCAAATTTTTTCCCCCCCCCCCCCCCCGGGGGAACCCCAAAAGGGGGGCCCCCCCCCCAAACCCCCCCCCTTTCCCCCCCCCCGCCCCCCCCCCCCCCCCCCCCCCCCTTTCCCCCCCCCCCCCCCCCCCCCCCCCCCCCCCCCCCCCGGGGGGGGGCCCCCCTTTTTCCCCCCCCTTTTTTCCCCCCCCCCCCCCCCCCCCCCCCCCCCAAAAATTTTTTCCCCCCCCCCCCCCTTTTAAAAATTTTTTCCCCCCCCCCCCTTTTCCCAAAACCCCCTTTAAAAAAAAATTTTTAAATTTAAAAACCCCCCCCAAAAAAAACCCCCCCCCCCCCCTTTAAAAATTTTTTCCCCCCCCCCCCAAAAAAAAAACCCCCCAAAAAACCCCCAACCACCCAAACCCTAAAAAAAAATTACACCTCAGGGGTTTTAACTCCCCCCCAAAAAAAAACCCCCCCCGGGGGGTTCCCCCCAAAAAAATTTAAAACCCTCCTTAACAATTTTAAACAAAACCCCCCCCCTTAAAATTTAAAAAACCCACCCCAAAAAATTTTTAAAGAATGGGAAATCTTTCCTTTTATTTCCAAGGGGCCCCAAGAAAAAAAAAATCTGATTTTTTTTTCTAATTAAATTTGGCCCCTTTAATTGGCTTAATGGGATAATAACTGCTGGCTTTGAGCAGACATGACCCCTTTTTTATATTAAAAAATCATCCTTTTAAAAATTTTGCTTGCTCAAGGGGACACCCGTCAAAACAAAACATACCAGCAAAACGGGTTGATTTTGTTATTTTGATTTATATACCTTATTTGGAAAGTGATAGTGGTTATTTGTGCCCCTCTTTGTGGTTTTAAAGGTAGGAAAGGGCTCGCATAGAAAAGGGGGGAGCCGATCATGGTTTGATTTGTTTGGGGGCCATTGTAAAAATAAGTATGAAACACAAAATCAGTCTCCCCCGGTTTGCTCAAAAAATTATACTTGGGGGTGTTTCCCCAAGGAAAAGCGTGAGGAGACAAATTTTAGTTTACACTTCGCTGTATTTGATTTGAACCCGAAAAGTTGAAGAAGAAAACCCCTAAGTTAGGCAAAAAATTTTTAGTCTATTTGAATGGGGATATGACAATGTATTTAAGCTTAGCATTATATTTAAAAAATTCCCCTTTGGGGTTTGTGAAAAGCTTGCCTCTCAAGACTGAAGCTTTTCAGTAGTAAGGCTGTCTGTTTGGATTTTAAGGAAAGGGCCCCGGTACTTGTGGTAAAATACTATTTAAAGATGTTGTGCCTGTTAAAACGAGGTATAATGTCAATTTTTTTCACTTAAAATCAGCATGAGAATGTGGAACTGTTCCTTGTTGATCTTGCCTCTGTCAGAAATAAATTAAAGAAACTGGAGTCCTAAAATAGAAATAATCCTCTTTCCAAGTATTTCCTTTAAAAAAAAAAAATGGCATCCTGTTTGCTCCAGAATATCATGGCCAATTCTGCATATGAATGTGGGAATAAAAAAAGAAGCACTGCAAGTGAAATACACCAAATAACTTACAATTTCAGACTTCAATAATAAATATAAATGACACATTTCTGTTCAAAGTATGTAGGAAAAAAAGGAAACTTGAAATCCGTTACCTAAAGTTCTGGAGTTTCATATACATTTGTGACAGCACATGACAAGTGACATTTTTCTTGTAATAGAATACAGTATGTCTCCAGGACAATTACTATTTTTCTTATAAAGAAAAGTTGACATCATTTGACTATTAGTTACAGAAGTAAGACAAACTTTCTCACTGCAATCAGAACTGGAAAGGTATATTTTAAAACTTTCTGGACTCAAATATCATTCATATTTGATTAGGCTCTGATGAATTTGGAAAGGCTATAGCTGATGTCCAAAGTAACTATTGTTGATGTGGAAAGTATTAAACATTATGAAACTTGTTACTTCCCATGAAAAAGCTGTACAATGGTGCAATATAATAAATCAAACAGTAACGTTTCGTTCATACGTTTTAAAAAAATATATTTATTTATTTATTTTAATTTTTTAAAATTTATTTAATTATTTAAATCACATCATAATTTACTTATTCACACAGGGGTTATAAACACAAAAAGGCAGGATGTGGGGAAGGGAATGACACCAGAGCATAGGTAATCAGGGAGAGTACAGATACCTTTCAGAACAGGGTATCAGCTGGGTGAAGGTTGAGGGGACAGGTCACTATGACTCTGCTATGATTCTGGTTGAGAAGCATCTAAAGAAGTGTCCAGCATCCCTAGTCATCAGGGAAACACAAATGAAAAGCAACACTGAGATTCCACCTCACACCAGTCAGAATGGCTAAGATCCAAAACACAGGTGACAGCAGATGTTGGCGAGGATATGGAGAAAGAGGAACACTCCTCCATTGTTGGTGGGATTGTAAGCTGGTACAACCACTATGGAAAGCAGTCTGGTGTTACCTCAGAAAACTGAACATAATATGTTACCTGAGGACCCAGCTATACCACTCCTGGGCATATACCCAGAAGATATTTATTTTTAAATTCCAAATTTTATTCCCCTCTGGGGCCACCCTCAAACTGTTTCACATCCCATACCTCCTCCATGTTCCCTGTCTCCATGAGGATGTCCCCACCCCCAACCCCCTACCTCACCAGACTTCTAAACTCCTTGTGGTCTCCAGACTCTTGAGGGTTAAGTGCATCTTCTCTGATTGAACCCAGACCTGGCAGTCCTCTGCTGTATACATGTTGGGGGCCTCATATCAACTGGTTTATGCTACTTGGTTGGTGGTCTACTGTATGAGAGATCTCAGGGGTCCAGGTTAATGGAGACTGCTGGTCCTCCTACAGGGTCACCCTCCTCTTCAGCTTTTCCCTAATTCAACCGCAGTGGTCAGCAGCTTCTGTTCATTGTTTGGGTGCAAATATCTGCATCCGACTCTTTCAGCTGATTGTTGGGTCCTTCAGAGAGCAGTCATGATAGATCTCTTTTTGTGAGCACTCCATAGCCTCAGTAATAGTGTCAGGCCTTGGGGCCTCCTCTTTGTTCATACTCTTAAGTATATATGTCTTCCTTCATGTTACCACTAAAACCCATATTTCAGCAATACTCACTACTGTGTATAGCCAATGCCAGTGTGCTGCAATTCTCTACCCTTAAAATAAAAGGAGTTAGCAACTTAGTTGAGTCTCTGTCCAGTGTAAAAAGGGTCTTAACATTGCTAAAATTGGAAGGATATTTTCAGAGATTGTTATCTCATCTCATCCATCAGTTCATCCTCAATAATGTAATCACAAGAGCAAACAATAGTAGAAACTTGAAAAGGAGATTTACTCAGGATAGCTACCTTGAGAAGAGGAAGACAGAGCTATATGGAACTCCCAAGTCTGCCTTCAGGATCCTGAAGAGAGATTAAAGTTTAGATTAAAGAGATTGCAAGCTGGTACAACCACTATGGAAAGCAGTCTGGCGATACCTCAGAAAATTGAACATGGTGTTACCTGAGGACCCAGCTATACCCCTCCTGGGTATATACCCAGAAGATATTTCAACATGCAACAGGGCCACATGCTCCACTATGTTTATAGCGGCCTTATTCATAATAGCCAGAAGCTGGAAAGAACCCAGATGTCCTTCAACAGAAGAATGGATACAGAAAATGTGGTACATTTACACAATGGAGTACTACTCAGCCATTAAAAATAATGAGCTCATGAAATTCTTAGACAAATGGATGGAGCTAGAAAATATCATCCTGAGTGAGATGACCCAATCACAAAAGAACACACATGGTATGCACTCACTGATAAGCGGATATTAGCCCCAAAACACACAATACCTAAGATGCAACGCATAAACCTCATGAAACTCAAGAAGAAGGAGGAAGACCAAAGTGAGGGTGCTTTTGTCCTTTTTAGAACGAGTATCAAAAAATTCAACCAGAGCTCCCAGGATCTAAACCTCCAGCCTGAGAACAGACAGGGGCAAGCTATCCTCTGAGAGGCTCTAACCAGCAGCTGACTCAGACAGATACAGACATCCAGAGCCAAACAGTGGATGGAGCTTGAGGACTCTTAAAGAAGAATAGGTGGAAGGATTGTGGGCCCTAAAGAGATAGGAACTGCACAGGAAGATCAACAGAGTAAACCAACCTGAACCCTTGGAGCTCTCAGAGACTGAATCACCAACCGTGGAGCATACCTAGTCTACACAGATCTACCTCCGTGGGCTGAACCTAGGCCTCCCTGCACATATGTTGTAAATGTGCAGCTTGGTTTTCATGTAGGTCTCAAACATCTGGAGTGGGGGCTATCCCAAAACATGCAGCCTGTATATGGAGTATGGTCTTCTAAAAAAAAAAAAAAAAAAAAAACAGTTGTTCAGTTATTCATGGAATATTATCTTTTTATATCTCTTGTATTCAGTATTGCAACTACTTCATTGAGAATTTTTGTATGTATATTCATGAGGGATACTGGACTATAACTTATATATTTTTGTTGGGTTTACACTTGATTTCACTATTTCAATATTATTTGCTTTGTGAAGGAGCTTATTGTGGTTCTGAATTTTTTTAAATATAACTCAAAAAAGTATTGCTTGTTTGAAGGCTCTATAGAATTCTTGTATAAGTATATCTGACCCTTGGTATTTTGCTTGTTTGTTTCTTTTCATTTTATTCTGTTTGAATGCTTTTTAAATTTTTTTGATTTGCTGAAAATAAAAAAAAAAAAAAAAAAAAAAAAAAAGACCAAGGATTTGCACATCTAAGCAGTACTGGAGAAGGTGTGACCCTGCCCACTTCACCAATCCTTGATTAGCCTTCACTCATGCTCTGTAAAATGGTTGAAAAGTTGGTTGCATTCAAAGATCATTATAGGTGACATGTTCTTCTTCTGGCTGGTACTCTGTCTATTTCCCAGCACAAAATCTCTCTCTCTCTGTCTCTCTCTCTGTCTCTCTCTGTCTCTCTCTCTGTCTCTCTCTCTCTGTCTCTCTCTGTCTCTCTCTGTCTCTCTCTCTGTCTAATTTCTAGTGTGAAGTTCACTATTTCAATAGTTGGACAATCAGATTGAGAATCACAAGCACATTTTAAAATATGTTCATTTTCCTATCTGGTATAATATGCTATCTTTTAAGGAATTATGAAGCCTGAATACCAACACTGGAAATGTGATAGCAGTTTTTGTATTATATTTTTTGTATTAATTTTTTCTACCTGTTGAGTCTGTAAAAGTGACATATGTAAATGTATTTGTGTCAAAGTTTCATCAGGTATACATCAAGCATTTTCCTTTTCTTGACCACATATAAAATGTTTTCCAACACTACTGATAATAGGTGGTTTCCTGTAACTTATTCCTGCTAATTGACTGTGAGCAGGGTGACACTATAATGTCATGGTGGTATTGTGATAGCCTGTATGGTGTAGTTATTAGCTGTTCTATTTACCTATTCTGTTGTTGCTGCTATCAAGGCAAGTTTGAAATCATGTATTTTAGTGGCCAGAATTCAGTTATGCTGTATCTCTGAGTGACTATATTTAAATTTGTATTTTATTTTTAACTACAGAGACCATGCTGTTCTTTAATACAGATGAGCAACAAGTATTTAGTTTCTTGATCCTCTAGAGTTCAAAGCTTATCATAATCTCATTGTTATTCACCCTGACAACTGAAGGAATGGATATATATATATATATATATATTCTAGAATTGCTTGTAAGCATTAGAAATAACAGCTGAGCTTGGAGAGCAGAGAACCTAGTGAATACTGACAATGACACTTACATGTGACTGAGCACACTAGGTTCTGATACTTAACCAGCACTACTCTTTATATTGTCCATATGCACTGTGATTATGTCTGGCTTAATTGAATGTCTTTCAATACAAACTGATGGAGAGTGAGTCTTCACCCCTAGATCAACTTTCTAATTTTAACTGTTACTAAATGCTAATTCAAGGTGAGCACATATTTGAAGAATGCTAACAGAACAGGGCAATGTAACACTATTTTAGGGAAAGAAATTTTATGATGCTGATAGAATGAGCTTTAGCATATAGTTTAGTACTCAAACTACATCTCAAAATAAAGAAAAAAGAACTGACAGTCCCCAAGTTTCATCCACAGCTCCATAGCTGGGCACCTGCTGTGGCCTTTACTACTTTCTACCTCATCTCCAAAAGATCACACAGATCTTCACCTTCAATCCTCTTTCCCCAAGTTACTCATTATCCTAGCTCTAATTCCAGTAGGATTCTGTGGGAAGCCACTAAACACATTAGTCAGAGTAGGAAGTTTCATAAATTTTGTCCATAATCATCATGGTAGTAAGCATGGTGACTTTCAGGTAGGCACTGGAGCTGTAGATGACAGTTACATCTGGATCAGTAGGCAGAAAGACCCCATGCCTGGCATTGGTTTTTGCAACCTCAAAACTCCTTCTGATATACTTCCTACAACAAAGTAACAATTACTACAACAAGGTCACATTTCCTAATACTTCTAATTTGTACAAATAATGTCACTCCTTGGTGACTCAAATTCAAATATCTGAGTTGATGGGACCCATTCTTATTCAAATTACCACCTTTACAAATAGATCCCTAAATAACTTTATCATTACAATTCTTGTTTTGAGTAAGATTGCAATTAAATTTAGCTTCTGTAGCTTTGTAAAGGAAATATAAAATATCCAAGGAAGAAAGATTGTTATAATAAAGCTGTCATTTTTATTAGCTTGTTTTCCAGATATAAAAGTAGAGAATACCAATTTACTTTATGTTAAAATGAAGATTATAATATTTTGTTAAAAGAGGAAAATGATTTTTGTTATTAGCAAATTATAAATGTTTAATGCATAATTTATATAAAGGTATGTTTATATGATATTCTTTATTATCCATTTCTTAGAACGGATTTTATGAGTATAAAAATGAGAATACTAAAATATAAACTTTCAATTATGAAGGGAAATGGAAATGTGATTTATCAAAGATTAGGCTAATTTATGTTGATAATTTCTCAAAAAACATAATTCTTGCATTGTCAAGAGTTTCTTGAAATCTCAAAACCCACATTTTGTTTAACATTAGAAACATCAATGGTTATCTACTATTTGCTTTCTGGTTTTGTGTGCAATGTGTACGTGTGTGAATGTTTGTGTGTGTGTGTGTGGTGTGTGTGTGTGTGTGTGTGTAAGTCCTTACAATAAGGCTATAATGTGAAATTGCTATTAGCTCCTTCCATTACAGCATAAGAAAATCAAGAGTCACATAGTCAAGTAGGGCCAGAGCTGGATTTTAAATCCAGACAAACTCTTGCCATATTGCCAGGATTACTGAGCCACCATGTCTCAGAACCTGAGACAGTCATGCCCTTGATACTGACTTTTGTAGAGATAGAGCAAAGGAAGTGAGAATATCAACAGCATGAATTTTCTTTGAGGAATTGTTACCACTCCTTAATGGCACTGTTTGAGAGGGACCTGTTGACAAGTCCATAGCTTTATCCAAGAGACTTTATTTTTATTCACATGATTAGATGAAGCCTTTAATTTTAATGTCAAGATTGAACAGATAATTTAGTCTTTAGAATTCTAAATCTAGATACTAGACATTAAATAGTTTAATTGAAATATAAATTTATTAAGCCTACCATTTAGGCTGTCATAAAATCTTAGCTATAAAGGATTCCACCTCTATTCCCAGGTTATTGAGTAATTGACCCATTTGAATGAAATTATCTAGCATAATCCTTTTCAAGTCTATAGTCAAAATTATTATATGAAATTACCAAAGTGATAATGTTAGGCTATTGTTCCATTATTCATTTTCTTGTCAAGCAATTACACATTTTAAACAATTTATTAAACAATCTAAAATCAGGAGACCACACAAAAGAAATAATTTTAGTTCTTTTTTCCTAATCATTGCTTTTGACCATACTGATGTATTTCACTTGTTTTTTCTTTAATTTCTAAATGATACCTTAGGAAAATCACTTTTAATTCATTTTAATTTGTATAAATTCCAGGCCAGTTCAAAGTATCTATGAATTCTTGTTCTATACTTACTCCTTAAAGCTGCACGACCTCTACTGAAGGTTGTGCTCATATGACTGCCATGCCAAGGACTCCTTCACTCCTTTATTAATTTGTTATCAATGTGCATATGTGGATGATGTATGCACAAGTGCTCAGAGTTTCCCTTTTACCTTTCAAGAGTTTCCAGGATCAAACTCAGGTTGTCAAGCTTTAGCTCAAAGTGCATGGGAGGAGAGGCCCTTGGTCCTCTGAAGGCTCAGTGCCCCACTGTAGGGGAATGCCAAGGTGGTGAGGTAGGAGTGGTTAGGTGGGTGGGGGAGCACCCTCATAGAAGCAGGAGAAGGGGGATGGGACAGGGGGTTTGAGGAGGGGAAACCTGGAAAGGGGTTAATATTTGAAATATAAATTAATAAAATATCCAATTTTAAAAAAGTGCTTCTATTTACTCAGCCATCTTGTCAGCCCTTGTTTTCTTGTCTAATAGGTCATATTGGATGGCAGACATAAGAGAAGACTCCTCACTACCTCTAGCAGTGCATTTTGTTTGGTAACTTTCTAAACTTTGAGTGTCTCTGTAACTGTTATGAGCATGTTAGAGAGAGGGTCTCTAGAGGCAGACTTCACCATCTCAGAAGCTGTAATAATATGTCATCCTGGCTATTGCTCCATCTACTGCCACAGTAACGAATTCTTTGCCAACAAGAACTTCAGGGCATACCAATGATACTGAAGCTGAACACATGAAGGCCTGTCAGACATGCTGGTGTTCTCCAAGTCTATCCACTCTTTGCTAAAATAATCACTGAAGATACAGTGCAGTTCTTACTGTATATATAAAAAATGTGACAGAACCAGGTGTTCTATGTTTCGTTTTGACTGTACCCTCTGCAATCAGTGTCAACAGTCCTTCTGAATATTTCTTATATGACTTGAATTTTATCCATTTACCTGACTTACATTCAGACATAAATATATTTAGGAAACTACCTTACACACACACACACACACACACACACACACACACACACACACACATACACATACACACTTTAAAAGAAGCAATTGATTTGAAAGAGACAATGTAAGTTAAGTTAGAGGACACGGAGGAGGGAAAGTTGAGTAGAAAATGATATTTATATTAAAATCTCAACAAGTTAAATTTAATAAGGTATTAGACATCTTTTCCATTTATTATATTTTAATGTAGCTGTGTAAATTATATGATTAGGTGAGGGAGGAGACAAGATAGAAGAGAAGATTGTATTGTTGGCTTGAATTCAGTCATATCCTAGTAGGTTCTTGAGAAAATCTCTGCTTTGCATGGTTGGATCTATTTTAAGCAAGTGTTTGATATGTGAGGCTATCTAAAAGAGTTTTATTAGCCTTTGGATGCATTTATCAGGTTTATTCTATTCTTGGCAAAGTTCAATCTGAAATTTTATTATATTAATATGTTATCACTAAGCTATAATTTAAAAGTATTATTGTAGAAATATTGATCAAAAGATATAAAATTTCAATTATATAGAATAATTTCATGGCAGCTATTTTGTACTATGACAGCTATGGTTAATAGCAAGATATTATGTAACTAAATATTGCTAGGAGAGTAGTTTTCAGTGACCTTATCACACAAAATGATAAGTATGTGGAGGAACATACATAGTAATTAACTTGAGTTTACCAATTCACAATGAATACGTGTATCAAAACATCATGCCATAAACTATAAATGTACCCAATTTTATTTGTCAGTTTGAGAGACAACTATGATGGGGTCATGCAATTAAAATTTATGTTCTACATCATTGAACTTTCCAGACTGAAATGCAACGTTTCTGATGCTGGATTACGGGAATGTGCTTTAATATAATTTATGTGTCTCACGTATGCAAAGATTTTATATATATTCAATTTTCATGATGTTACGCAGACAGTACCTGTGGGGCCGTGAAGGGATCGCTTGGTTTCTGGTGTGGCACAGGTCTTGAACCCCGACCCCAATGGGGCAATGGCAGGTGTTCAGCCGTGCCCCCAGACCCCAGGCTCCTGACACACCATTGACCTGTGCCTTGCAGTAGTAGGGCAAAGCAGCTCCTTCCAAAGAGGTGTCACCTAACACAAGTAGAGGATGTGACTACAGGCTTCAGCCTCAAGAGATTTCCATATTAATGAGATACCTAAAGGCCAGAGGGCATAGCAAATAAGTTTTCTTTTCCCAGACCTTTCTGCCTCTTCCCTCCCTATTTAAGTCAAGTCCCCCCTGACTTAAGTGGGGGTGCACATCCAGATTCAAACTATGAAGATAAAGCTGTTTTGGAATCATGGACTTCCTCGTGTCATTGGGGCATGCCATTGTGCTGCTGTCGTGGAGGACTTCTCTGCATTCTAGCCACGGGATCGCCTTTCAGCCAAGAGAACCTCAGACTGAGTGAGAACTCCCCAGCATAGATAGTTGGAGGGAAAGAAGTAAGGGGTAGGTCTGGAAATGGTGTGAATACAGTCATCATGTATAAAATTCTCAAAAAGTAAATATAACAGAGAGCTTATAGCTTGGTTAGGTTTTGTTATCTCCAATGTATATTTAAGATTTAGTGTTTATAAAAGGCAAGTTTCCATGAGAGCATATAAAGGATATATACATATGAGTGTGTGCATGTGCATGTGTGCATATGTGTATTAGATATAATGTGTGTGTGCATGTGAATGTGTATGTATTAAATATATTCAAAGTAATAAAACTTGTTTCATACTCCAAATGACTCCAGTAATAGACCAAATTAAATATGTTATCTAGGTTAAATATGTTATCTATAGTGGCATACATAGAGAAACCTTGTTTCCAACAAACTAACAAAGAAACAAAAAAATTTGTTATCTAATTTTAGGTGAATAAAAAAAAATTAATCTTAATGTCAGCTACAATCAATAGTGAAAGATACCTTAAATCTTTTGACCATTATAGAGTTTGGCTAATTAACTATGATTTGAACCAACTTTTTGTGAGGAGCAGAAGAATAATTGAGAAATTTAGAAGAAAAGTTCAAAATCTAAAGTTTGACAAATGCAATATCATCACCAAGATTCCAGCCAATTTGTTGTATCATGCATTTGGCAAGAGTGTTGCAACCTGCACCTAATGCAAAGTCCTGCTATGATTTGACAAATTTGATTTTTGCACATAAAATCTTCCCAGTCCCCTTACACAGTGTTATATGCATATGTATCCTAGACAATTTCTTCTTTCATACTCATTAAGATACACCAGAGGGGCAAAATGTAAGATAACCAGAGGCTAAGACATCAAATCAAATTGCTCATATAATTTGAGGTTCCCATCAGAAAACACAGAGATTTACATTATGATTCATTACAGCTATGAAGTACCAACAAAAACAATTAAGATGCTGAGGTTCTCATCATCAGAGGTTTCTAATATGTAGTAAACTACATAAAAGACCAGAAAAGAAGGGTATCACATGAGAGGTAGAAAGTCAGATTCTCTTCTGGTTGGTAGTTACAAGCAGGGTGATAAAACCCTGTGGACAGCATAGGAGAAACTTTTCTACATGAGACAAAGAGAGAGACTTGTAACAGTGTTAAAATTTGCATCTTAATTTAATTGCCTAGTTAATTAAGCAAAATGATAGCTCAACAACCCTGAGCTATAAAATTTGAATTTCACCACCAGGAAAAGTTTGTTCTTTTATTCTTATTCTTCATATATATGTATATATGTATATGTATATGTATATGTATATGTATATTATATGTATATATATTGTATACATATATATATACACAAACAATAATCTGATCTATGAGCTATTTTACTTCTTTTTTTTTTGTTTTGTTTTTTCAAGACAGGGTTTCTCTGTGTAGCCCTGGCTGTCCTGGAACTCACTCTGTAGATGAGGCTGGCTTCGAACTCAGAAATCCGCCTGCCTCTGCCTCTCAAGTGCTGGGATTAAAGGCGAGTGCCACCACCGCCTGGTGCTATTTTACTTTGTTAAACCACTATATGTTCTTGTTTATTTTAAAGGCTATAAATATTAAAATAATAAATCATGATAACATTATTCATAGTTATTTTATGATATTAATAATCAAAATAATTAAAAGCATAGAATAATATTTGTATCTAATTGTTTTAGCACTTCTTACTCCTTACAGGAGTTGACATTTGCAGAATATTCATAGGGAAAGAATATCCATTTGAAGAAAACAAACAGCAAAATGTATCTATAGTTGAGGGTAACAGGCTTTTTTCCAGTTTATTTCCCTTGAAATTGCCAGCATAAAAAGAGTTTTTGTGGTAATCTGTAAGATTCTATTGTTAGGTTTATTTTGAGACTGTTGTTTTGTTATTGGTTTCATTCAGAGAAAGAAAATGATACATCAATATTTAGGAATTGTTCCTGGAGAGTTGACAGAATAGTTAAGAGCACTAGCTCCTCTTACGTTAGGTTCCATTCCAGAATTCACATGGTGGAACCTACGTGTCTGTACCTCCAGTTCCAGTAGGATTTGATGCCCTCTTCTTGTTTTCTTAGGCAGCAGGCACACAAGTAGATGCAGACAAAAATACAGACAAGACACCCATATGCATATAATAAAACTTAGATTCGTTGTAAGAAAACTTTCAACTGAAAAACAAGAATTTTTAAGTCAAAATTTAGAATTCTTAATCTTAAATGAAAAGTTTTTCTTGTAAAATTTCTGCTGCTGTATAGCTAATTGTATATTCTATTTATTTGATTAGATGGCAATAATTAGATTCAACTTCATTCCAAAGCCCTAAGCTGAATGAATTATATTGTTTCCCACTAATACATATTATATGAAAATATATTTTATAAATTGTATAAAAATATGAAATTGATAAAGGATATATATTATAGACAATATCTATTTAATGTTATCCATCTTATTCTAATTTAAGCATACTATCTTAAACATTTGAAAAATTCAATTGAACTATGACTGTATTTGCTTATGGTATTTATATTTTTAACACATGTTGATGAATGTTAGGAACTTTAAGCCAATGTAAGAAAGAATGAAGCAAGATTTTCAAGTGCTTAACCTTAGGGTAAGGAAGGTGGGGTTCAACTTATTAAATCCTATTTTTGTTAGTGAGGAAGCTTGTTTGCAGATCCCTTTAGAGTTCAGCAGATGTTACATCAGGAATATACATTTGCCGTTACATTTCATTTTGCCTATCTACTTATATTAACTTATAGTCAATGAAAAAGAAAAAAAACCCTGGCATTGTAAATAAATTAAAGTTGAAATTATTACTATTAATAAAATCAGAATATTTTCATTATAATGATAAATTTGTAAATAAAGGGTGATACTTAAGTATAAGTAATAATCCTAGATTTCTGAACTAGGTAATTTAAAATCTTTTTTCTGAGACTCTGTATTAATACAATTGTATTTATGGTACAAAAAGGGAGGGGGAATGAGTTATATATCAAAGAATGCTTCATCCTACCACAGAGACTTTCAGTTAACCATTCATTACTGCTATATTCATAACAGGCAGAAACAGAAGAATGAATAAACTAAATGTGATACATTTATACAATCAAATACTATCTAGTTATTAAAATAAATGACATTATGAAATATGCTGGCAAATTGATAGAACTAGAAAAATATCATCCTGAATCACGTATCCCAGAGCAGGATCATGAATATGAAATGTATTCACTTATATGTGGATAGTATCTGTGAAAACAATGATAACCAGGCTACTATCAAGAGAACTTCAGAAGATAGGTATAGAGTAAGGGAACTGAGGGAACAGATAGGTCTCATCAGGAAATGGGAAATAGAATAGATAGCTATAATAGAAAGGGGATGCTGGAATTGGGGATCAAGTGGAGATGGGAAGAGAGGAGAGGATTATGGGATGGAATACAGTGGGAGACAGCTAAAATTAAGGGGTACTTGAAGGTAGTATGGAAACCTAATACAGTAGAAACTTCTTAAATTATATACAGATATGAGGGAAAGCTAAATTTAAATAATATGGGAGATAGAGTTCCAACAATGAAGCTTCTAGCACTGGGATTGTGTCATACCTGAGTTGTTGGCCAAAGGAAACTGTGGGACTCCTTAGACAACCCAGGCTGTTGCCAAGACCATAGGTTACTCTCCACAAACTAACATTAAGTCCCTGTTGTTGAAAACAACACCTAGACATGTCATTAAAGATGGAGATGTTGAGTTTATACCTACACAGAACCTTCACCCCTGTGTTCTAGCACCTTTCCTACAAGAAGGTATTCTGCATGCTCTCAAATGAGAAATGTAAACCCAAGTCAATCACAATCCCTTTATCTACAATGGTCTACTGTATTCAGATATGCTAGGGTAATGGTTGCACAAAGCTTGTGTGAATAACCAACCAACAATCAGTTTCAACTAAGGCCCATTCTGCAACAGGAAACTCATACTTGACACTGCTTTGGTCGCCAGGAAACTGAGACTAGATTTCCCAGATACCTAGGGTAAAACCAAAAAATAGTGCTCTAAAAAAGAAAAAAAAATGTAAGGATAAAACATCTTCTAATTATTTTCTATTATTCTAATAGATCACTGCCTTGCTCAGTCATCATCAGAAAAAGTTCTTCCTGCAGTAGGTGAGAACAAAGATAGAGACCCATAGACAGACATTACACAGGGAGTGGGAGACCTTGAAACACTCAGCCCTAAAAGGAATGTCGCCATCAAATCTTTCCCAATAGAGCTTAGGGAATGCTGAAGAAGAGGAAGCAGAAAGAGTGTTAAATGCAGAGGGGTTGGAGGACACTAAGGAAATAAGGGCCTCTGAATTAACATGGGCAAAGTTCTTAGGAACTCACAGAGAGTGAAACAAGATGCACAGTTCATTCACTGGCTCTACACCAGATCCTCTGTGTATATATTTTGGCTTATAGTTTAGTGAATTTATAGGACTCCTGAGTGTGCAAAATAGTGGATCTCTGATTCTGTGCCTTCTCCTCCTAGTGGATTGTCTTGTCCAACTTTGATATGATAGCTTTTATTTTATCATTATATATTATATTTTTAAAAGAAAGAATGGATGACTGAGTGAGTGAGTCAATGAATGAATGAGGGAATGAGTGAATGCAAACCTAGCCACAAGGGTAAAGGTTAACTCTTACCTGCTCAGAAAGAGAAAACAACATATAATTGGACTCTATACTTTTTTGTATGTGCTTTTGTTAAATTACATTTTTGTGTTTGTTTTCTTTAGGTGCGGTTTGATGTGTGTGGTTTTTTTTTTTCATGTTTTGGAGGCTTTTGATGTTGTATTGGGTTTTTGATTTTTTAAGAAAGAACTTAAAGTTGGGAGGTAGGGAAGGGAAGAAGATAAGGAAGGAATTAGAGAGAGTAAAAATATGATCAAGATATATTTAAATTTAAAACTTTCAAATAAAAATTATAGTAGGAACCTTAAAAATAACACTGCAAAGAAAAGAAAAGACATTGAATAGATTCTAGATAATTTCCCTAGGAATCCTTAAAACACACTGATGACATTAAAAACACTGACATGTATTTGAGTACATTTGCTTCAAATTTATATAAAATTTAAAGTCTGATATTCGCTGTGGTTGAGTTTTCCTCTCAGTTTCTTCACAAAATAGCAGATATTAGAGAACAAAACATTCTCCATCTGCAAGACAGACATCATCACATTTGTCTGTCTACAGAGTCTACTAAGTTCATCTTTTTTACAGAAAACGCAAGCATTATCTGTTAATTCAGTGCCATTAGAAGTGAGCTTGCCTATTTTTCTAGACTAGAAGAAAGAATTTAATGTAGAAACATAATTTTACTCTCACAAGGAATTAATTCTGTAGTTTACCATCTAAATGTCAAATCATTGAATTTTTCTTTTGCATCTGAATTTTTGTTTAGTTATTATAATGCAATCTCTTCATTTACATGTAATATATGAATATAATTAAAGACACAAACTTTAAAATCTTGACCATAGGGTGACATAAGTGTCAATGGAAAACATTCATTATTTTCCACACCATGGTATAAAGAGATGGGGTGACTGTGTCATCCTCTTCCCTTCCCCTAAAGTATCCAGAGTTAGAGTAATGGATCAAAAGGTAAATCTAAGAGGAATGGTTTTATAGATTGTGAAATTGAGGTCTGACAGTGTCAAGACAGAAGGTCGTAGAACAAATCGATGGATCAGAAAGCACAAGAACTTGGACATTTTTCTTTCTTTCACTATTATTCAATGAAAATATGTTGAAAAGTGATGTTAAATAGAAATAGTTGTCTGTTGAGTTAAAATTGTGAAGATCACACATACAGAGACACACTCTGACACACATAGACACAGATAGACAGACACACACATACATATACAACAGAGAGACACAGACAGTCAGACATACACACACACAGACACACAATAACACACACACAGACACATACACAGACAGACACACAGAGACAGACAGATAGACACACACTGACACACACAGACACCTACATACAACATACATACATACATACATACATACAATATATAACATACACACACACTTTAAATTTGCTAGGTTCTCCTGATTATTTATTAACATATAATTGTTACTTAATAGTTTTCCACTTTGTTCAATTTCTACACTATCAACCAAGGAAAAGAAAAACCCACATGGAAGGAGGGGATATTTGAAACTCATATGTCTGATACAAATATTATGTATAATATATGCAAAACTTAATATTTTCAAAAATTAACAGCTTAAATAAAACTTCCTTTAAAGATATATAAATGTCAAATATTAATAAAATGGACTCCTGATATCACAGAGAAACAAAATTGACTATAATTAAAAAGATAAAAATACAAAATGTTCAGATGTGCAGAAAATATAATCTTAAGTTAATTTTTATATACTAATAACAGATTTTTAGAATACCACTCTTTGTAAGTTTGTTTTATAAATTTTATTTTCTTGTATAACATTTAAAATATTTTATGATATTAGAGCTCAATGTTTTCTTTTTATTATAAATATTATTACATGATTTCGGACCCTCATTAAAAGATTTAAAATTGCCTGATGAAATTCAGATATTTTATAGTATCATAGTGCTTTACCATGCTAGACAAACATTTACACCTCTGCTTTATTCTCAGCCAAGTTTTTTTTTTTTTTTTTTTTCTATTTTGAGGCAAGGATTCACTATGTATCAGGCTTGTATCATAAAACTTGAACTTACTCTGTAACCCAGACTGGCCTTTAATGTGTATATTTTTCTTTATGTTTTTAGTAGTTTGTTTTCAGGTATGTGCCACCTAGTTCTAATACTCATAAGGTGTTGCTGAAAATTTAAGGGGAGTATCTCAAGCCCAATGTCTTTTTGTAGATATATTTCCTTTTTCTAAATAATGGATTGCACTTTTTGCTTAGATATTTTTGGAGATAATTCAGGGAATGATAAGATTATTGTTTATCTACTTTTCTGCAAGGCTTACAATAACAGTAACAAGCTGTAGCAATCAGATGCCATTAATAGTCCCAGCAGAAATGTTGAGTACTGCCGGGTGTGGTGCCACATGCCTTTAATACCAGCAGTCAGAAGACAGAGCCAAGCAGATCTCTTAAGAGTTGGAGGCTAGCATGGTCTTAGCAAGACAGCTAAGAAATAGTGATACCCTATCTCAAAGTTTAACAAAAAGGCAACTAGAATGGAAAATGACTTCTAATATTTAACATTCAGTGCTGTAGATTAATGTTGATGAGGAGAAAATGATAACAAGAGGATTCTAAACAATTTTAACAATTGCTCTAATGTTTTAAAAATAAGCTATTAATCAAATGCTTTTAAAGTGACCTGTATCTACAAAGGAGACATCAGAAAAAACAGTAAAAAAAAAAAAATACAGAAGATTTTAAGTTGTTCAAACTGCTGTCTCTTAAATTGTTAAAGAAAACATGATGTTTATTTGCAGAGATTTTTGATGAAAAGTCTTTTGAATCTACTCCCCGTTCAGGAAGAATATTTGAAGGCATTCTTCTCTGAGCAGTCTGATGTGAGGAAGAATTAACAGATTGTGGCCTTGATCTGTGTGAAACAATGGATCAAAAATGAGGTGACATAGAAAACAGGAACCAAAAGAGTGACTTTCTCATGTAAATCCTTTCCTGTATTTCTAGAACTTCTAAATGATGTAAATCCTTCTTCCCTCACTGCTGAGGAGGACTAGTAAAATCAAGTTTCTTAGGAGCATCTGGTTGTTTTTCTTCATGCTAAGGCCTGCAAGTATAGGTTTTATGTCTAAGGCAGAGAGGCAGTGAGCATATGACTGTGTACTCTGCAGATAAATGAGGACTGAAGAACTCTGTAGACACTATAAAATACACAGGAGGGACATCATTAGTGAAGTTAGAGAGAGACAATAATGCTTTATAATACGTGGCTAAATTTACTCAGATGAGAAACCGTTATATGGCACTTTTAAATATATAAGGAAAAGATCTTTGGCAACCTGTCATAAAAACAGCCACAACATCAAAAATCCAAAATAACAAAACAAAAAACAGAAAACCCCATATGTTTGTACAAAGGATGAAAGATAAAAGGGGGAAGAAAATGTAAATGTTACTTTTATTTCCTCTGTTAAAGGGATGGGATGAGAGTCATACCCAAGCTTTCCAAATACATGGCCTGGGCTGAGCCCAGTGAGTTTCTATCTTCTAACTATTCCTAGGCCTGGAAGCTTCTAGCCTCCATCCAGTCTAGTCTAGGCATAGAATATGTCAGCCTCTGAGATTTTCCATTGAATAGTTCATTCTTTCTAGCTCTTCCGAACTCTGGCTGGCTAGTTTCAACCCACCTGTTCTATCTCAACTTCCTCTCCAAGCTGACTGATTTGATCTAGCGTCTCTTAGCTTCTCACTAACTAGCTTTGCCTGGCCTCAAACCAAACTGGCAATTTTTTCTAATCTTCTGGCTCCTTCTTCTTCTCCAAACCATTCTTTCTTTCTTCACCTGTGTCTCTGTAAAATTGCCTCTGCTCCCTATGAACGTAACTGTACTGCATTCACTGGATCAACTGAACGAACCGCACTGAACTCAACTAAGCTCAACAGCACTGAACTGAATTACTCTAATCTCTCTCTCCTATATTCTCTTTTTAAAATTATTCATTACTATTATTATTATTATTATTAAATTTATTTACATCTCAAATGCTGCTGCCCCTCCCAGTCGTTCCCTCACAGAATCCCTCACCTATTTTGCCTTTCCTTCTTCCCACTGTGCTTATCAAGTCTCAGTCTGCTTTGGCGCATTCTCTCCCACTGGAACCAGACAAGCAGCCATAAAGCTGAGCAGTCCAGTCTGCACATATGTGTAGGGAGCCTTGTTTCAGCCTGTGTATGTCCTTTGGTGGTGGCTCAGACTCTGTGAGTTCTCAGGGGTTGAGATTGTTGACTCTTTTGGTCTTCTTGTGGACTCTTAAGTAGCCTTCTTTTCTGTCTGTTCTCATGAGAGTGAGCATATTCTATCTCTGACTCATTCACTCATTCTGCCAAATCTTTCTCTGATCTTTACTTTGTCTGCCTCCAAATTAGACATCACTTTAAAACATGTCTGTTTTCTTCTACAAACTAACTTTACCTCCAATGTTAGGGATTATAACTGTATACTAAGAGCGTTTCTGTATTCCAGCCAGAGGGGTTGTCTGTCATTCCAGTGGGATCAAAGAGACATAGAAGATCTTTGAATGGGACCCCTTGCCAGAGCAGCCATGTTGCTGGGTTAAAATTCTTCTACAAGAAGGGAGAGAGAAACACAATGAGCAAGGAAGAGAGAAAGGAAAAAAAAGCAAGAAAGAAAGGGAGGAAGGAAGGAAGGAAGGAAGAAAGGAAGGAAGGAAGAATTAATGATAATAAAATGAGAGTTTTCCAAGATATTTTGGAAGGATTTCCCAGTGTCTAATGCTCTACAGTCAACTTTTGAGCAAACAGAGAGCTGTTTATGATAATGCACAAGAGAAATTCACAACCTGACAACTTCAGGGCAGCGCTTTTCAACCCTCATATCGTAAGACTTTAATACAGCTCTTCATGTTGTGGTGACTGCTCCCCAAGTAAAATTATTTTATTTCTACTTCATAACTGTAATTTTGGTATTCCTATGAATAGTAATGTAAATATCTGATATAGAGGATATCTGATATGTGACCCCCACAAAGAGGTCATGAATCACAAGTTAAGAACTTCTTTAGGGCATTTGAATCAATTATTGTGCTTTGATAGATTGTTGAAGTATCAGGCAATAACTACAGAGACTACAGAGACATAAAGAACTGAAATGAGTATTAAGAATTCCAGAATGAATTTTACAAAAATAGAAACTTAAGTCAGTGAACTGCAGTCAAGCAAGCACAGTACAAACCTTAGAAATTTCAGTGCCTGTAGAATGCTTATAGTAAAAGGTTTGAGATATGGTATAGGGTAAAAGAATGAATACTGCTTAACCATTCACATTAATGAATACTCCATTAGATTCATGAACACACATATAAAGATTGTATATTAGAGTTACAGAATTAACTTCATTACATTTAAAAGGCAATAAAAATTATAAACAGTGAGAAGCAAGACAAGGTAGAAAAGATATACATGTGTACTTTATATCTATCTATCTATCTATCTATCTATCATCTATCTATCTACCTATCATCTATCTATCTATATTATATGTATGTATATATATATACACATATGCATATATAATATATAATGTATATGTAATATATATCATCTCATATACTTATACATGCTAATATTTTAATATTTGAAAATGCGTACCTTCCACAGCCATGGTAGAATACAGTTATAACCCATATACTTAAGAGGTAAAGGCAAGAAGATAAAGAATTCATGATCATGCTCAGCTACATAGTGAGTTTAAGTCTAGCCTTGGCTACATGGAACACACTTGCTCAGATAATTAAATAATAGAACAACTTTAAAATAAAAAATATATCTTAATTATACATTTATTTAATATTTATTTCTATAGAATTGTTCAATTCTTTTAATAATCCACCACTAGTCTATAAAGCTTAGTAAAGCATATCTTTCCATGCAGACTTTCAGATAGGCTTTTGAACTCAGAAGAGTAAAACAAATACTTTAAAGTCACATTTTCATTACTGATACAAATAGGAGGACCTATGTCTTTTTCTATTTTAATGATTTATTACATATACTAAATTTTTGTTACTAATTTACAATATCTTCCTTAAGGATTTGTATTTTTGCAAATGTATATATACATTCTATTCTGTCTGCTGTGGAAATTCTTGAACCTTATATGCCAAAAATACATGTTACAAAAATGTATCCACTTAGTATTTCTTAAGTTGTAAAAAGCATGAAGACTCTTGAGTGGATCTAATCAAATTTAATAAATTTATAAGTAGATTTTATATCAATTTTTAAATGCTGACAACTTAATAATTTTAAACACTGAATTGTAGGAAAGCTGTGTTTTGTGGCAAGTTACAAAACAAAAGAAAATGAGCTGTCCTGTAGAGCTTTGTAAGTGTACAAGGATGGATTTCTCTTGTCCTATGATATTAGCATCAAGGATGCTCTGTACATCTGCTAGGCTTGCTCTCCCCTGTGCTCAGCAGCTCCAGGATTCAGCTCCAAGGACTCAGATGAGCTAGGGGAACAAGTGGCCTTGACAAAAGGTAACTCAGACCCGTGGATCACACATTCATTTGAGTCACAGTTCTTTTATTCAAGTTTTGTAAAGTGATAAATTGTGGGGGCACAGGGCCAATGGACACTGAATAAATACAATGTATGAATGAAGGATTGCATTTGACTTCTTTACAGGTTAACCAAAATAAGGAAAAATATGGAGAAGAAATTTAACTAATCATGTTTTTCTGTGGGGTGAGTTTTGTGTCATTTTGTCTAGGGAGAAAACAGCATAACCAACCACAGAGGGGAGTACATGAAAGGAACACTAGTTAAGTGAAAGACTTTCTTTAAAAATAAAAAAAGAACAAAAGTGCTGGTACATCTAGTAGTTATAAGATAAACTTCTTCAGTAAGAAGATGCAAGATTTTTCTAACTTCATCCAGTCTAGCCATCATTTTTATTTATTTTAGAAATCTATCTTCTCTGTCCTAATTGGATCAGTTGCATATCAGGTCCTTGTTTAGTCTAGCTAGAAATACTATCAAGACCACAAGTAATTATTCAGAGTTCAGATATTAATATGCAGAAACTTTATTGTCTTATATTTGAATAGTATAAGTTATCCAGCTTTTATTGTAACTGATATTGGAGGTTCCTAGAGGTGAGACACCTACACTACAAGCAGAATTTCTGGCAATAAGGTCTATCAGTATGGATAGGGACTAGAAGTTCTGTTGCTGGTTGATGGGAATAGGGCTGATAAACTGCCATTAACTACTACGATGGTAAGATATGCCAATGTGTACAGTAGTGACAGAAAAAAGTGTTATGAAAATAACTAACCATCTTCAGACTCGAGGAAACAAATGCCTAACCTATGGTTGGGAGATCATAGTCACCTATTATTCTGCTAAATGGATGTTGATTCAGATTGCCCTCTTAATTCATATTTTTCTAATTGTAGGCTACTGTGGTTTTCATACCATATCAGTGGATGCTAGTCAACAAAGAAACTCAGAACTGCTCAAAATACAGTTAATGTCTTTGAAGTGCTCAGCTACAAATAGAGCATCTGCATTGTATTGCCCCCTTAAGGTTCAGGAACCCTTACTGAAGAGGCAACACAAAAATATAAGAACAAGAGGTTGGATGGACTGACACAAACAATGTCTTGTGGACATAGCAGGACTCCTATACTCATGAATAGCAGGAGCTGTGGTATCTGGAGTGGAATTTGCAAAAGATCTAAGCTTTCGAGCATGGAATGGGAAAAGGTTCATGTACCTACACCCTTAAATGTGCAGCTATGGAACTTTGATACCTCCTGAAGAACTGTTTCTTTTTAAGGGTGTGGCTCCTGGTACTAAAGAGATAACACAAATTGGGGATTATAGGTTATAAAATCTTAAAATTAAGACATAAAGGTGGGGGAAAAGTCAAGATTGGTAGAGCAGAACATATAACATCTTCTTGTGGTTTTGCCAACACATGGATTGTGCATATACACACACTACAGAGAGGGGAAGGAGAGAGGGATGGGGAGGGAAAGAAGGAGGAAGAAAGAGATACACTCTGGGAATATATAAGCAGCAAACCTCCCATGGGCAGATGAATGTAAGTAAACCCTTTGTCTTCACAGTGTGGGATTAAATTACACAGAAAAGTTTGTTATCCTAAACATTGGTCTCAACAAAATTTCTCAGATTCTACTAAATCTCCCCATTGCAAACATTTTGACATCACCCTCCAAAAATGACTGGACATTAAAAATGCAGTTAAGACTTTTTGTTTTCCATTAGCCTGTAATAGAGATGGTGTAATCTGAAAAGAGAACTTTAAAGGAACTGGTGATGACTCAGCCTTCGGGTGGATCTTCTTGAAGTAATGATCTGCTTCATTTAACCTGACACTTCTCCAGATTTTTGGTTCAGTTGTTGCAAAATCTACCATCTTTCTTTGTTTCTGAACAGGCCCTTAAAGGATATTGTATTTTCAAATACTTAAGAAGTTATCCCTTGAGTTATGCTTATCCCTTGAATAACAGACATACTTATCATTTATACTTGTTTACAATTAGACATTTATATTTTTATATATTTATAGAAAACATCATTATATTTTGTTGCAGGTTAGATTCTGAGACATGAAATATACTATTTTAAATGTTAATATATGCTCATTAGAATGACTGTTACAATGTAGGCATCAACATCTACCCATCGATCCATTCATTAATTCTTTCATCCATTTGTGAGAGTATGTTTGTGTGTGTGAATCTTTGTCTTATTTTCCATACTATGCAGCACCTCTTCCTGATCCCAGTTACATCATAGAGCCTTCTTTATTCTCTTCTTTTAGACCCCATGATTTTTTTTTTAATTTCTAATTGGATTAAAAAATTAATTTTCCAATAAAAAAGAAAGAAAAAAAAAGAAAAAAAAATTAGAGATGTGACAAAAGATCAGACTGAGGAAAGACAGAAAGACACCAAAGGTGAAGCTCCCTTATATCTTGCTTCCTTGGTCTGTGTCACATCGGCGAATTCAAATGTATTAAACTTCTTATTTTTTAAATTAATTATTTTATTTATTTATATCACAAATGCTGCCCCCTCTAGTTATACCCTTCCCTTAGTGTCTGAGAGGGTGAAGCCTCCAAGTATCCCCTCACCCTGGGGCATAAAGTCTCTACAGGATTATGAACATCCTGTCCCATTGAAGCCAGACAAGGCAGCCCTCTGCTATATGTTCTGAGGCCTTGGACCAACTCACTTATGCTCTGTGTTTGGTTACTCAGTCTCTGTGCACTCCCAGAGGTCCAGGAGAGTCGACACTCTTGGTCTTCCTGTGGGGTTGCCATTTCATTCAGCTTCTTCAATCCTTGCCCCAACTCTTCCATACAGGTCCACAACCTCCATCCCATGCTTTCCTGTGGGAATCTGCATCTGTCTCAGTCAGTTGCTGTGTACAGGCTCTCAGAGAACAGCTATGCTAGGCTCCTGTCTGCAATCATAATATAGCATAAGTAATGGCATCAAAAAGTTATCAGAATTGAGCCTACTATCATTTTCTGCATTCTTTAATTGATCTAAGATCTTTAATATTGCTTAATTCACCATGAATACTTCATATTCCTTCTGTAAAGAGATGTACAGCCATTTCCTAAAAATAAAAATGACCCCTCATGGAGGGAGGAGAAAGACAAATCTCAGAGTATTATGCAATTTAATCCACATAGCTCAGAAAGTGATAAAGTTCCCCAAGCCCTCCTCAAGGTTATACAAACTCAAACTCTTACTGGGATAGAAGATCCTGGTTGCTCAAAGTGCCTGCAAATCCTTCAGGGCACTCCAGGGATGCTATCTATATTAGGGTTAGCTTTTTGGTACTATAATCACCTTTAAATCACTCAGGATCCTTCAAGTAATCCCAAAACATTGATTGGTTCTCTGAAGACAAAACAAACAAACAAACAACAAAAAACCCTCTGCTTCAGTATCTGTGGATACAAGAAACAAACACACACACATCACACACACACACACACACACACACACACACATGTGCGCGTGCACACATGTCACTGTTTCCATAAAGGTAAATAAAAACCCAGGGTTAGAGCAAACTTTACTGGTGACTTCTCCCAAATGTGTGTAAAGAAAAAAGATGTATATACCATTAACATTTAAGTGTATAAAAATATCTACCTTAAAATAACAATCATTCCTTTTTGTCTATCTCTGCAACAAATAAACAAAGGCTGATATCAATAAATGCTACCTTATGGGAGTGACTGTGGGGTCATCTCCTGATATAAAGGCACGAGCAATATGCCAGTGGTTATCCCCAAGGAAAAGTGATTCCTCCCAGCTCCTGTTTGTACAGGTATATGCATATGGATAGTACTAATTGGGGTCAGTGGGCTATCAAAATGAAGAAGACTTGAAGCTAGAATGAACCTACATTGGGTAGTTAAACTGGTGAATGTTGGAGGGAGAAAGATTGGATTGTATTAGAGTGGATTGCAATCTACAGATTTATAAATGTACAAAAACGTACATCTACAAAAATGAAAATGAGTATTCAAATTCTTCATCTTCATTAAAAGATCAAAGCAGGTCAAATAATTCCAAAAACACTTTCTGACATAGTTATGTGAGTGAAAAATAAATTCATAAGTAGGGCTCAGTAACAATAGCCACTGGGAGAATGTAATTTAAAAAATTATATCACAAAAAATTTGCTAAGGTAAAAAACACTTAAAAGTAATGCTTATAAAGGTTGTAACAGAAGAGGGATTCTTGGCTGGACATTTCTGCAATATTAAAGGCACTATGCTATAATATGTTAAGGCTCAAAGGAAATGAAAGTAAATACTTGCAATGAGAAATATACAATATTTCTTCTAGCTTTGCCTATAATTATCTAAATCTAAAACTTCTCAAATTACATCAATGAGAGGGTATGGATATCTTTAATTGTGCACTGAATGCTACTCACCAACCAAAATTGAATGATAAGCTATCATTCTGAACCCTAACATAATTGAAACTTTAAAAATGCTGAATAAAAGAAATCAGATACAACAGAGTGAATAGGCTATACATGAAATCATATTGGGGCTCACATTGGTGTTGGAAAACATTGATTAGAAAATACATGATGTATCTATCTCAAAAATATTAACCCAGAATTGTTCCTATCTAAGGGAAATGCAGGGACAAATATTAGAGAAGAGACTGAAGGAAAGGCCATCCAGAGACTGCCCCACCTAAGGATCCATTCCATCTGCAAACACCAAACCCAGCCACTATTGCTGATGTCAAGAAGCACTCACTGACAGAAGCCTTGTATAGCTGTCTCCTAAGAGTCTTTGCCAGCGCCTGACCAATACAGATGTCGATACTCACAGCCAACCATCGGACTGAGCACAGGGATCCCAATGGAAGAGTTAGGGGAAGGACTGAAGCAGCTGAAGGGGATTGTAGCCCCATAGGAAGAACAACAATGTCAACTAACTGGACACCTCAGAGCTCCTAGGAACTAAACCATCAACCAAAGAGTAGACATGGAGGGAGCCATGGCTCCAGTTGCATATGTAGCAGAGGATGGCCTTGTTGGGCGTCAGCGGAGGGGAGGCCCTTCGTCCTGTGGCAGGCTCGATACCTCGGTGTAGGGTGATGAGGCAGGAGTGAGTGGGTGGGTAGGGGAGCACACTCATAGAAGCAGGGATATGGGGGTTGGAATAGAGGTTTTGTGGAGGGGTTACCAGGAAGTTGTACAATATTTGAAATGTAAATAAATAAAAACTAATAAATAAAAACTAAATAATAATAACTATTTTTAAAAAAGAAAGTACATGATGGAACACTCTGGAATGAGTATAATGCGTGACTCTTGAGGTGGCTCAGTCAACCTAGACTGGCTGTATGCCATTTCACTGTTTATAAATGACACTTAAACTATAATCATGCTAAATAAAAATTTTTTCAGAGAACTGAAGTTGTAAGCTAAAGCTCTCTCTTCAATTACAGCAATGTAAGCAGGAGAGAAGGAACCCAGAGGAGTTTCTCATTCCTTGGGTTTTATAAAACTGTCTTTCAATGCTTAGGGTAAATCAGCAAGCCACATTAACAGAACAATAGATAAACACTTTCTCTAAGTTTTATAGAAGCCTACAATTCTTAAAGTGCCCAATAGTAGCTTGAATCTTTATTATAAATGTTGCGTTCAATTTTGCAAACATTCCTTCCTCTTCCACTAAGGACAGTCTAAATTGACTCAGAATCATGGGAACACAACTTAGTGTGAGACACTAACCACAGTTAATCACAAAATGCTAATCGTTGGTTCTATACTTTGTAAGAATAGTCCAAGAATTCTGTTCAAGAAAAGCAGCGGTTATGGAAAGTGAGGGACATGGAAAGCATCTGTGACAAACCCTACCTCCCCAAATCTCCCCAGAAAGTAACATCCTAAACCAGAAGCCATAGAGGACACTCTTCAATGTGTGATGGGGATGCTGTCCAAAACCGGTGGCTTCTGGTAGGGAGCAGGAGGGGAGGGACTCAGTTCTATTTAAGGGGCAGGCCGCTCAGTGATTGACCTTGCTCCAGTGAGTATATAAAAAACATAACACAAATTGCACTTCTTGGTTTTTTTTTTTTTTTTTAAGGGAGTAACAAAGGTGGGAGGGCAGATGTGGAAGGACTGGAAAGTGAGTTTGATTGGAATGCATGATGTGAATTTGCAAGAGAGTCAGTAAAAATGTTAGATTAAAAAAGAAAAGAAAAAGAAAAGAAAAAGGAGAATAGCAGCACATTGGCTAGCTTGCCACTGAGAATTGTGGTCTATATTACAGGAAAGTGCTGTAAGGTTTCTATTCTTTCTATCTGTTCATTCTTTAGGGCTTGTCATTTTTGGATGATGGTGTACATGGCAGAAGATCAGTAAATCTGCAAGAATAAGATAACTGCCTTATTTTTATATAAGTGGTGTTCTCTCTCTCTCTCTCTCTCTCTCTCTCTCTCTCTCTCTCTCTCTCTGTGTGTGTGTGTGTGTGTGTGTGTGTGAGAGAGAGAGAGAGAGAGAGAGAGAGAGAGAGAGAGAGAGAGAGAGAACCAAATTCAGAGAAGTGAAAAGCCTGCTACATTGGAATAAAATTGTCACACCTACAGTCGGAATGAACTATGTGACCTTCATCGTAGTCTACGTACTACTCCCTGCCCTATATGCTAATTTATTCAGACATTACAGTTGGTCACTAATGCCTAGTAATGGTGTCTTCAAGTTCAACCTCGATGAGAATATTATGTGAAAATACGAGTATAAAAAAAAATCTCTGTTACCATGGATATTGATATAGAAATTTATTGTTCAACACTGTTGTACTTTAAAAATAAGAGCTAGTCAATGTAAAATAAGTCACTGTCCATGTGTTATTGAAAAGTTCTTATTCATGAGGCAATTTAGTGTATTTTCTACAACATTCATATTTATTGTCATGTAATTTCTGGCTATGTAGATACACTAACATATCATATATTTTTCATTAACCCTGTAGTGATATCTCTTTCCATACCTGAAAATATGATGTATACTCAGAATTCTCTTTTTATGGTACATGTAGATTACAAAATATGTAAGTAAAAATTATGGGTATGAATTTCCAATTTTGTCTTTGAACAAAGGTATTTATTACATTTTTACAACCCAGGATTTCTAAACATATCATTATCCATTTTCAATCAAACATAAAAGCAGTGTCTACAAAAGGCAAGATCAATAAGGTAAGTGCACACTGAGGAAGCTATAACAAATAGTAGGAATAAGAACACAGGTGGAACTATGTCCACACGCAGCTCACATTGGAAATATGTTTTGAATTTGAAGCCAGTCTTATAGTTTCATCTTCTTTGAAGAAGGCATATGTGATGTATTAAATGAGAAATATCCCTTATCCTAGATTATGATTTGAACATCTGGTCTGTAATTGGTGTTATTGTTTGAGGACCTTATAGAAATCTTAGGACATGACACCTTTGCTTGAGGAAGTTTATCAATTGGCTATGTCTTCCCAGTTTTCTCTCTCTGTATCATGCATGTGGATAGAAATGTGCTCAGTCAGTTTCCTTCCATGGCAGCCCTCTGGCATGCCTTTCTAATCACTGGACTCTCCTTGTATAGTAAGTAAAAATAAACTCCTCTTTCTGTAATTTACATTTAACTAGCATTTTTTTTTAATCAAAGTAACAATGAGTAACCTATACAGAATCCAGGAAGTACTCTTCTATTATGAGTTCATGGACTAGATGATTCCAAATTGATGAGAATATTAGTTCACATAGACCACTCATCCACTGTTCTAGCAATGAGCTTATGAAGATGCAAATGTGAGTAAATGGCTGTCAGAGGACAGTATGCTTTACATTCCAAATATCTTCTGGGCAGATGTGTTTAAGTACTCGCTCTCCTGGCAGGAGTGATGTTTGAAAAAACCTTAGAACATTTCAGTGGTGGAATTTAACTGAGTTAGATCTCCTTGTGGGATTTGGCCTTAATATTTGATTGAAGATGTGTGAGGTTATTTACTGAAGTATAGGAATCTTCTCAATGGTTATGCCACAGAAGAAAATGACAACTAACCTCAAACTCTGAATTGCCAATTTCCCTCAGGAAAGGGTAATGTTTGACACAAATAAAGAGTCTGCTGATGACCTTATCAAGGATAGAATAACAGCTGTTATTCAAATTGCCAGAGAAAAGACCATTTTTCTATTAGTCCCTCTCCTTAGTATAAGACAAAATTCAGTCTCTGAGAGCTCCAAGGGTTCAGGTTCGTTTACTCTGTTGATCTTCCTGTGCAGTTCCTATCTCCTTAGGGCCCACAATCCTTCCACCTATTCTTCTATAAGAGTCCTCAAGCTCCATCCACTGTTTGGCTCTGGATGTCTGTATCTGTCTGAGTCAGCTGCTGGTTAGAGCCTCTCAGAGGACAGCTTGCCCTGTCCTCAGGCTGGAGGTTTAGATTCTAGGGGCTCTGGTTGAATCTTTTGATACTCATTCTAAAAAGGACAAAAGCACCCTCACTTTGGTCTTCCTCCTTCTTCTTGAGTTTCATGGGGTTTATGCGTTGCATCTTAGGTATTGTGTGTTTTGGGGCTAATATCGACTTATCAGTGAGTGCATACCATGTGTGTTCTTTTGTGATTGGGTCATTCACTTAGGATGATATTTTCTAGCTCCATCCATTTGTCTAAGAATTTCATGAGCTCATTATTTTTAATAGCTGAGTAGTACTCCATTGTGTAAATGTACCACATTTTCTGTATCCATTCTTCTGTTGAAGGACATCTGGGTTCTTTCCAGCTTCTGGCTATTATAAATAAGGCCGCTATAAACATAGTGGAGCATGTGGCCCATCACCAACGGTGGAGCATACCTAGTCTACACAGATCTAGCTCCATGGGCTGGACCTAGGCCTCCCTGCACATATGTTGTAAATGTGCAGCTTGGTTTTCAAGTAGGTCTCAAACATCTGGAGTGGGGGCTATCCCAAAACATGCAGCCTGTATATGGAGTATGGTCTTCTAAAAAAAAAAAAACAGTTAAAAAAAAAAAGAAATAGTGATCACGGCAGTGTTCACAGAATTTTGTTTATTGCCTTGCTTGTTCATTGACTATTTGTGTTTATTGTCTTGCTTGTTCCTTGACTATTTGCATCTATTGTATTGCTAGTTCCTCAAACTAGAACTGACCTTAATACTTGCATGTAATTAAAATGGTATAAAAGCAAAAAGGAGGGGCAATGGGATACTGGTTTTCTAGGGAGGGGAAATGGGGAAAGGGGATGGAATCTAAAATGTAAATAAATAAAATTTCCAATAAAAAAAAAGACAAAATTCATGTTAGCATCGATTATGATAGTTATCACACTGTATCTTCCTACTAATATTTCTATATTGACAAGTAGTATGTAAGCCAAGACTTCTGTTTGCTTCCTTATATGAACACATCAAGGTCTCCAGAGTTGTTGAACACATTTGTTTCAAAAGCACACACAAGAACTGGAGAAAGATCATCACTGTTAAGTAAGTCATGTGTATGCCGCATTATTTCCAAAATTCATTTTATGAATGATGTTTCCCTCAACTTTGTTTATTGGTTGAATAAGAAGCTCATGGATGTTTCAGCAATTGCTAACATCCTACCTCTGTGGATTGAAGTCATTCAGATATACTTATGGAGAAAGTTCAACTGAGGAAATGAAAAGTATATAATTACAATATTGAAAATTCTAGAAATTTATTGATAGGTTCTTTTAAGTAGGTTATTGTTGTGGATTGCCCAAGCTTTGTATTTTGATCCTAGTTCCCAGTAGATAGCCCCAAACTTGTATTTTGATCCTAGTTCCACCCTTCTGGGAGGGGCTGCAGAGGATGATTGAATCTTTACACAGTGATGTCTTGTGAACCTTCTGTCCAATTAAACTTGTAAAATAAAGGCTAGAGCCAGTGATTGGGCAGTAGAAGGGGAGGTGGAAAAAAAAGCTTAGGGGAGGAGAGAGTGAGAGGAATTCGATATAAAAAGAGAGGCAGAGGCAGAGGTAGAAGCAGAAGGAAGTCGAGGTAGAAGGAAGCCTACAGTAGAAGGAAGCCGACAACTGAGGAGCTGGAGCCGGAAGGACAACCACGCTGCCTGGATAAACTGCAAGTTATAAGGGATCTCATAGCCGGGGATTAGAGTAGTGTAATGGTAAATCTGCCCAATCTAAGCATGCAATTTATACCATAATTATTGAGTTGTGTTTTCCTTTGACTGGTCATACTTGGGCGGAGACTTACCACAACAGGTTATGATATATCTACATATCACAACCTTGTATGAAAGTTAAAGTTGTAGAAAATTTAACTACTTGCACTATCAAATCTTTTGGATTAACACAAGAAGTAGATATTTCTCTAGAAAAACAGACTCACTCAAATAAGAAGCATATAATTTGCCTTGTGCACACACTGATAGTCTCTGAAGGGTATGTTCTCTTTTACCAAGAGTACATATGCCAAATATTCTAGCTGACCTATCTCACCTTGCAAACTGCCTCTAGGTACTCTTATCTACTGAACGAAGTGGCAAGACAACTTTCAGAGAGCTCACAAATGCAGTTTGTAGACCCCATACTACAATACAAGACAGACTAGGAAATGGGTAACAAGTCCTTTGAGCTCCTATGGACTGGAGAAAGGCAAATAAAACTGTGTCTCTAGTTCTCCATTATTGAGTAATAATATAAGCCAGAAACCTATGAAGATTAACATTGCTGCAGTGCACATTTGATCATGAGAGAGCAAGCTCTGTAGGGCTTTTCTATACTTAGCATCAGCCTGGTGATCTGAAATCATCTGACACTTTGTTTCTTTGCTTGTCTGGTGCTTGATGCTGGTTATCAACTGGGACCTCAGCTGAGGCTGTGTCTGGAACAGCTCTATCTGCCCGGGCCATGCCACTACTTGGCATGTACTTGTATGACCTAGTTCCAAGGATGAATATCCCCTGATAATTAGGTTGCAAGCTGTGAAATTTGAAAGTGTCAGTGCTGCTTGGATTTCAAAGTAAGATTCTATAGGAGCACAAATCTAGGTAAGGATATGTTAAAAGAATTTTGTAATAAGGACATATGAGGTAAAAATATATTAACCTGGACATGTTTTGAAAGTATACCTGGCATACCAAGAAATTCATAGAATTGTATAGCTTTAGTTGAGTCCCTATACTAGTGACCTATAAATATCCAAATTTTATGTTACACAGATCTTTAAATTCCAAATCTCTAGTGTATGTGCCAAACTGATTTTCTCAGTCTCATAGTCTATAGTTTTAAAACCTGTCTCCATATATCAGGCAGATATTTTTGGGTATAAATTATCAATATCTTGAAATTGATCTACTTTTTAATTAATATGATTCTTTAGTGACACACTGAGTTCTGTACTTAGAAGTCTTAAAATATTTGTAAGAAAGAGTTTAAGACTGTGGTTCTTGGGCTATGTTTACTCTATGGTGGTAAAGCACTTGCTTAGGACCTAGGCTTAACAACAACAACAACAACACAGAGACAGACAGACAGACAGCAGACACACACACGCATGCAATCACGCACGTGTGCGCACGGGCGTCCTGCATGTGTATTCCTCTTTGTCATTTACATCTTTTTAAAGTGATTTTATTCTTGTTCTGTTTCTAAAAAGTTGCAATTATTGTCATGCCTTTCTTTAAATTCACAGCTTCCATTGCTTTTCTTCCCAGCATAATAGTATTATAAATCTGTGGATTCAGCTGATAAAATTTGGTAAACAGAAGCTTAAATCTTATAGTTGCAATTGTTAATATAGTATGAGAAAATCCTTAAGTCAGTCTTCAAATTTATATGTCTTTCTCTTTAAAATTTCCAGGATGTTTATAAAAAAACTCCCAAACCTCCCCACCTGCCCAGAAACTCCTTAAGTCAATCTTCAAATTTATATGTCTTTCTGTTAAAAATTTCTAGGATGTTTACAAAAACTCCCAAACCTGCCCCCACCATCTGCAAGCAGATGTTTCCTCTGGGCATATTTTGGTTTAGTGATGCATTTCATTTCATGAAAAATTTTTGGTGTCATTTCTCTATCTATAGAGGCATTGTAATCATGATTTGAGAGCGTTTGAGGATGCTTATACTGGGGTTCCATAATCCTGGACCTATCAACAATTACCTATGGATAGGAAGAACATTCACAGAGCCCCAACATTATCTGTTTAATGACTGGGTACTGGGGTCTTCTGAAGAGAGTTAGTTATTGTCTTTAGCTGTGTGTCCATTGATGAGCCTACAAGGATCTAATGTGATGGTCTCAAGCTTACTAATCTTGCAACCCTTTAATATAGTTTCTCATGTTGTGGTGACCCCAAATATAAATTATTTTTGTTGCTACTTCACAACTGTAATATTGCTACAGTTATGAATCATAATGCAAATATTTGTGTTTTACAGTGGTCTTAGGCGACCACTGTGAAAAGGTTTGAGCTCCAGTACTCTAATGGATAAACTCATAACCACATAAAAGACCCTCTTAAATATAGTAGATCACACAACAAAACCAAAAGCGTGAATGTGAGAAAGTCATTGAGCAGCAGAAGTCATGAAGGTGGAATGAAGACAAGAGAAAGTAGTGAATGAGTACTTAGATCGTATCACACACATGGATGGGATTGTCAAAGAACCGCTTTAATAAAAAATATTTAAAAATGAAGTGGAAATTTCTGGTATCTTTGGAGACTCAGTTGTGTCATGTGATTGTATCGCACACATGGATGGGATTGTCAAAGAAGCACTTTAATAAAAAATATTTAAAAATGAAGTGGAAATTTCTGGTATCTTTGGAGACTCAGTCGTGTCATGTGATTTTTTTCTGGAAACTTGCTTTATGAGAGGATGTTTTTACTGAAACAGACACGTGGGACAATGTTTTGCTGAGAATAGACACTAGATGGTTTTTATTTGGAAACAGCCTTGGAAAGGAGCAAGCTTTGCTAGAACAGACACTTGAGAAAACATGTGATGACTAGAAGGGGTATGAATATAACCAACACACTGTGGATGCTGTTGTGTGGTATTGGTATACCTTATCATTCTTTGATGATAGTTGTTGGGCTTTCTGAGGCTGGTCTTTACTGCTGAAGCTGTATGACATTGGTTTGCCTGGCCATTCTTTCGTGGTCATTAACAAAGAACTTCTGGCAGTATTCCAGTAGCTTCTTGCTGCTTCAGCAGACTCAGACTAATTGACAGAGCCTCTCAGTTTCTTCATTAATTGAACTGCCATTGCTGATTCGTGAATGGTGGATTGAGCTACCACTGCTAATTCATATGAACTGAACTGCTGGTATCCTGACAATGTAGATGGGATTCACACCAAAGAACTATTTATAAACAGGTCCATATTCTCCCTTGTTCTACTAACCTTTCATTTCCACTGCCTCTGGTGGGTAGTGGGCTAGAAGAGAGGTTAAAAGATTTAAGAACCCTTATTAAAGTAGGTTTTGAAAATTTAAAGCCTACAAAAAAATCAAGATGCAGAAAATAAGTTAAAAGAACATCATTTGGATAGTGGTATGTTTAAAATCTGTGTTCTAGACACTGGTCCTTAACTTTCCTTCTTGAAGTAACCATGATTTTTTTTGTTGGAATTAAGATTTCTTTGTATTTACTTTTATAGGACAGAGATCAGGGACTAAACTTACTCTGGAACTATTTAAGTGACTTTGAAAGATCCTATCTTATGTGGTCATAACTTGGTATGAATTCAAAATTTTATTTCTAGAATTGAAATTTTGTGTTGACTGTTTCCTGAAGTGCTCCAATTCTTGGTGTTTCTAAACAGGACTTTTTTTTTTAATCATATTTGTTCTTTAATTGACTTGTCAAAATATTTTTGATTATTTTCCTTTCTTTCCAATGAACTCAATATTTCTGTAAAATTTTTGTTTGTGGCAATTCAACACTTTTGTATTATGTGGAACATGAGTTGTTTTTGTATCTGCTGATGTCTTTCAGAAAGTAAAAGATTTATAACATTCAATCTTAGTTGTACAGATTTAAATTTATATGTGTAGCTATCATCAACCCTTCCATCCTGACCACAACATTGGATATATTAAAGTTAAAATTGATTCTACTTTACTTTGGTATGCAAGTTTTAAAGTTCTGAATTCTAATTATTAAACATTATAAAATTTATATTCAAGGACCTGGAAAAGCAAAGCAAATACCCATCCTCTGTTCAGGAAAGCAAAGCAAACTTACCAATATAAAACAACGAAGAACACAGTAGAGATGAGGCACCAATTCTTTGGAGTCCCAAGTGAGCAGAGTTGATTTATTTCTTCATCTTAGGCTCATAATATTTTTTTTCTCAGTTTAAATTGTATTCATTTGTTACTTTCCATCTCTCTGTGAATTGTCATTATTTATTCATTGAATCTTGATTAGACTTTTTTGTATTTGAGATATACCCTGGGCATTCTTCTCTATCTGTGTACAATTTGCTTGGAGGAAACTAAGAGATGCTAATGTTCAACCGATATTCTTCTCATCCTTTGTGAGGTTATTATGGTTCTGAAACTCAACAGTGGGAGATAACTTGTGGGTAAAACTCAAAGACTGTAGACAAATGTTATGTAGAATTCAAGATATTACATGTAAAAAACCCAATAATGCAGAAATAAGTGAGAGACAACATAAATGAAAATAAAGTCAGCCTAAAATTGATGTGTGTTTGTGCATGTATTCATACATATTTATAAATAGAATATAATTAGTTATGTTTATAAGCCTCTATGCCTTCTAAACAACTCTGCTAATGAATTCAGTGAGCAGGTACAAAGAGCTAAACTTCTGAAACGTTCTTATATTGTTTGAGAAATCACAAAACTAGTACTATGTTCAATGGCTAATGGCTGTATCTCCAAAACTTGACAGGTAGAAACAGAAGCTTTTCCAATAAGATTAGGCCAGTCTGGTCTATACCTTGAGCTCCAACGTAGTCTGAGCTACATAATGAAATATTGATACAAAACAAATATAAAAGAAACTAAAAGGCATACTAGAATCAGCCAAAGTTTCAGTTTATCTCTGTATTGAACTTCATCACCTAACTGAATAAGGTAAGCATGTGAATAGAAGGATATAATAAAAATACAGTATTACTCAGAGAAGAGAAAAAACAAAATTAAAAAATGAATAATATGTGTAAAATTAGACTCTAAATAATAAGAGAGTAGAATTAAATCTACCTATATTGACAATTAACTTAAACATTAAATACATAAAGTTAACTGATGAAAAAGTTTGTGGGAATGGACAGAAATGAGTTAATTATTTTTCATTTACAAAGATCAGACATTAGATAACAGCATAGACATATTCAAGGATAAAGTCATTTTATTCAAATGTAAGACAAAAGGAATTTTGTCCTATAATAAAATAAAACACTCTGTTTTGGAGTAGAAAATGCTAAAAGTGATGAAAGTTTTCTATATATATAAGTGCTTATTAAAAATGGAAACATAACAATACTAAATTTATGTAGAGATACTGACTTAGATTCCAAATGCATAGTGCCAAAATTTAAAGACATAAAAAGAAAAGCAAAATTTTATAATCACAGCTGAGATCTGAACATAAATCTTAGCAACTGTTAAGCAAAGCTGATATAAAACCATAAAGATTTGACAAAGCATGAACAAAGCAATGCCTTCTCCTATTCGACACAGAACACTGCACCAAGGGTGCCAGAAACACAATGTAGGATTAGAGGCAGGGTGCAGCCCAAATTTAATTCACACTAGATACCTTACACAAACACAGTGAAAGTGCAAATAATAATGAAGATATCTTCTGATCAAAGTGGAATTATTCTGGAAAACTTCAATAGAATGATTTAAAAAACCCCAAATACCTGGAATTAAGCATTCAATTCCAAATAAACCATAATTAAAAAAAAAAAACACATGAATCCCCTGTTTGCTTTTGGAACAAGATGTAGAACTGTCAGCTCCTCCAGTGCCATGACTGCCAAGAAGCTACCATGCTTCCTGTCATGATGATAAGGGACTGAATCGCAGAACCATTAAGCCAGCCACAATTAAATGTTGTCATTCAAAAGAGTTGCCTTGGTTATAGCAATGGAAACCCTAAATGAGACAGAAATTGGTGCCAGGGTATTGCTGAAATAGGCCTGACCATGCTTTCATTTGGTAGAACATGGATTTTAGGACTTTGGATTTGGAAACTAATGGAATGCTTTAAGGGGGCTTAATAGGCCATCCTAGTAGGAATGTGGAAGACATTGGTGCTAAGGATTTGAACTGTGTAGACCTGGACCAAGAGGTTTCAGTGGAGAAGAATATAAGAATGTGGCCTAGAGACTATGAGAATCTAAATCTTTTGGGTTCAGATTCCATCTTAGAGAACCTAACCTAAGGTTGTACTAAGTTAACTAAGAGGCCGGTACCTAGGACCAAGTTCCAGGCTACTCCCCAACAAGACCTGGGTCCAGCACAAGTTTCCAGGTTATTCCCCAACAAATCTGCACCCTCAGGTTACAAGTCTGTCACTGACACTTCCCTTCTTAACCACCAATCTGGAGGAAAACAGAAGTTAAGTTTCTGGTTTGCCTCCCAGCACCATCCAATTATGTTAAAGTCCATAATGGCTCCCCAGTCAGATGTGTACTAGGCTAGACACCCCCTTTTTGCCTCTATAAATGCTGGCCTGAAATTGCACTTGGGGCCCCCTCCTCTTCTTCTGTGATTGAGACGGTGTTGTAGCCAAGCTTGCCCTTGAATATAGAGACCCTAAAGCAATTGCGTCTGATTCAGCTCCTTGGTGATCTGGTTGGGTTCATGAATGTTTACTTACACAAAAACTGATTTTGTGAAATTTTGATGAAGAATGTGACTACTTTTTGCCATTGTCCAAGGAGTCTGTCTGAGGTTAAGATGAAGAGATTTAGATGAATTGCTTCAACTAAGGAAACCTTAAAACAGACTGGTATAAATTCTCTTGTGTGGTTACTAATGTTCATGCTGATGAAGACATAGAGAAGTTGAGTTTGGAGTTTGCCCAGATGATTTTCTGTCTTGCTTTGGTCCAGTATTTTCTATCCAACATGTTTTAAAATGGTAATATATATCCTGCATGATGTTGGAAGTATGTGATCTGCTTTTTGATTTTAATTTCTTAGGAGATTGTAGTCAAGAGACTGCATGAATTGTAGAAGAGACTTTGAACTTTGAAATCTTAGCATTGTTGAGACTGTTATATACTATGGGACTTTTTGAAGTTGGACTAATCATATTTTGCATTATGCTATGGTTTGGTATGACCCCCATAAACTTGTGTTTGAACAAGCTATGGGGGCCAGGGAGAGAAATGTGGTGGTTTGAATTAGGCTTGTCCCAGTTAGTGGCACTATTAGGAGGTGTATCATTGTAGTGGTGGACTTTGAGAGACTCTCCCCATAGCTGCCAGGATGCCAGTCTTCTCCAGTTCACCTTTGCAACAAGATGTAGAACTCTCAGCTCCTTCAGCAACATGCCTGCCTAGACCCTGCCATGCTTCTTGTCATAATAATGGACTGAACTTAAGAACTAGTAAACCAGCCCCAATTAAATATTGTTCTTTATAAGATAAAAAACCACAGTAAAGCTATAATATGCTTTTAATGAAGAAAATCATTTAACTCAAGAAGAGCATGGAGGGCCATGAACAGGAAGCTTTAAATATAAACATTCTCCAAAGCTGGTGAGGGAATAAAGCTCTTCATGGAGCTGCAAGTCAAATCAAGTGTCATGTTTGAGAGTTTCATTCTGTTTTCTTTTTGTTTGTTTTTTTTTCCGGGGGGGGGGGTTCCAAACAGGGTTTCTCTGTATAGCTCTGGCTGTCCTGGAACTCACTCTGTAGACCAGACTAGCCTCAAACTCAGAAATCTGCCTGCCTCTGCCTCCCAAGTGCTGGGATTAAAGGCGTGTGCCACCACCACCCGGCATCATTCTGTGTTTAATGCAGTCACTCCTAACAAAGATCATAGCTTACTATGTCACATTGATTCCGAATGTCTTAGAAAGAAAATTGCTATACAAACAAAACGGGGAAAAAACATCATAATTAGGAAATATTAAGTCTATCCCAAATACATACAGTAAGTATTTTTTTTAGTGAATGATGCCTTATCTTTTCTGTCAGCATCAAATTCAACTTTGTAGACTTCTTGATTTCTGTTCTTCAGATCCTGAAAATTTCACTTATTGCATTTCAGATGAAGTTTTAAAATGCTTGTATTGTGAAGAACTAGTTTGTAAAGTTAAGTAGAGATGACATTCAATGTCGGGGTGGCTTATTCGATAAAACTCTATAAATGATAGTTAAAATAAATTTAGAGATTAAAGATATTTTTATAACATTGGCCATTATAGATACATGAATGTGAATAATATTAATCATGCTTGGATTAGAAATCTATAATATGATAAATTACAAAAGTAAGTATTTTTACATCTTTAAAGAAAAGTTAAAACACCTTAAGTGATAGAAAATTGTCATACTAATTAGGCAGCATAAGAAACACACACACACACAGACACTCACATTCACACACTGCTGAGAAGAATTTAGGGCTGGAAGAAATGTAGGCAGGACATTGACTGCTCTATTGATGTCACTAAACATGAATACTGGGCTCTGTCTCTCTCACTGTCTTTGTTCATTCTGTCCTGTTACCAACTGACTTAATTTTTGCAAAGTATCTATCTTTCTTTCAGTTTCGAAATAGTCTAGAATTTTTTGTAAGTTGTATATTTAAAAAGAATCCTAATGATAGTTCAATACACCTCTTAAGTCATTCTCCATGTTGTAACTGTTTGTTGACTTCTGATCATGCTATTAAAAACCCTCTATTTGGACTTTGAATTGTTGGTTATAACACTTCCCTTTCTCCTTAGTATTCTTTAGTCCATAATCTCCCTTTGTTTAGGATCATATGAAAACAGTATACTTTCATTGGTCAGGGTGAAGGTGCTTCCACAGTTAGCGATTGAAAAGTACAAATTTAAATCCAACACACACACACACACACACACACACACACACACACACACACACACACACACACACACCTTAACAAAAGCATAATTAGGAGATATGTTATTTTGCCCCTCAGCTTATGTAGATGTTTCTTAAAGAGGATTTAAGATTCTTTGAAGAGTTCTATTTTCACTGAACTGTCTCAAATTATTTGCTTAAACTATAATTCCCTCTCTCCCTGAGAGACATTCTTTCTCATGTTTCTTAATCCTGGAAAAAGGTGAAATCAATGCTAGGCATGGAGCTGTGGTTTTTTGTTTTTTTTTTTTTTTCATCATGATTCAGATACGGTCAATTTCACATTGAATTTTCCTTCTGTATGTTTCCTTCTGCATGCTTAAAATCATTCTAATTTTGGCATCAGTTCTGATATTCATATAAAACCCATATCCATGGATACCTAAATTTTCCATATTTTGAGATTTCACTTCTAATATGCTCATGTACTCGGTGATTCTCTTTGCATGTAGTTTAAACACAAATCACTTTTGGAATTAGGCAGTATGTAAATAAATTAAATAACATAAATGTATTCAACAGAGAGAACAGGACTGGCAGGCAACCTACAATGTCCTTGGGAACAACCAGTTTCCTGTAATATATATTGGAGAACTATTAATCTTGTCTGGTGCATGTCTGTGATGTTCTATGCCTTTTTATACCTGTAGCCTCTGTGATATAAAATACTTCAGTTCAGCACTGGTCTGAACACTGAGGCATTAATACATTTACCACCAGAAGCTATTTTATTTCATGCTTCACATGCTCAATGGGTTTGACCTTTTAAACAGTATTAATAAATGTCATAACTGTCTTTGACCTCATCATCTTTAAGAGAGACTTTTAAAAGCACTGCTGAGAGGCCTAAGATTAAAAACAATAATTGGAAGAAAAAAAACCTCTGCACTTCAGTTTAGAGAATGAAACAAGTTGAACAGCAGGCTTCAGTTGTGTTATCTGGAGGTTAGGTTGTATTAAGCTGTTCCTGTGGTTACTGTGGCAGAGTACGAAGCGGGTGATTCTTGGGGTAGCTAGGTCTGCCTTATTTGGCTTTCTGCATGAGTTATGGCATCCCACATGGGAATCGTGAAAGAAACACTAAAGAGGACTTACAAGTAAACTCCATGATTTTAGTCTGTGTATTTTCATTTAATAATTTATTTTTTGCACCATTATTTTTTCTGTTAGAAGTCTTACATGAATTGAATTTATTGACTGGAGTGTTTTATATCCTTTTGGAAAGCCTTTATTCAAAGATCCTAGTGTTATAGTTGATGCCAAATGGGCCTCAAATTTTGTCTCTATTTCAGAAGGATTAATGATTCAAAATGTACATTGCTTCCATCAATCTGTAGAACCCCAGTTTCATAAATAACTGTTTTAAAATGTCTGTCTTATTCTCCTTTTATCAACTTTATGTATGTCAAACAAAACTGTATCAGATTGAAGTAAAGTTAAAGAGAAGAATATTAAGTACATCAGTGTTGGAAAAGAAAACATAAAAATAAAAATGGCGATTGCTGACACTTAAATACTTCAAGCTGTGTTACAGATCAATCTGGAACTGAGTAGTGTAAATTGCATTTTAAGTACGTCTCATTCACTTAATCAGGGATACTTCAGGAAGCAATATATCTCAGGATACATTGCAGTCAGAAACATTTGCTAAGACACAGTTGCCAAAAATACCTAAAATGGGTTATTCTCATTAACAAGTTTTTTATTTGCATTTTCAAACAATTAAATACAATTAATATTAATCTGCATTACTGCTGCTACACTGTTTTCTATTTCAGAAGATAAAATACAAGAATTAGTGTTTCCTAGATGAACCAGAGCATTTCCAGAATGATGAAAAGTATTCTAGCCCACTGAGTATAAAATTAGATTGCTGAATGACTGTGGCTGGCTCAAAGTCTGAGGTCATGATGATTCTTCCTTATGCTAAGCAGATGAAATGTCAGAATAAAATCATAGCCTGGCTTTAGTTATGAATCTTAAATTAGGTGAGATAAAAAAACCTTTTGAAGTGCCATGTAGTATGATTTAAGTACATATCTCTTTATTCTTAGCCAGGGTACCGGAAATCTTATTATACACCATGAACACAACCTGAAAGCTAAGCGAACATTAAATGAATTTGAGTACACCTAATGGCCTTGGTAGAATCTTCTCATGCTTTTGGTTCAGTGTGCATACACCACTGAACTCATATCTTATGTGCTGGTCATTGTTAATATTGTAATTAGTAGACACCAGACAACACAGAGCCAACAAGGAGAAATTCATCAATTTTTACATAACTACAGTGTAGTTTCTTATTTTCAATCCTCTCCCTAAACATCAAGGCAAGTTTTATTTGCGAAGATAATAGAGCAAAGATCATAAGACATGAGTATAAATGAAAAATTCAACTGAAAAATTGTGAAGATAAAATTTATTGTGCTATCTTCAGATTTTTATGCTGGACTATTCAGAGGGTACTTACCTAACTTCAGGAATGCAGGACATAAAATTTTCAGTTTGTCAATATCAGCATGCCTGCTTTCATTTACAGTGCAATAATCCTTATTTTTGTTGTTCTGAAAGTTGTCATCCTCATATTCTTCTTTGCATTTAAACATTTATGACCATTATGCATTCTAGAGTGTTGCTAACTTTCCATAGGTAATAGTCCAGTAACAACAAATGTTGTCATAGTTCTGCAATTTGACATAGATGTATTTTTAATACTATTCTCTACAAAACTATGTATTTCAGAGCTCAAACTAGGAATAAAATCACCATACTTTACTTTTAAATTATCTGAAAGAAAATCAAAACTAGAAGTCCACACATATTACTTTATTGTGGTATCTTTTCTTTTATTTCATTTTATTTTACTTCTTTGATTCATTTATTTTTAGAAAACTATATTAATCTATAAACACATGTATGAATACATGTATAAAACATATACCCATAATTTATATATCACAGCAATATTACCTAGTTCTGAAACTGCAAAGTTTTGAAATAAGGAATGTATTTTATCAGACATCGTTCCATTTATATTAATTTGATATTTTACAGAGATAGGTCAAGTCTATTCTTGTCCCTAAATAATTTTTATATTAATAGAATATTAGCCATGATTTCAAGCTTCATGTTCACATATCCAATTTTCCAAACTCCTAATTATATCTTCCTAATTAATTTCCACCATTTTCTTCTATAAGATTTTAAATGTGTTTCATATATTCCTCTCCTGCCAATTAGTTGGATTTATTGCTTCTATCACTTAAAGGAAATTAATTAATGTTTCCATATATCATCCTTTGAAGGTCTTTTTAATAGATCTCTCGTTTCCTGTCAAGCAAGATCTAACATGCAATCTTGGGTTTAAAATAGATGAAGATAACCAGATTACAGAATTTTGTGGGACAGAATACTTGCAGGACTTATAAAATTTGGATATTTAAAGTCATAAAACTTCCTTAAAGAATTTCATAGACTATATGTCAGGCATTAAGGGGAACAGAAACTTGGGGATGATGAATTCATAACTATAGGATCTAAATGGTTTTGTCTTATCAATGTCATCTCTTGCAGTCTGATTATAATATGTAGTCTTTGGATCAGATTACTTCTGGTACAGAAGTGGTCCCAGTGAGTTGGGAGTTTATGTGCCATATAAAGACAGACCAGAAACACACCATCTGTAAGCCTGGGAGAGGGTCATCCCAGATTCTAAATTCATCTTTGCTTTAATCTTGGACTTCTAATTTTTAATAAATAAAATCCTGTTGTTTATAAGCAACATTTTATAGTATTTTATACTAGTAGCCTTCAGGATATATGCTATATGTAATATGAAACAAAAGTTTTCGTCTCCAAGTTGGCTTTAATCATAATATTTGTGTCTAGCTATAGTAACTTCTATTTTCTGGAACATATGTTTGTACTACCTGATTAAGTAAAACCAACAAAGTATATTTCATAAAACAACTAGTGTGTGAAACACAACATTTTTTTGTGTCAAATCTAGAATTTATTCCCCCAAGAATCTTTGTCAATACAATTACATAATTACACCCTTAAAATGAGATTGAATAAGAAGACTGTGTTTGATTGTTGATGGAAATATACATTGACACAAAGACATTAGACACTGAAACTAAACATCGTTTTTCAGTGTGGTGAAACAATGAATGTATGTACATCTGTCTGAATGATAAATATATATCTTTCTAAACACTTTTCCATGATTTTTTGGGAAGGGGGATGATCTGCAAGTGATGTAAAGGGGGAAAGGAAACAATGGAGTAAGAAGAGTTAAATAGGGAAGATGACGGAAGGACTGAGCAGAGAAGTGAGTGCAGAAAGTGGTAACTCACAGAAAATACCTACAAAAATGCCATATGTAAAATTACTATTGTATAGTCTTTCTAAAATACATGTACTTACATATAAAATTATCTTAAAATTTATTACCCGATGTTTTGTGTGTGTGTGTGTGTGTGTGTAAAATGCCTCCCCTAGACACCATATACTCTACATTAATAAAGCTCAAATAAAAAAAACCCCGTAAAAGTTTTTAATATTTTTAAAAAAAAGGAAAATTTTTTTTAACCCCAAGAAGGCGGGAGGGCCATGACAGGAAGCTTTAAATAAAACTTTCTCCAAAGGGGTAAAGGGAATAAACCCCCTTTCCCCAGGGGGGCCCCCAAGTCAAATCAAGTGTATGTTTGAGATTTTTCTTTTTTTTTTCCCCCTTTTTGGGTTTTTTTTTTTTTCCCGGGGGGGGGGGGGTTCCCCAAAAAAACCCAGGGTTTCTCTGTATAGGGGGCTGTGGGGGAAAAACTCACTCTGTGACCGGACTACCCCTCAAACTCAGAAACTGGGGGGCCCCCCCCCCCAAAAGGGGGGGGGTTTTAAAAGGCGTTTTCCCCCCAAAAAACCCCCCCCCCCCCCTTCCAATTTTTCCGGGTTTTTAATGCAGTCACCCTTTTAACAAAGATCATAGTTACTACCCCCAAAAATTTGATTCCGGGTCTTAAAAAAAAACCCCCTATAAAAAAAAAAGGGGGGAAAAAAAAAAATCAAAAATTAGGAAATATTAAAGTCTCCCCAAATACATTCAGTAAGTTTTTTTTTTTTTTTGAATGCCCCCTTATCTTTTCTGTCAAAAAAAAATTCCCCCAAATTTTTTTGACTTCTTGTTTTCCCCTGTTCTTCAATAAAAAAATTTAATTATTGCTTTTCGATAAATTTTTTTTAAAATGTTTTATTGGGAAGAAAAGTTTGAAAAGTTAAGTAGGATGACATTAAATGTGGGGGTTTCTTTTTCCCCCGAAAAATCAAAAAAATGTTTTTTTTAAAAAAAATTTGAGTTAAAAGATTTTTTTAACTTTTTGGCCATTATAGTGGGGGAAGTAATAATATTAATCATGCTTGGTTTAAAAAAATTTTATAAAAAAAAATTTTACAAAGTAATTTTTTTTTCTTTTTTTTAAAAAAAAATTTTAAAAAAACCCCCCTTTAAAATGAAAAAAAATTGTCATACTAAGGGGGGAAAGGAAAAAAGAAAAAAACCACACACAACAGAAAAAAAAATTTTCACACACGGCTGAAAAAAATTTTTGGGGGCTGGAAGAAATGTAGGCACCCCCATTGATTTGCTCTATTGATGTCACTAAACATGAAATACTGGGCTCTGCCCTCTCTCATGCCCTTTGTTCATTTTTTTCCCCTTTTTTCCAAAAAAATTTAATTTTTTTGCAAATTTTTCTTTTTTTTCTTTTTTTTTCGAAATAGCAAAAATTTTTTTTTGTAATTTTTTATATTTAAAAAAAACCCTTTTTGGAAATTACATTTTAAAAAAATTAAAATTTTTTTAAATTTTCCGGGGGGGAAACGGGGGGAAACCCCTTTTTGGGAAAACCTTTTTTTAAAATTTTTGGGGAAAAAATTAAATCTTTTTTTGGGGTCGGATGCATTTTTTTAAAGGGGGCCCTTTTTAAAAAATTTTTTTTAGACCTGCTGGGCTTTTTTTTTAAAAAAATTTTTTTTTTTTATTTTTAAATGGAAAGGGTTTTTGACCAAAACATTTAAAAAATTAAACTTTTTTTAAACTTCCATCTTTGGGTTTTAAAAAAATTTAAACCAAAGTTAAAAAAAATTTAAAAAAAATTTTTTTGGGGTTTTTTAGAAAAAAAAAATTAAAAAAACCCCTTCTTTTTTTTAGGGGGTTGGAATTAAGCTTGGGGGTTTTTGGGGGGGTAAAGGGGGGGGCTGGGGGGGGGGGGGTTTTTTTTGGCCTGTTGGTTAGGCCCCCCCGGGGAATGGAAAAAAACCAAAAGGGATTAAAAAAAACATTTTTTTTTTTTTTTAATAATTTATTTTTTGCACCCATTATTTTTTCTGTTAGAAGTCTTACATGAATTGAATTTTGACGGAGTTTTTATATCCTTTTGGAAAGCCTTTATTTCAAAGACCTAGTGTTATAGTTGATGCCAAATGGGCCTAAAAATTTGTCTCTATTTCAGGAAGGATTAATGATTCAAAATTTGAAACTTGCTTCCATCAATCGGTAGAACCCCAGTTTCTAAATAATGTTTTAAAAGTCTGTCTTATTCCCCCTTTTAAAACTTTATGTATCAAACAAAACTGTATCAGATTGAAGTAATTTTAAAGAGAAGAAATTAATTACATCGGGTGTTTGGAAAAGAAAACATAAAAATAAAAATGGCGTTTTTGCTGACACTTAAATACTTCAAGTTTGTGTTACAGACAATCTGGAACTGAAAAGTTAAATTGCTTTTTAAGTAGGGTCTAATTCATTTAAATTTCAGGGATCTTCGGAAGCATATATCTCAGGATACTTTGCAGTCAGAAACATTTGCAAGACACATTTTGCCAAAAATACTAAAATGGGTTATTCTCATTAAAAAGTTTTTTTATTTTGCTTTTTTCAAACAATTAAATACAATTAATATTAATCTGCATTACTGCTGCTCACTTTTTCTATTTCAGAAGATAAAATACAAAATTAGGGGTTTCCTAGAGAAACCAGAGCATTTCCAAAAATGATGAAAAGTATTCTACCCACTGAGTAAAAAATTAGATTGCTGAATGACTTTGGCTGGCTAAAAAGTCTGAGGTCATGATGATTTTTCCCTTAGCTAACAGAGAAATGTCAAATAAAATCATAGCCTGGCTTTAGTTTTAAATTCTTAAATTGGTGGATAAAAAACCTTTTGAAGTGCCATGTAGTATGATTTAAGTACTATCCTCTTTATTTCTTAGCCAGGTACCAAATCTTATTATACACCATGAACCAACCTGAAAGCTAAGGCGAACATTAAATGAATTTGAGTAAAACCTAATGGCCTTGGTAAAAATCTTCTCATGCTTTTGGTTCAGTGTGCATACACCACTGAACTCATATCTTATTCTGGTCATTGTTAATATTTTTAATTAGTAGACACCAGACAACACAGAGCCAACAAGAGAAATCATCAATTTTTAACATAACTACAGGGGTAGTTTCTTTTTTAACCCTCCCTAAACATCAAGCAAGGTTTTATTTGCGAAGATAATAGAGCAAAGATCATAAACAGAGTATAAATGAAAAAATTCAACTGAAAAATTGTGAAGATAAAATTTATTGTGCTATCTTCAGATTTTTATGCTGGACTATTCAGAGGGTACTTACTAACTTCAGGAATGCAGGACATAAAATTTTCAGTTTGTCAATATCAGCATGCCTGCTTTCATTTACAGTGCAATAATCCTTATTTTTGTTGTTCTGAAAGTTGTCATCCTCATATTCTTCTTTGCATTTAAACATTTATGACCATTATGCATTCTAGAGTGTTGCTAACTTTTCCATAGGTAATAGTCCAGTAACAACAAATGTTGTCATAGTTCTGCAATTTGACATAGATGAATTTTTAATACTATTCTCTACAAAACTATGTATTTCAGAGCTCAAACTAGGAATAAAATCACCATACTTTACTTTTAAATTATCTGAAAAAAATCAAAACTAGAAGTCCACACATATTACTTTATTGTGGTATCTTTTCTTTTATTTCATTTTATTTTACTTCTTTGATTCATTTATTTTTAGAAAACTATATTAATCTATAAACACATGTATGAATACATGTATAAAACATATACCCATAATTTATAATATCACAGCAATATTACCTAGTTCTGAAACTGCAAAGTTTTGAAATAAGGAATGTATTTATCAGACATCGTTCCATTTATATTTAATTTGATATTTTACAGAGATAGGTCAAGTCTATTCTTGTCCCTAAAAAAATTTTTATATTAATAGAATATTAGCCATGATTTCAAGCTTCATGTTCACATATCCAATTTTCCAAACTCCTAATTATATCTTCCTAATTAATTTCCACCATTTTCTTCTATAAGATTTTAAATGTGTTTCATATATTCCTCTCCTGCCAATTAGTTGGATTTATTGCTTCTATCACTTAAAGGAAATTAATTAATTTTTTCCATATATCATCCTTTGAAGGTCTTTTTAATAATCTCTCGTTTCCTGTCAAGCAAGATCTAACATGCAATCTTGGGTTTAAAATAGATGAAGATAACCAGATTACAGAATTTTGTGGGACAGAATACTTGCAGGACTTATAAAATTTGGATATTTAAAGTCATAAAACTTCCTTAAAGAATTTCATAGACTATATGTCAGGCATTAAGGGGAACAGAAACTTGGGGATGATGAATTCATAACTATAGGATCTAAATGGTTTTGTCTTATCAATGTCATCTCTTTGCAGTCTGATTATAATTGTAGTCTTTGGATCAGATTACTTCTGGTACAGAAGTGGTCCCAGTGATTGGGAGTTTATGTGCCATATAAAAGCCCAGCCGAAAACACACCATCTGTAAGCCGGGAGAGGGTCATCCCAGATTCTAAATTCATCTTTGCTTTAATCTTGGACTTCTAATTTTTAATAAATAAAATCCTGTTGTTTATAAAGCAACATTTTATAGTATTTTATACTAGTAGCCTTCAGGATATATGCTATATGTAATATGAAACAAAAGTTTTCGTCTCCAAGTTGGCTTTAATCATAATATTTGTGTCTAGCTATAGTAACTTCTATTTTCTGGAACATATGTTTGTACTACTGATTAAGTAAAACCAACAAAGTATATTTCATAAAACAACTAGTGTGTGAAACACAACATTTTTTTGTGTCAAATCTAGAATTTATTCCCCAAGAATCTTTGTCAATACAATTACATAATTACACCCTTAAAATGAGATTGAATAAGAAGATGTGTTTGATTGTTGATGGAAATATACATTGACACAAAGACATTAGACACTGAAACTAAACATCGTTTTTCAGTGTGGTGAAACAATGAATGTATGTACATCTGTCTGAATGATAAATATATATCTTTCTAAACACTTTTCCATGATTTTTTGGGAAGGGGGATGATCTGCAAGTGATGTAAAGGGGGAAAGGAAACAATGGAGTAAGAAGAGTTAAATAGGGAAGATGACGGAAGGACTGAGCAGAGAAGTGAGTGCAGAAAGTGGTAACTCACAGAAAATACCTACAAAAATGCCATATGTAAATTACTATTGTATAGTCTTTCTAAAATACATGTACTTACATATAAAATTATCTTAAAATTTATTACCCGATGTTTTGTGTGTGTGTGTGTGTGTGTGTAAAATGCCTCCCCTAGACACCATATACTCTACATTAATAAAGCTCAGTGCCAGGCATGTATTACCTCTTTCTGAGTTGTCAGTCAGTGGATCTCCTAACCAACACCAAATTAAACCATTATAATTCTCTCTCTCTCTCTCTCTCTCTCTCTCTCCCTCTCTCTCTCTCTCTCTCTCTCTCTGTGTGTGTCTTTCTCTCTCCCTCTCTCTCTCTCCCCTCTCTCTCTCTCTCTGTGTGTGTCTTTCTCTCTCCCTCTCTCTCTCCCTCTCTCTCTCTTTCTCTCTCTCTGTCTCTCTCTCCATCTCTCTCTTTCTCTCTCTTTGCGCGCGCACACACACACACACACACACACACACACACATAGTCATTGGTTCTTAATGATAAATCTATGTTACACATTCCTATCTCAAGGATAAAAGATCATTGAGTAAAGAGGTAAAACTATTGTATAAACAAAGAATAATGGGAGTCTGCAGATAAAATGGTGTTTGTTCAGAATGACATTTTATGTTTATACACATAAACTCATAGTGGCTATGATTGCATTCACAAGAGCTTATGATCAAGCCAGCCAAAATCCCAGCATAGATTAGGAAGTTGGTTATGAAGTTCTAACTCTAGCTAAGCAGCTTTTGGCAATTGATGGATACTAGGGAAGGGAGTGTCAGTTATTTCATGTATGTGGTCCCTGAGAGACCACTCATGTGTCAGTAGATAGTCTTATATATACTTATATACAAGCAGTCTTTCACATAGAAATGAATAGTGTCTATGTTTATGATCATAGCACATAGAAACAATATATCATTATTTAGGCTGAGTAGATAAAAAAATGTAGAATCACATTGTGGGAAATAGAATTATCTAATTAAATGATATGGACTCACTGGATATTCAGAAATGTTATATAAATATTGCTTAAAGAATGAACTGGCATCAAAGGCTACATGTTTTTAAGATTATATACTATAATATTTTAGTGCGCTAAATGGCTGTAAAAAGGTACCTAGACTTGCTGGCTTATAAAACGAATAGAAATTTCTTTCTAGTAGTTCAGGGAGATGGAAAGGTCCAACATCAAACTGCTAACAAATCAGACTCTAAAAAGGACTTATTTCTTGCCACATAAAACATCACTTGGACCACACATGATGGAAGGACCTAGGGATACCTCTGGAGTCTTATTGCTGTGGACAATAAGAGAGCAGAAGACATAAACTAATCCTCAAGACCGCATCTCATGGCATTATTTTGTAATTTATCATTTCAATAAAAAAATTGGTGCTATACAAATTTTCAAAATGAAACATATGACATAAGAAGCAAAAAATTTACGTTTTTTAAAAAAGGAAAACAATCAGGAATAAAATATAGTAAAGCTTGGTGGCACAATATATTGCCAGTTAGTTAATTCTTCTGAAGTCCATAGCCTTACTATCCCACACAAAGCTGGCTAGTGCTCCAGCTCCAGTTCCAAGCATGGTTTGTTTTCCATTTGAGTGGGCCTTAAGTTCAATTAGCTGCTTTGGTTGCCACTGATCTGTGAATGCCACTTCTTGTATCTTTATGAAGATCTTTCCACACTGGTAATTTTCATAATTTCTAGATATTGTGGGAGATTATTATTCCTAATCTCCCTTGGCAGCTTTCACTGCATTTTATAGAACTTTGGAAACTAGATGTCAGAAAAAATTTTAGATCCTGCTCACGTTATCTGGGTCTTGTGTCTTAAGAGTGTGATGTCTTCAGCAATAGGAGTTGACCATTAATCTCAGAGAGACAAGAAAGGGCTGCATCAATCATTTATATTGTTTTTGCAGTCATTTGGACTACTACATTGATCAATCTCTTAAAAAGGTAGGTTTTTCATGTCTGGTACTGGGTTATTATTCTATTTTATTTTTTTAGTCTATGGTTCTTGTGGGGTGCATGTCAACCCAAGTGACTGAATTTCCTTTAATATATATAAAAACATATCATATGATATTGCACACTATACTATATATTATACTATATTTCATTAATTACAAGGAAGTGTGTATGACTAAAGAAATAGTTGAGTAGTTCAGAGATCACAGGGGAGAATGAGTGTTGCACATAAAAACATCTTTAACTTTACTAGAAATGCATGAAATAATTTAATGAATGAGGTCAAATGAGATGCTAAACTAATTCTCTCTTTGGAATTGGTTGACAACAACAAGGCTAAGAGGAACTATATATCAGTTGTACTCTGGTTAATATTCTTTTGTCATTTATTAATATGGGATAAGAATTTGAAACTACTTTATACATAGGCTGTTATTGTTAATAATTAAAAATTATCAATGAGAGTTGCCGAGAAGGATGCATGTGTTACGTGGTGCAAATTAGTGATATCATTTGGAACCAATATTTAGCATATATATATATGCTAAAATATATATATTATATACAATATATAATTATATACATATTGTATATAATATGCATTAATAAATAATATATATTAATAAATTGTGTATATATATCTATATATACAATTTATGATTCTATATATATGTATATACCTATGTCCACACTCATACATATGTAATTAATTCCATAAGCTAGCAGGATATAGAAGTAATAGCACACCAATAGCAGTGAGCTCTAAGGACACATATTATTCAGAAAATAATTAGCTTTGTAAGGAACAAAGTTTCCATGGAGAGATAATTTATTTTAGGACTTGATTCATACAAGGTGGTCCCCATGTACATATTTTTTAGTTTCTGATTATAATACAGTGATCAAAATGATAACTATAGTATTATGTCACAAAGATAGCAACCAAAGATAGCAGACTTTTTAATCTTGTTAGATAATTCAACAAATAAGTAAAATTAGATTAAAATGTAAACTGTAAATGTTTATAGTTTTGTGTGAGTTTTAATAACTCTCTCTTGCAGAAGAACTCCAATTGTTTTTATTTAGACATTACCTTGTAAGTGATAAAGTACAACTCTTCTGCAAATGGTGACTTCATTCAGAAGAGCACAATATATAAACAAGAAAAAGAATATTTTGGGAATGGAGAAGTCTTAATTTTTCAAAGTCAATAACCGATATGTGTGAAGTATGTCAAGATCATCAAACATTTGCAATTTGAAAAGGTTTCCATGTTCCCTAGAGATATGTTAACTACATTAATTGGTATTCTGCACAGTACCAGAAATAGGAAAGAATATAGGTAAAAACTGAGATAATCCTAATAAATGAAAAAACAAATCTACTGCTTCATTGTGATTAAATTAATAATAATAATAAAATAAGATGTTAGAGCATTCTTTGGGTATATGCCCAGGAGTGGTATAGCTGGATCTTCAGGTAGAAATATTACAGTTTTCTAAAGAGCCACCAGATTAATTTCCAAAGTGGTTTTACCCACTTGCAGCCTGACTAGTAATGGAGGAGTGTTCCTCTTTTTCCACATCTTCGCCAGCATCTGCTGTCACCTGAATTTTTGATCTTATACATTCTAATTCATATGAGGTGGAATCTCAGGGTCATTTTGATTTGCATTTCCCTCATGACTAAGGATATTGAACATTACTTTAGGTGCTTCTCAACCATTGGATATTCCTCAGTTGAGAATTCTTAGTTTAGCTCTGTATTTCATTTTTTAATGAGGTCATTTGGTTCTCTGGAGTCTAACTTCTTGAGTTCTTTGTATACACTGGATATTAGCCCTCTATCAGATGCAGGGTTGGTAAAGATCTTTTCCCCATCTCTAGATTGCCATTTTGTCCAATTGACAGTGTTCCTTGCCTTCCAGAACTTTTTCAATTTTGTGAAGTCCCATTTGTCAATTGTTGATCTTAGAACATAAGTCATTGGTGTCCTGTTAGAAAATTTTTTCTTGTGCTGGTATGTTTGAGGCTCTTTCCACTTTCTCTTCTATTAGATTCTATTAGTGTATCTGGTTTTATGTGGAAGTCCTTGATGCACTTGGACTTGAGCCTTGTACAAGGACATAAAAGTAGATCAATTTAAATTTTTATACATGCTGACCACTAGTTCAACCAGCAGTATTTGTTGAAAATGCTGTCCTATTTCCACTGGATGGTTTTGGCTTTTTTTTTTAATAGAAGATCAAGTGACCATAGGTGTGTGGATTTATTTCTGGGTCTTCAATTCTATTACATTGATCTTCTTGCCTATCTCTGTACTAATACCATGTAGTTTTTATTACTATTGCTTTGAAGTAGAGTTTGAGGTCAGGATGATGATTCTTCCAGAAGTTCTTTTATTGTTGAGAATAGTTTTCAATATCCAGGGTTTTCATGAAATTCACAGAAAAATGGATGGAACTAGAAAACATCATCCTGAGTGAAGTAATCCAAACACAAAAGGACACATATGGTATGTACTCCTGATTAGTGGATATTACCCCCAAACCTCAGAATATCTACTGTAAAACCCACAAACCTTATGAAGGTTAAGAAGAAGAAAAATCAAAATGTAGATGCTTATATCTTACATAGAAGGGGGAACAAAATAATCACAGAAGGTAGTGGGAAGGAGGAGAGACCTAGGAAGGAAAGAGGAGTGGACAGAGAAAAAAGGGAGAGAAAGATCAGGTATGGGAAGGGGCAGTGAAGAAGTACAGAAGGCTAGGAAATTGAATAGAAGTATGTAGCAGTGGGGGATGGAAAACTGGGGTAGCAACTAGAAAGTCTCAGATGCCACGGAAGCAAAAGATTCCCTGGAGCCATGGGGATGACACTAGCCTAAATACTGAACAAAGGGGAGACAGAAATGCCCCCCCCCCAGTTGAGATATGGGGCTCCCCATCCATCTAAAAAATTTTAACCCAGAATTGTTTCTGTCTAAATGAAAGGTGAGGACAAAAATTGAAGCAGAGACTGAAGCAAAGTCAATCCAGAGAAGGACTCATCTAGGGATCCTTCCCATGTACAGACACTAAGCCCCTACATTATTATTGATGCCAAGAAGCTCTTACTGCTAGGAACCTGGCATGGCTGTCTCCTGAGAGGTTATGCCAGCAACTAATACTTATACAGAAACAGCCAACCATCTGACTGTGCCCTGGGACCCCAGTGGAAGAGTTAGGGGAAGGACTGAAGGAGTTGAAGGGTATTGCAACCCCATAGGAAGAACAGTATTAACTAACCTGATCACCCTGAGCTCCCAGGAACTAAACCACCAATCAAAGAGTATACAAGGAGGTACCTATGGCTCTAGCTGCAAATGTAGCAGAGGATGGCCTTTTTTGTCATCAATGGGACGGGAGGCCTTTTGTCCTATAGAGGCTTGTTGCCCCAGCAGAGGGTGATCTAGAGTGGTGATGCAGGAGTGTATGATTGGGTGAAGGAGCACCCTTATAGAGGTAAGGGAAGGGTAGATGTGATGGGAGGTTTGTGGAGTAAACTGGGTAGGGGGATATTATATAAAATGAAAATGAATAAAATGATTAATTAAAAGTAAAATAAAGTAGTATGTTAAAACTATAAGAGTATAAGATCTATGTCAACCAATGCTATTTATTTTTATTTCTGGTAAGAGAGCTCCCAACTTAAATGGACTTATATTAATTAGGAGGCAAGGCACACTAGTCTCCAAAATTTCACATATATAAAACAGTGAGATCATTTTCAGATTTCATTTTAAAAATTTCTTCATTTTGTAGTACTGCCTTAATAAAATTGGGCACCTTGTTAGCTAGAGTTTCATTGTTGTGAAGACACATCATGACCAAAGAAATTCTTATAAAAAACAAACATTTAATTAGGGCTGGTTTAGTTTCAGAGATTTAATTCATCATCATGGTCAGAAGCATGGCAACTTGAAGGCAGGTGTGGTGCTAGAGAAAAAACTTAGAGTTCTCTATCTTGATCTGAGTACATCAAAAGGAGAGTATCTTTCTCAAGCCATCTGAAGAAGACTGGCTTCCACAATGGGTGGAGTTTGAGAGCAGAGAACTCAGAGACCATCTATATAGTTATATACTTCTTCCAATAAGGACACACCTCCTCCAACAAGGCCACACCTCCTAAGAGTGCCACTTCCCATGGGTCAAGCATATTCAAACCGCCATAGGACACAAAGATAACAGGAAGCAAAGGAAATGTGTTTTAATGGAGGGAACTGTTTTTTAGGTCAGGTTAGAATAAATATAAAAATAAATGGAAATATCTGAGAACGTGGACTTTCTACCTTTCCTGGTACCCAGGAAAACTAATTAAAATTAACCTTGTAAAATAATACAATCTTTTCAACATTCATGTAAAGCCAATACAAGTATTTGCATAATTTAATATATGTGACTTTAAAAATAAAATATTAAACACTCCATAAATTTTATATGTTGTTTTGGTCAACATATTAGCCATAATTCTTTAAAATATCTAGTGTAAAAGTAATATTTATAATATTCTTAAATTAGACTGAACTTTATATACTTCAGAATTATCTAAATATTAATATACATTTTAACTCTACTAAATTTTGTCTTTTGATTATTTTATGCAATTTATTTTCTCACTTTCATGAATAAGATAATTTGTATCCTTTTTAGACACAAAGACTATAATCTTTGCAAAAACCCAGTATTTAATTTACCCACAATATGACAGGAGTTCTTTCTTTAGTTGCAGCTCCATTGTTCTTTTATTCATAGTTATTATAACATCTTCCCTTTATCTTCCTTTCTGAAATGAACTCTACAGGTAAATGAAAATTTAATTTTTCTCAGTACACTGTAATCATGTCAATAACTTGTTAAAAGAAGTTTCACTGCTTTTTCATTGTCGGTGAAGTTTAATTTCACAGTCAAACATTTACGGATCCTCACTAAAAAATCTGTATTTATGATTGAAATTTCTTGTGTGCATTTTTAGACATAGTATGCTGAAAAAGTAGTGTTCTAATGGATCTGAGTTAGGTCATCTGCATGTATGTTATGGCTGTGTAGCTTGGCATTCTTGTGGAACTTCTAACAGTGGGAGTGTGGCTTGACTCTGACTCTTCTGTCTGCTCTTAGGACCCTTTTCCCATTACTGAGCAGCCTCACTCAGCCTTGGTATGACTGTTAGTGCCTAGTCGTATTGTAACTCCTTAGGCAGTGTTCAGTTGATATCTGCTGCGAACCTGCTCTTTTCTGAATAGAGTGAATGGGAGTATATAAAGGAAAGAGGATATGGAAAACAGGGACTGGGAGAGGTGGAAGGAAGGGAAACTGTAGTTGGAATGTAATGTATGAGAGAATAGGAAAAAGAAGTAGACTTCTAACCTTCAACATTACAGCTTTATTTCTTTGATTCTCCCAACAAATTGGGTGTAGTGTCACATATTCAATGCTAACCTATTTTATAAGTCTTTCTTCTCTCGAATCCAATGTTAGTATCCTGGTATTTTCTTTCAAGACAGACATATCCAAACATTTTATTTTTTGATAAAGTGTATAATCCCCTATATATTAAGATGATCTTTTGAACAAATATCTATTATTTGTGAATCAGTTCCTCAAAAGATCATAAATCTAGAAGAGACCAGACTGGGAGAGGTGTTTCTAGATTGATATTCTGATATACAATTTTTGTAATCTTTATATTGCTCAAAAATAGTATAGGCTTATTTAGATATACATTGGTCATTCTAATTACTAGTATTTAAACTAAGTTCACAAAAGTATCAAGGACTATAATTTATGTCTCATATATGTGAAATCCAAAAATATTATACCACTCTGTTCATCTAAAATTATTTTGAAACTCGTACAACTGTCATTTTATGATTACAAAATCTAATGCATATATATCCTAAGATACCCCAGGATGAATGTCTTTTTTTTTTTAATTATCGTTAATCTCTTTTTACAGTCCATTCATTATTCCTGGCCTGGCCCACTCCCCTACAATTCCTTATCCCATTCCCCTGCCCCTCTCTTCAAGAGGATGGACAGAAGTTGGTGACCCCTGTGGTTGAATTATGGAAAAGCTGGAAGAAGCTGAAGAGGAGGCTTACACTATAGGAAGACCAGCAGTCTCAAATAACCTGGACCCTGGGATCTCTCAAATACTGAGCCACCAACTACGCAGCATACACCAGCTGATGTGAGACCCCTAACATATATATGGCAGAGAACTGCCTGGTTTGACCTTAGTGAGAGAAGATGCACCTAACACTTGAGAGACTTAGATCCCCAGGAAGTGGGGAGTTCAGGTGGGACTGGAGGGTGAGGACATCCTCTTAGAGACAGGGGACAGGGAGGAGATGTGAGATGTGGAACAGTTGGAACATAGACCAGAAAGGGGATAAAGTCTGGACTAAAGAATTAAATAAATAAATAAATAAATAAATAAATAAATACTAGCCCTTTTTGTACTGACAATACTTTTATTCCTGCCCATCCTGTTAATGCTTGTCTTTAACAACATCAACATGTTGACAGCCAAAGTACATGGCTTGAAACTGAAAATGGACCTCCAGACAGAGTTATTAAATTAACAGGCTGGCAAGCCAAGGAATGATAAGATCCTGCACTTAGACTTACCAATCTAAGACAGAAATGCATTGCTTTTGATAATGCATATTCCATGATGGGTAAGAAGGCATTCTTGGCAGAATGACCTAAGACAGACTCAGTCTTGTTTATGAAATAAAAAAGGGGGAGAGGACGAAACTTTTGGGGCTGCTTGGCAAGAATCTGACGTGGACCAAGGACAAGAAAATAGGCTGCTTAGCAGGAATATGACATTGGCTAAGGACAAAGAAGTGGGCTTCAGACAGGAATCTTATATTAGACTAGAACAAAGAAGTAATTTCAGGCAGGAATCTAAAGCTTAGGCTAGAACAAGGACATAGGTTTCAGACATGAAAATGACTTTGGGCTATTACAGGGAATTTGGTTCAGATATTTTGGTCATCCTGATAAGCCCTTAGAAACAGAGATCACAGGAGTGTTCACAGAATTTTGTTTATTGCCTTGTTATTCTTTGACTATTTGTGTTTACTGTCTTGCTTGTTCCTTAACTATTTGCATCTATTGTATTGCTAGTTCCTCAACCTAGAACTGACCTTAATACTTGTATGTAATTAAAATGGTATAAAAGCAAAAGAAGGAGTGGGATGAATGAGGGTTTGAGGGAGGGGAAATGGGGAGAAGGGATGACATCTGAAATTCAAATAAATAAAATATCCAATACAAAATAAAAAAAAAATATATTTTTAAAAATGCAAAAAAAATAAATGAAAGCTTGCAAATACTGATTTTCCTTTCAGTGAAGGAGTCAGCAGTGGCAGCAATATCGATTTTCTTTTCATCTCCAGTTATAGTTGTTGAACCATGGGTAGATGATTTCTGAGGGATATTAGCACCAAGATCCCATTTCTAGATGAACAACTATGGATTGTAGTGTCTGCTAAGAGAGGCAGAAGCAGTTTCTTCCAGGGATGAGATTCACATAAACTGTCTAATCCATAGACACTTGTGTATATTGAAATAAACAAATTAGACTGGTATGTATTGTGTAGTGTGTGTGGTGTGGTGTGTGTGTGTGTGTGTGTTTAAGCAATGATATTAAGACGACATCATAAATTTGAGAGGACGATGAGCATATATAAGCAGAGCTAGATGGTAGAGGAAGGATCAAATGGGATAGAGATGATCATATATTAAGTTCCCAAAAAATAAAATAAAAATTTTAAAATATTATGAGAAGGTATCTGTACTTCCTGATTTATATTTGCTATGAATAATTTTCAGTATTTTGAAATTGTATCTTTTTGTATGAAGAATCATCATTTAAAATGACACAATTAATTTAAAATTATGATATTTGTAGAAGTTGCAAAGATGATGAAAGAGGATATGTGTCACTTCTATAGTCAGAGATAATTATAATATTATTGTTCCACAAAGACTTTTATATGCAGAATTTCTACAAGCACAGCTACTCTCACACTTGATATTTGAGATAAAGTACAGTAAAGATTAAAGTTTATGAGCTAAAAATATTTTTAAAAAGCCCCCAGAGAGGTGGAGATACCTATAAGTACTGAATTAATTGAAAGCCAATAAAACCAACTACTATACACTGCAAAAGGAAAAGTATACACTTCTATCTTTTATAAATATAATATCCTTCATGAAATCATGATCAAACAGAATTATCAAAAGGATAATATCTCTATAACCCAAAGGAATTGTTAGACAGCTAAGTTGGTGATAAAATTCATCTCTCTCTCTCTCTCTCTCTCTGTATATATATTTAATATTATATATATAATAAACTATGGATTTAGTTTCTATAGAGAGCAAAGCGTTTCTTCAGGATAATTCACATAAACTATCTAATCCATAGACACTTGTGTATATTGAACAAACAAATAGACTGTATGTATGTGTTGTGTGTTGTGTGTGTATACACACACATCACTTCTTCAGTAAGGTGAAATAAAACACATCTTGCCAATCAATATGAAAATGCACTTGATGAAGGATAGAATAAGATATAAGATACTCAATAAATGTAACAATAGAGTGCAACTTCTTTTACATTCTGAGAAACTTCTACTATGAACATTGTACTAATAGTAAGGAATTATCAGTTTCCTCTTAAGATTAAGGATCCTACTGCTGTTTATGTAAAATATACTATAGAATGACCAGAGTTACAGGAATGGTATAAAAGTGCTCACCTGATTAATATGGAGAATTAATTTAACTCTGAAATTAATGCTAGAAACTGATATGATCACTGAATTCTTAGAAATGAAGTTATCTTCCATCAGGTCTATGATTTTAGTGCTGCTGTACATGTTTACTAGAATTTCATTTATAATCTGGTGAATATGTGATTGGTGATTACGTTTTCACATTTGCAGAAGGAATTTAAAGATAAACAAGAGTAGGGGGCTATATCGGAGCATATGATAATGTATTCTGGAAATTTCATGAGATTAATTTATAGCTAACAATATATAGTTTAATTGCTACATATAAAGATGTCCAGATATTTGTTTATACTAACTTGCACGTTTCTGGAAACATGCACTTCCTTGCTGTGGAGTAAGAACTATCCTGGAGGTGATGAGGTTACCAACAGCAATTAGTATACTTAGCTTCAGGATTTTCAACTCTACAATCAGGTCCCCTTAGAGAAGCTGATTGTTTTAAAACCATGGCAGAGAAGATAGAGTGAAGACTGAAGGAGTTGAGAGGATTCGTGACACCATGAGGAAAGCAACAATATTAACCAACCAGAGCACCCAGGGTCTAAACCACCAGCTGGGAGCGCTTAGGGAGGGACCCATGGCTCCAGCTATATATGCAAGGGAGCTATATATAAGTGGGAGAAGAGATCCTTGGTCCCATGAAGGCTGGACATCGTGGGGGGTGGTATTCGAGGGTGGGGAGGTGAGGTACAGGGAGGTTGGGTGAGGGTACACCATCATAGAGGCAGGAGGAGGGGGGGAAGGGATAGGGAGTTCCTGGGAGGGAAGGGGGAAAAGGGGGTAAGGGGAAAACATCTGAAATGTAAATAAAATTTCCAATAAAAAATATTAAAAAAAATAAAACCATGGCAGAGAATATCCAAGGATCTTCATTTATAACAGCCAACAGGGTCTGGAAGATAGCTGTTAGAACCTCCAATAAACACATGATTGCCCCAGGCTGAAACTATTTGAAAAGTCAGGTAAACCAGTATTAAATCATGAAATATCTATGGTTCCAAATGTATGTAGCCAAATTATTTATTAAATAATAAGACAGAAAATAAAATTTCTCCTGCAAAACAATTTCAAATCAAATAGATACACTGTTCTCAAACAAAGGGAATTTAAGTCAAAACATCTTAGTTGTAGGTTGCACATATTGATTTCATTTCAAAAAGTATAGCGTAAGTTAAAGGAAAAAAGAAAAAAGGCAACTTAGATTGGTATGTAGTCTATTCTTTTACCTTCAGATAAACTACTAATGTTTTGTTTTCTTTCTCTCCTGGTAAATGCAGAATGTATCATTAAACAATGTTCTTCTGTTTTGTATTCTAACAGAAGTATGTCTTTGAACTATCTTTGACCTGTTTGTTCTTTTTTTATTTCAATGTTCACTAATTTAAATATATTTCCCATCATTATGTAGCTTTGAGTTTAATGGCTCACTTTTGCTCTGTTTTTCTATATTGTATAAACATTCAAAAAATATTGCTGAAATTATTTCTGAAAGGAGTACTGTAGTTTCAAGAACGCTTTTACCTTTTGAACTTGCTTTCCTGGGACCGTTTCTGCTTATTATCCATTAATAAAAATCAATTTCTTCAAGCTCATTTCTTTAATAAAGTACTTTCCTTTCTGTTTTTATACTTACAAAATACTCTTGTACTTGTGTTTCTCTGTCTTCCTCAGAAATGCCTTACGTGTTCATCAATATTTGCTTATATATACAACTCTGTCTATAAGGTATGCCTTTATACTTTCTGATTCAAAGGTAATCAGACTAATCAGTCAGATTCTAAATAGCTTTTGTTGTGCTAACTTGCCTAAAATATAGAGATTCTATTAAGAGGTTAACTCAAAAGCAAGGAAATAACTTTCTGTATTTTTTTTTGTTGTTGTTGTTGTTTTGGGTTTTTTTTTTTTTTGTTTGTTTTTTCGAGACAGGGTTTTTCTGTGTAGCTCTGGCTGTCCTTGAACTCACTCTGTAGACCAGGCTGGCCTCGAACTCAGAAATCCACCTGTCTCTGCCTCCCAAGTGCTGGGATTAAAGGCGTGTGCCACACCGCCCGGCAACTTTCTGTATTTGAAGACTGTTCCTCCTGATATATAGAGGATATATAGATATTTATGTATAACCATCAGTTTTTTAAAAAATTTACTTTTATATTTTTACAGTCAAATTGCTACCCCACCCCTGGTGCACCCTATCACAGTTCTTCATCCCATTCTTCCTTCCCCTGTCTCGAAAAGGATGTCTTCTACCCCACTCCTCCTCATTAGGTCTCCCCACTCTCTGGGATCACAAGTCTTTCCAGGGTTAAGTTCATCTTGTCTCACTGAGGCCAGACTGGGTATTCCTCTGCTATATATATGTTGGGGCCCTCAGATGGCTCAATGTCTGAGAGATCTCAGGAGTTTGGGTTAGTTGAAACTGCTGGTCTTTCTATAGGGTCACCCTCCTAATCAGCTTCTTCCAGCTTTTCCATAATTCAGACACAGGGGTCCCGGACTTCAGTCCATTAGTTGGGTGTATCTACATCTGTCTCAGTCAACTGCTTGTTGGGCCTCTGGGAGGACAGCCAAGCTAGGCTACAATGGACTTGAAAACATACATCATGGAACAAATGATTGACATTGGTGGACTTTTTCAAACTAAGAACCTGTGGTGTGGAAAACATAATGTTAAGAGAATTAGAATGCAGATCATAGATTGGTAGATTACATTAGTAAATGATATAGCTAAAAGAAGATTTTATTATATACAAACGGTCCTTTAAATTGAGGGTAAAAAAGTGAACCATGGTAAAAAGCTATTCACCACTTCAATAAAGAAGATAAACAGATGACGAAATACACCTGAGAAGCCCCATTTTCAATCATCAGGAAAGTCACCAAGGAAACTGTGAGAAGTCTAGTTATCTGCAGTTATTACAAGAGTCAAAATCCAGAACCTTGACTCATTCACTACATGCAGACAAAGATGAGGAACAGCAAAAATAAATAGATGAGATATAAAATTATACAGACACTTTGGAAGACAGTTTTTTAGTTTCTCAGAAATTACAATGAAGCCTTACCAAATGACTTGTCAATCACAATCCTTGAAAATTTGTTAAGAACTTACATCCACATAAAACATCCTGCTCATGGCTATATATACTATCGTCAATGTTACAATTCCTCCAGTCCACACTGCTTTTGATGCATCCTACAGTATCTAAATGTGATGTTCACGTTTTACTTCATCCAAGATATTTTAACTACTTTTTAATGATTTTTCACAAGTCATATGTTCAAGCTGTGTGATTTCATCCCCAAGTATGTGGAGTCTTCCAGATCTCCAACTATAGTTGATTCTTTCATTTCATTGGGTTTTAAGAACATAACTTTACATGGTGTTTACTTTTTAATATGCATTGAACTGTGTTTTATGCTCCAGAAAATAACACATTATCACACATATTTGGTGTAAACTTTAAGACAGTGAATATTTTTTGTACTGTTGCAGAGGGCTTTTCCATCTTCATACAGAAGATAAGAGTCATGGCTTTAGTGAGTGCGTTCCAGTGCACTGTATTTCATACATGCCTCACAGGGGGTCATTTCATTAAATTCTTTTCTTTTTAAATCCCCCACTGACCAACTTTTATTTTTCTATTTCAGATCAAATGGGTGCCTTTAAGATCGTGAACTGATATAGCTATTGTTTCAAAAAATAACATAATTTTGAAATGTGAAACCTCAATTTATAGAAAGGTATTGTACGAGATATATGAATTGGACAACGTTAAGTGGGGTTATATGTTACAAGATTGAGTGAAGTATTTAAAAGTTTCTTCATCTGTAACCACTGACTAAATGAGAATCACTTGAAATTTCTATTATAGAAGTATCTAGAACATATTCTAAAGCAAATGTTCTCAAAATTTTTACATTATATTACTGTTTTATATGTAGCATATATGTATAATAAAATTAAGGTAAACACTTTCCTTAGTTTAAGGAAGCAGAGTAAATAATGAGAAAAGATGCACTTAAAATTGAATACCCTATTATATTAATTATAAAAACATTATTTAAATTACCTATATCTCAGCAAAACTATTTTAACAGTGAATGAAACTTAAAAGACATAGATATACTGATGCTGCAGTGGACGTTGAGGGGTTTCCATATTCTTTCTGTTAAATGAATGTTCTTCATCATCAAAAACAGACATAGGTTGTTAAGAATTTTCCATTTGCATAATATCAGATACTGAATGTATATTGTTTTAAAGGACCATTATTTACTTGATAATTTATGCATGTCATTTGACTACAGATTTTTATCATGCCAAAGTCTATTAGAGTATTTACAGTGAATTATTAAGTCCTTAATATATATGACTTACAAATGAACCATTACTGTCTGATAGGTCAACACAGGCGATGTGCATAGGCGATGTGATCTTGGATAAACTCACTTATTGCTATTCCCAGATAAAAATAGATAATCTGAATTTTCAACTTACTATAAAATTATATATAAATGAGGTACATGCTTACATTACTAAATGAAATTTCATAACATGTTTTAAATATTTTGTATGTGCTATATATTTATTTATTTATTTATTTTTTATTGGAAATTTTATTTACATTTCAGATGTTTTCCCCTTACCCCCTCTTCCCCCTCCCTCCAGGAACTCCATATCCCTTCCCCCACTCCTCTTGCCTCTATGATGGTGTATCCCCACCCACCCTCCCCAGTACCTCACCTCCCCACCCTCGAATACCTCCCCCCCCCTATGTCCAGCCTTCATGGGACCAAGGATCTCTTCTCCCACTTATATATAGCTCCCTTGCATATATAGCTGGAGCCATGGGACCCTCCCTAAGCACTCCCAGGCTGGTGGTTTAGACCCTGGGTGCTCTGGTTGGTTGATGTTGTTGCTTTCCTCATGGTGTCACGAATCCTCTCAACTCCTTCAGTCTTCACTCTGTCTTCTCTGTTGGGAACCCCATGATCAGTTTAATGGTTTGCTGTGAGTATCTGCCTCTGAATATGTCAGACTCTTGCAGACCTCTAAGGAGACAGCTATATCAGGCTCCTGTCAGCATGTACTTCCTGACATCCACATCAACGTCTACCTTTGGTGACTGCGGTATGTGCTCTATTTGATGGTATTTTTCCATTGTAGCTAGGAGAATGATTTAGATTTATAGGCTATGTGATTCTTCTCAAGGATAATAGGACAAGACTGAAGAAATTGACTCAAAATATCATTTATATTTAAGACTATGGGGATAGCATCAAACCTAGTTAAAGAACATTACAAGATTATGAAAGGAACTAAAGAATCCTGAGACCAGAGACTCTGTCTGTATTCTGAGCTCTGTTTTTATCCTGATTTGTTTAATTTATTTTATTGATTGTTACTATTGTCTTTATACTAATTTTAATATGTGATTTCTAATGAAAATCCTCCAGTTAACCAAAGTTCTCAAAAATTAGTGCTTTTGAAATATTAATTCCAAATTCAAATGAAATATTAATAAGTAAAACAAATATAAGTATGCTTACATTTTCAAAACCTATAAGTAAAAGTCTCAACCCCAGAGGCATCCCTAGTTAAATGACTGAGAGAAGACACTAAAGCAACTGTATAGTTTCCCATATTTAAAAAAAAAAAAGTTTGCTAATTAAAATGGAAGTTGACATTTCATTGTAAAGTAAAATTATATTGTAAATTTTATGATTTAAATATGATTTTATTACTTTTATAACATATTTAGAGTTAGAATATTGATAGATATATAATGATTGATAGATGACAAAAATAAAAACTGAAAGAGATATTAGAGATTTGAAATATTTAACCATGTTCATTTTGGTGAAATTGATTAAATTATAAAATGTGATAATAGAAAAAATATCATCTGTTTGATTGACCAGTAAGTAGAGGGTATAGGATTATAAAATGGACTTGAAGATTTAGTCAATAATAATTATGTGCATGGTGTGGATTTAGAAAACATACTGTATACAGCAAGTGAACGTGAAGAAATTGGCCCCTTTATAGACAAGGGTGAAACAATAAAGGGGCTTTGGGAATAAAAATCATTTCCTTTTCTCAGTCCAACAATTGGATATGAAAATCAAAGTTCTGGCAAAATATATCAGTTGAGGAAAGTTGACAGAGGAGAGTAGCGAGAACTGTTGGAAGAAAGGAGAAGAAATTAGGGGGAGAAGAAAAGAAGAGGAGAGAGGAAGGCAGAGTTTAAAAGTAGACAATGTGGGTGAGAAGAGAACACACGTGTGGAGGGACTGACAGAGTAGAGGACATAAGAGCCACTGGAGTGAAGCTTGTTTTTCAGAATAATTACGAACTTTGAAGGTAGTTCAGGAAATATGTAGAAATGGTACTTGCTAAACATCTAAAGGAATTATCTCACTAAAGAAATCATAAAGATGTCCAAAACCACCAGCTTCTGAGACCCTCGTTCTTAGTCTTCTATGACCAGTGGGATTCAAGTGCAGTGAATAAACCAAGCTGATGTACTTAGCATATTTAATTCAGTTAACACCAAAAGAATGATTCAGAGCCCTCCAGGGTGTAACAAGAATTCACAGTAAACAATGGTCTCACGGTGAGACATATTAATGTTACTTATTTTAATTTTTACCATCTAGTAGTTTTTGTTAAGAAGTTGAACTTACTTGAATAAACTAATATTTTTCTTATGAATCTAAATAAAAACAAATTTCAAACTCAATCAGCAGTATACATTATTCTCATTTATTGTTTGTACTACCAGTAAGCAGTATTATCTACCTCAAAGCATATAATTTACCCTATTTCACTTAATATAAAGGCATTGATACATAAATAAATATTAAGTATGAACATATCCACACTTATACATACATCAATAAAGAAACAGTTGCATATGCACATTGAAAATCGTAACCTATATAGACATATATATTTAAGAAAATTTGTTGTTTTTGTATAAAGCAGCACAGTTTATTTTTGTTAACTTCTGGTATTTTTGACTAAGTATCAGTAATAAATATTTCTGCTAATACGACTTTTAAGCTACTACAAAGGTAAAAATGACATTTCCTAATGAAGTGGGAATTACTAAATTCTTATATAGTTGCCGTTGCATATTCTGTTGAATACTTATACTGATATTAACAAAAAAAAAGTAGTGCTATAAGCAACACGTAAATAAAGGCATTCATAAATCATGTACCTTTATTGGTTATTCAATTATGTATTAAATTGATATTTGACCTGATATGTATAATTGGAAAAGGTTCTAAGTATGCCATACAATGACACAGGAATCAAATCACATACAGAAAATTAGACTATCCAAACTCAGATGCTACTTAAAGATCATTTAAAAAGAGAATTAAAGCTGTTTTGTTTTCCCTTTTTGTCTTCATTAGTAACATTAGATAAAAATATTGCATCTTACCTTTAAACACATCCCATTTTGAAATAAATTCATCTTGTTAAGTATCACGCAAAGTGCGATTGAGGAAGAACAATTTCATTTGTTTGGGAAGATGCCAAAGTAGAGAGCTGATTGTAGAGCATTTTTAAAGACTACAATTAGAAAACCAAACTATGAATGTAGAGAATTAAGAAAGGATCATTTATAGATGATGTCTGATTTTATGAATGGTTTCATAATTCACAAGCAAAACTTTTTATTTCCAGTGCTCACCAAAGAATTACCAGAAGGTAAATTATTGGGTTATTTTATTTTAATGAGTATATTGCAGTGTAAGCCATTCAAGCATCAGATAATTTAGAAGAATTTTAATAGCCAACTGCTGTTTGAAACCAACAATTTAATTTTTCATTGAAGAATCTAATGTTTTATCCAATACATATCAAATGTACCTACTGTGTAGAATAGTACTTTAAAATTATTAATGTAGTTATACAAACACTTCCTGAAGTTCAGGAGAGTGGCTCTAAAAGACTGAACATTTAAATAGGTTACAAAAGATAAACTATTTAGCATTTTAAAGTATTAAAGTAGAAAGTATCAATTGTAAATCTTACTAATTCCAAAATAGCAGTGACAAAATATTTTCTCCTCCAATGAACAAAACATAATTAATAATCTTATTTGCTATGAAATAGTTTATATAATAAAATTATAATAGTAGTCAATTTTTAATTTAGCTTTTTATCCCTACATGTCTCTGTGGTGCCATTGCTGAAAACTATATAGAGCAAGACTTCGATTTCTTACAAAGAGGTAGCGTTAATCACACCTCATAACAATTGTATAATTCCAATTTGTCTTGTAATTTAAAAATCTTCATAAAGTACATGCATTTATACGAGAGTTAAAATTAGTTACATTAAAAGGGATAGCAATGCTATTACTAAGTTCTACAGACTAACATTCAAAGCCACGTGGCAAGAATGCAGCACCACATTTGCAGATATTGGCTTATGAGGGGGCATAAACTCCCAAGCACTACAAGATACTCACCATGATCTTGTTTACCCACAAGAAACTAGCATGAGGACTCTATTTACTGAAGATATCACATACTTTGGACATAGAATTTGGATAAGTCAGGCTTGGGCTCTTCTGGAAGCTTTGTCATACTGTGTAGCTTTTATAGTTTGAAGATACTATGAAGGTTATTTGTTTAAAAATTATTCAGTAGTAACCAAATGCTAATATTGGCCTGTAAGATTGGAGCAATAGTGAGAGAAGTATCATGGGACTAATCAATTACTTTGTCTTTGGATTTAACACTCTCTCCAAAGATGAAATATCTATGTGACAGAATTATTTGACCAAAATACTTCTGGGTTTGCGGGTCATAAACTCTAGAGGAGAACCTACTAATATTCCGCTAAAAAGACAGCATTTGTTTTTTTCAAGAAACATCCATTTTACTGTTTAGAAGGCATTTTCCAGATACTTATTTGGTCCTGAAGAAAGCTAATTCAAATGTGCTTAAGAATCAAATATAAACCAGACATGATAGTGTATACCTGTTACCCCAGTACTCCAGACTGAGGAAGGGAAGTTATGATTTTGTGATTAGGTAGGCTACATAAGCAGACTCTGGCTTCCTACTCCCCACTCAACAATATTCAACAAACATTATGAAAGTGATGGAGAAAAGAACTGAAAGTATTGTGGAAAAATACTGTGAGTGCACTTGTATCTTTGTGTGTTTCTTGGTTGAAGGTGGAAGATAACAAAAATGCCAACAATATTTAAACTTCATGATAAATAAAGGATATTCATTAGTATCTTTCAAGCAGAAAAGAAAATATTCATAGTTCATTCAATGGACAAAGGATAATCTTTCAATAAATAATGCTGTTCCAAGTTAAAAAACTCATACGAAACCTTAAAACAAGGCATATTCTTAACTCAGATTTGACACTTTTTGCAGAAGTTAGCTGTAGATAAGAGATAGAAATGTAAAATTTGAAGCCATAAACTAGAAAATAACAATATAAAACCCATGTGCCCTTTAGTTTTAAGTTGATGTTTTAGATATAGCATCTGAATCAGCACAACACTAAGAGAAACACAGTTTGGACCCAATTAAAACTTTTTTAAAAGTCCCAACAGTGTGAAAGACATGCTTAGATGTTGAAAATAACATGTGCCAATTGGGCTGAAAATACTTGTAAACTACATATTTGATAAAGAACTGATATTCAAAGACAAAAACTAATCTTCAATATAATAAAAGGAAACAAACTCAAACAGGCAAAAAATTGAGAAAAGAGATGCTTAAATGGAAAATAAGCATATTGTACTAAGTTAAAAATATATTGATGTGCTACTGCACATCTTTTAACATGGCCATAATCTAATTAATGACACTTCAAATATTGTCAGAGTTATAGGACACTGTGAAATTGAACTTAAGGCTGATGGAATTGGTAAGTGGTATAGAACTCCTTATAAATGTTTGATAGTTTTCCTCTAAAGTAAACAATATCTTACCATAAAATAGTGAAATATTTCCCTTTGATATTTATTAAATTGTGTACATATATGTTAATGGCATCTCAACTAACGTTTTTTAAATTGGAAGCTGATAAAATTTTCTTCAGTACTTGAATACTAAACTGTGTTTGTTGCAGCAGAGATGGCTCATCCAGTAAAGGCCAGCCTCACAACCACAGGTATTCATGACATAGTACTAAACTCAGTCTTAATGATTGATCATTATACCCATAGATAAATCATCTCACAACCTTCATCAGTGAAACTTCTATTAGCAGTAGACGCCAATTAACAGAGAAAACCACAACTGATCAAGGAGCAGAGTTAAGAGACTGTGGATGCTCATACCTAACTGGAACCATGTACATAGAACTCTCCTTTCAAGGTTCAGGGATCATTACAGAAAACTGGGTGGAAAGTTTGCAAGAATCAGAGACAATGGGTTCCTTCAAGGAATGTGTTTTCTGGACACAACAGGACAGTAGATAACTTCAGTGAGATAACCTGAACACGAGAGTTAGAATTAAAAGTGTTCTACATGTCTTCTCAGTCTCATTGGGAGAAGCAGTGTCTTTCTCCTGGGGCTTTCATGAAAATGGGGAGGGTAAGCAAGAGCATGAAAGTCCTTGACTCTTCATAACTTGTGTTAGCCCTTTTGACACATGGGATGTCTATGTCTTCATTCAGAAACATTGCAAGCATTTCACCTTGATTCACTTCATGTTCCAGTTGCATGGAACTTTGGTCTGATGTTAAATGCAAGTTTAAGGTTTTCTAAATACTATAGCAACCTAATTGCTGAGCTTGGTTTGTCTCATTACCCATACTTTACCTTTGTTGTGGTTTTATACCTTATGCCATTTTCTCTGCAGTCTCATTTTATTTTAGTTTTGCATGGTAGTCTTGGATCATGTCCCCTTGCATTTCAGAGTACTACTGGTGGTTTCATTGCTCAAATGTACTGAACTGGAATGTTAAATGTAAGGTGATGTTAAGATTGTTCTGCCTGTATTCTAAAAAATCACAAAGGGGAAACTGTTATCCAAGTTTTGTTCTCTTGACAGAAACAGAAAAGTTACATCTCATGAAGCTGTTTTCAGTGTCCTGCTACTAAATCAAATAATCTGACCAAGACAAAAGTTAATGTGAGGTGAATATTTTATCCCTGCTTTAAGTAATGACTAGAATAGAGAAGAAAATTTATGTCATGGATAAATGAAGCAGTCTACATGCTGAATGCGGCTTATAAATGCCTTTGCCTTTTTCATGTCTTTGGCAGTCTACATTATTTACAATTATATCTCAGAACAAATTGAAATGATTATCAAATTAGCTAAATTGTTAATGTCATAGACTTAATTATCATCAATTTTCAATATACAATTTCAATCTCTACATAAAAGAAAATCAGAAAAGGATTGATGATTTTTTTTATGCAAAGATAGGACAAATTTTAGCAAACACTAAATCTAATTAGATGATAAATATGTAGTACATAACAGTATGTCCATTTCAGGTTGATATGGATAACAATATTGTTTGGCTACTCAGTTCCTCAACCGTGTACTATTTTGTGCTGTTGTGTTTGAAGTGTAGAACTGTTGGTATTTATTGTCAATTCTCTAATATATCAGTATGAGTGTTTTATTATTCACATTTGCTTGTTAGTTTTTACTAACAAGTACACAGAGCCTCATTAAGGCTATTCTCTACTCACTCAGTGATGTTCTGCCTAGAGTTTCATGACCAGAGAAAAATATATGCTGTAACTGCATTCTTTGTACATTTTTTGCAAATAATTATTAGTAATATGAGTTAGTTGGATGTTGTAATCATTCTGAAGTTAATCTATGCTCAGGTGGTTAGATTCCTTGCATGAGTGTTTTTCTTTTAAACTTGTGTGACTATGATAGGTGTCTTAGCCCATTATTGTTCCTAAAACAAGATACTTGAGCCTAGGTCCCTAACAATTGAGACTTTTATTTTCTCACACTTCTGCATGTTAGGAAATCCAACTTCAAGATGACAATAGTTCAGCTATCTGATGAGATCTGATTTTTATTTACAAGATAATGCCTGTGGAGATTATCCTCATAATATTGTGTGATTCCACAGTTGGAATGAGAAGGATTGTGGAGTTGAAGTCCACATAAAGGTTCTTCTATCGGTTAATCCTACTCTTGGTAAAGGAGGCTCCATGTCCTGATCAGTGTTTTAATGTTCTACTTCTCATTCCTATAAAATTGAACATTAAATTTTAACAACTGATTTATACAAAGTACACAACCCAGTTATAGTAGTATGCCAGCCATTGCGTTGCATCAATATATTATTAAAGTATATTATAAGAGTGGACTTAATTCTATTTTATAAATTAAAATCTTTGCTTTTAAATATTGATTCATATATATTAACAAAACATCACAGAGATGAACACGGTGCACATAGACACATACACACAAAAATACATACAAGGTCTTTTAAAACTTAAGGCAATTATAACACTTTTAAAATATCATTAAACATTTTCTATTTCATCAGATATTTAGATGTAACCACTTATTAAAGAAATAAAATAGTAGTCTTGAAAAATGCATCATGTCATCTTTCCCATAATATTATTAGATTATAGTTCTCTATCCTTTTGCATCAGGATACGACTTAATGACTGCAGAGATTATGTGGCCAGCTGAAATTTTCAACTTCTATTCTTATAAGTCAAGATGGAGGTTGTAATCATTTTTATAACAGTAGATAGAGTACACAGTCATTCATTTCTGACTATTGAGGCAAAATAAAAGCTTACCAAATGTGGTTGGTACATGATAAAAAGTTTATTTTCTAATGCTAGTGTGGAATAAATTTGTCCTGTTATCACTGGCTTGGATATTGATCAGTGTGTTTCATAAAATGAAATAACATTATTTTTTTCCTCCAATCACTATGTTATGAACCTTTTGTACTAATATCTACGAACTCATGTGGTCATTTGATTATCAATAATACAACATGATTGATACCACACTTTTATTGTCAAACAGAAATACAACAGGGCAAGCTTTTTGAATAATGGCAACTTTCATTATTTTTTCATTATAGAGGTGAGCTGAAATGATGCTTCTTATAGTGCAAAGGATTATAAGTCTCATTTTGCATAATTGTGCAAAAATTAACATAAGTTGAACACAAGAAACATCTGAGAGAAACATTGCTAAGTAATATATTTTAAAAATACCCTCTGCAAATTCCCAGTTAAGATAAAATGATTTATACTTGTATCATCTTGATTTATTATTTACTTACTTACTCACTTTACATACCACTCACTGTCTCCCTCCCAGTCACCCTGTTCCAGAACTACAGTCCTTCCCTCTCCCTATCCCTTTCCCTTTTAGGGGCCAGCCTGGGTATACCTCATCCTGGCACTTCAAATCTGTGCAAGGCAAAGAGCTTCTCCAACTGAGGCCAGACAAGGCAGCCCAGCTGGTAGAACATATCCTACATGCAGGCAACAGCTTCTGGGATAACCCCTGCTCCAGTTATTCAGGACCCACACGAAGAGCAAGCTGCACATCTGCTACATATAAGCAGAGAAGGCTAGGTATAGTCCACCTGTGTATATTCTTTGTTTGGTGGTTCATACTCTAAGAGCAATCATCATGATATTTAAAATTCGACTATTGGCAGGTGCTTAAACTGGAATTGCAAAATCACTGAAAAACAAATAATATTCAAAATAATATTTGTAAGATTTATGTAGGAAATACTGGTAAGATATACACAGGACCAAATATTTCACTATTTTTTGCTTTTATGGTTTATTTTTAAATGCAATGAAAAAAATCTATATAATTTCCTAAAGACACAATTTAAAATCTAGGGCACCCAATCAAACATGAAATGATGCTATCTCCACTGTGCATGATGGGATCTGCTTTCTCAGTTAAGACCAGGGGATAAACAGGAGCTAAGTACTGGGCACTAACATAAAGAAAAGATTCAACACATATTTCTGTGGAAATCAAATGTGACTCATTTTAAATCTGGCATTCATTGATGTATAGATCATGAAAAGTCATAATGCATAGTTTATTGACTTTAAAATTTGTTTTGTTCTCATTTCAGGCCAATAAAATGAACAGTTAATTCTTGTACAACTTCTCATTAACTTCACCGTGGTTGTAATAAGAATTTCCCAGGGGAAATAACATCTGTGATGACTTTCATGGCTATAGCTTGAATTCTGTCACCACTGTCCTGAGACATATAAACAAGGATGTGCTAAAAATAAGAAAAAATGAAGGCAATAATGTATTCTAAACTAAGTCCTCCTGAGATTTGAGCCTGCTGTAACTCGGTGCAAGTAGGTGAAATGTTATAGAACCGCTTATGGCTACATATGACTTTATATGGTCCAACACAATGTTCTCTTATGAACATTTTAGTTCAGTGAGGGGAACAAACCTTAAAAATAAAACAGCTAGGCCTTCAGTCAACAGATAAAGGATTAAAGCTTGAATTTGTTTCTTGGAACTCGCCTAGCACAAGGAGAGAACCAGAGCAGAATCCTCAAAATTGTTCTCTGACCTCCAACCATTGTGGTATATGTGCACTTATACACAAATACACATACAAATAAATGTAATAGAGTTTTAAGGAAAACAATGAAGCAGCCAGGTATAAATTTATATTATAATTGATATAAGGATAAAAATTATTTTATATTGTTTTGTATTGTTTATATAAACATATACATAAACATATACACATATATTTTGTATTCTCATCCCAGGTATATGAGAATGGTAAGTGGTAGATTTCATTTCATCAAATACAAATTTTATACCTAATTATTGCAAAACTAAAATGTATTGTTTCTTTTTGTAATATTTGTAGTAATTTTTTGTATTAAAAATATGGAGTTAATGTATGTATGAGATGTATGACATAATGATAGCTAATATATGTCTTTTACTTTGTGAGAAGTATAAGTATATTTAAAATATTTTTAACAATTTGATTTTTTTGTCCCTTTACCAGTAAGTACCAATTGTAACTAGCTTCTTGGTATACAGTAATAAATATATACACACTTACATATATTTATGAATATATGTATGTATTGTATGTATTTGTACAAATATAAAAATAAAACCTGATGATTCTGGTTTTGTCATTTGTGTTTTTATAGTCAAATAAATCTTCATAATTACTCTATGCGTGCATATAAACTCACATATATTTTGTAATTGATTACTGAAATTGACTTAAACACAAAATTATGATCATATCTATTGGTCACCATATAAATTAACAAATAAGCCATGCTAATGGTACTTTAAGATTAATTAGATATGAATCTAAAATTATATATATGTATATATATAGATCATGATATATTTTAACAGACAAATTATATCATTAAAGATTTTTAAATTTTTCTTAAACTATACTCACATTTAGTTGTTCTTCAGGTATTCAAATGAAGACATTTTTGTCAGTATACAATCACATTTTCAGTGACATTTATATTCTAAACTAGCTTTCTGTGTGATGAGATTCACATTTAAGAATTCTAAAAGATATGCCTAGAGGAAAGTTATAATTCATGCTGTTTGAACAATAA